>UESW01004692.1:633606-690326 GCA_900491605.1 Calamus simplicifolius
TTAAGTAAATTCTTAATTGAAAATGATTTTACAAGAGGAAATGTTGATAAAACTTTATTTTTGAAAAGAAAAGTAAAGATTTACTTGTAGTACAAATATATGTGATGACATTATTTTTGGTGCTACTAACGATTCTCTTTGTCAAGAATTTGCTAAGTTGATGCAGGGAGAATTCGAATGAGCATGATGGGAGAACTCAACTTCTTCCTTGGACTCCAAATCAAACAAAGCAAAGAGGGAATCTTTATCAACCAAACCAAATACACAAGAGAACTACTCAAAAAGTTTGGTATGGAATCAATGAAACCCCTCGGAACTCCAATGAGTCCTTCATGCAAGCTGGACAAAGATGAAGAAGGTAAAAAGGTTGATCAAAAGTATTATCGAGGTATGATCGGATCCCTTCTTTACTTAACAGCAAGTAGACCAGATATTATGTTTTCAGTATGTTTATGTGCTAGATTTCAATCTGAACCTAAAGAATCACACTTAATAGCTGTTAAAAGAATTTTAAGATATTAAGTGGAACTAAAAATGTAGGTTTATGGTATTCTAGAGACTCAACATTAAACCTAATTGCATATTCTGATTCTGATTATGCTGGATGTAAATTAGATAGAAAAAGCACAAGTGGTGCATGCCAATTCTTAGGAAGTAACTTAATCTCATGGTTTAGCAAAAAGCAAAATTCGGTTGCATTATCAACTACTGAAGCAGAATATGTTGCAGCTGGAAGTTGCTGTGCTCAAATCCTATGGATTAAGCGACAACTTGAAGACTATGGTATCACACTTGATAAAACACCCATAAGATGTGATAACACTAGTGCAATCAATTTAACTAAAAATCCAATTCAACATTCAAGAACAAAACACATTGAAATTAGATATCATTTTATAAGAGAACATGTAGCTAATAATGAAATTTGTCTTATATTAATACTGAAGAACAATTAGCTGACATATTACAAAACCTTTAAATGAAGAAAGATTTTGTTATCTTAGAGGAGATTAGGAATTTGTAATCCTTTTGAATAAATTTTGAAACCTCTAAGGAAATATATCTAGATTCTTTCAAATTCTCAAAATCTTAAGGAAATTTTATCTAGAACTCATATCAATTTGATCTCTCAAAGTCCATGATTTTTAATCATACTCAAAGATCAAATTCCGGACTCATTCGGATTCTCTGAATCTAATCTATTTTTTCTCTGAAATTGTCTGGAGCCGACTCGAGAGTATCGGAGTCGACTCGAGTTTCTGCTGAAACTCAGGAGTCGACCCCTCCTCTGAGCGAGTCGACTCGAGATCGTGTCCGTGCTCTGTGACTAGTCGGGAGCCGACTCCACACTTTGCGCGAGTCGACTCGACGTGGTCCCAGTCGATTATTTAGGGCACGAGTCGACCCCACGGACATTTCATCTTCCAAATCTTCCAAATCCTCTCCAAACTTTCCCAAAACCTCCAAACCTCAAATAACCTCTGATTAACCAATCCTTCAAGATCAATGGCACCCAAAACCCGAGGAGCTAGCTCGAGTGGCGCCGGTGAAGAGAAAAGGACCGTTCGACGACCCGTCCGCGAGCCGTCTACGGATTCATCCTCACCCCTTCTGCAGTGATCCTCCTGCTCCAGCTCCTACCCTCAGGTAGATCATCTTGCAGTAGGATTGTCACCACAGGAAGAAAGGTTGATTTTGAATTGTTTGAGAATGAAGGATTCATCAATAGGTAGACAACTAATTGAGATGGGATTTGAGTATATGTTCATTGGACTGTCCCACCTACCCTGCTTAGTTAAAGAGTTTTACAAGAATTTGACTAGAGGAGATGATGGCTTAGTGAGCAAGGTTAGAGGCATTGGTCTGAACATTACATCCTCTATTCTTCTAGATTATTGAAATTACCCTTGTCTGGACCATCTACCTTTGCCCCAGAAGATAGATCTCCAGCCCTCACTAGGCTATTGAACAGAAATTTTGAAGGATTTGAAGAAGTTTTGCTAGTCAATTGCCTTTGGAATTAAGATTACTCACAACATTGCAGCAGGATTTTGTTTCCCAAGACCGGTTTGACTATGTTTCTGAGCGAGATATTTTTGTTATGGATGCTGTTGTTTCTGGGAAGCCCATCAATCTACCTCGGATGATATTATGGTATATTGCAGATTGTGGCGGGAAAAAGAAATCAGTTTACCCTATGGCATGGTTTTAACTAAATTATTTCAAAGCCAAGGGATTGTTTTTAGTGATAGTGAGCCAAAAAGGAACTAAGACATACGATTATTATCTTTGGCCACTATTCATCGCATGGGGTTTGTTAAGAAAAATGGAATTGGGAGAGAAAGAATGTTACTGAGGACAGAGACATAGATGCTGAGGCCCCCAGACCTTCTTGAGACATTCATCACCTGAGCCTCCTCAGTGCCTGTTCCAGAGTCTGTTCCTGCTCCTGCTTCTGATTCTACCCCTGCTCCTGTTGCTCCTGCTCAGTCTTCTACATTTCATCTGGTAGTTTTTCTGATACACAGTTAGATCACTTAGATCATTATTCAAGTCTGAGATAATGAGCATGAAAAAGATTGAAAGAAGAATTTAATGAAAAGTTATGAACTTAAAAGAAGCCTTATATTCACTCAGTGATCGGGTTGCATCGATTGAGTCTACTCTCAGTTCATCTACCAGTTCCTTAAGTGAAGACTTAAAGAATATCTTTGGAGAACTTAAGGATATCTGCGGTGACTCGGAGACATACTCCCAATGCAACGCCGAGCTTCAAGAAAAAATTACATCTGCTTGTACTTTTGTTGAAATAAGCTCAAAGACTATGTTAGACTTCAATGTGAAGGGATGAAGCAGATTGTAGATCACTTGAATAGAATTACTAGAAGAAATTTTTAAGTTTTCATGTAATCTTTTTTGATGTAATCAATTTACTTTCAATGCAATGACAAGTTTACATTTTCATGTACTTTCATTTTGAAGTAATGAGAAAGTTTGATGCATTACTTTGTCTATTTCAATTGTAAGTATTGAATACTTTGAATGCAATTGATAATTAAATGAAAAAGATAAAGAATTTATTGATATTAAACTTCCTAACCTTTTTGTTGATTACAAAAAAGGGGGAGAGTTTTTATTAATCGTATATGCCTTGCCTTCAATTCAATCAAAGTTTAATTTTGAAAGAGGAAGAATAAGGGGAAGAGATAAATTGAATTTCATAAAGAAAATGCTTAAGTTTCTGATTTTAAAAATTTTGAATGATTTATAAAATTAAGGTTCATAGGGGGAGCTACCTCATTGAGGGGGAGCCTTTCCATGAACACAATAGTTGATTTTGGAATCACAAATTTTTTTTAATTTTATAATGCATATACTCAATGTTTTTGTCATCATCAAAAAGGGGGAGATTGTTGAGAAATTATTGAAACATAATTGCCCCAACTTTATTGATTTTGATGATTTCCAAAAGCCATGAGTACCTTAAAGAAACAATGTTTATTTATCAAAAACCTTGAGCTTATTCAAATTGAAAGGAATGAACTATCAATGGTTATATCAAATGAGTTTTGAATCTATTAGAAAAAAGTTTCAAGTTCTATGCTTAAAAGATTTCAAAAAGGAATTTTATACATTATAATTCAATCGATGAATTCTTGAAACATGTCTTGAATCCATGATAAATGTCATATTTAATGTATTCAAGTCAAATTTATATTTTAAATTTAATTGGGACAAGTTTTAAAGTCAATCAGAACATTTTTCTGATTTTTGTATCGTCCCGAGCCGACTCAAGGGTTTCCGAGTCGACTCCCCAAAATGCCTGATTTTCTCGAGTCGACCCTTGGTTTTCAAGAGTCGACCCCTGACTCTTGCGAGCCGACTCCTGTCTGTGCGAGCCGACTCCGCTCAAACAACAGAACCCATGTTTTTTGAGCACTTCTCGAGTCGACTCCCCATTTTCCTCGAGTCGACTCCCGACTTTCAGGAGCCGACACTTTGTTTTCGCGAGTCGACCCTCAATGTTAAAATGTTTCTATTTTTGGTAATCGACTCGAGCCGACTCCCTCAAGCTCGAGTCGACTCCGCGAAATCTGGGCGCGATTTTTAACGATGACACATCAGCCCCAACGGTAAGATTTTTGAATAACGGCTATTTTTCCTTGTCTCTAACGGATATATTTTTGCAGATTCTATAAATAGAGGAGCTCTTTTCAATCAAATCGAGAAAATCAAAAAGAGAGAAAAGAATATCTTTTGAAAAGAGGGAAAAACAGAGCATATTGGAAAAATCTTTAGCTCAAAGGAGAGTGATTCAAAAGGAGTGAAATCCAAGTGAAAGTTTCGTCTACTCCTTCTCATCAATCCAAAGAGTCAAAAGAAAATCCAAAGCATTTCAAAGGTCAAATCGGAGGATTTTCAAAAGAGGAAAAAGCTTCATCTCAACTCCAAAGCTTCAACGGTCAAGAATCTGCTGAGGCGTGATTCAACTTCAAGAGGAGTTAAAGAGAAGAAGGAAGAAAGCCCAAGCCACTACCATCTGCAATACAATCAGGCTTTTCTAACCTTTATTTTGTACTTCATTTGTATATTTGCTCAAGGGGAGCATTTCATTTCAAACACTTTTATTTTATTGTTTGCTGATTCAATCAGTGGATTGAATCAGTGGAGGTTGGTATACCTCGTTGCAAGCCGGAGTGCTTGTGTTGGGTTAGTTGTGAGCCCGTGAAAAACAACGTGTAGGGTTTTGTGCTGGTAAGCCCGAGTTAAAACCAGCTGGGTTCGTTGTGCACCCGGAAAACAACAAGTTTGAGTTGTGAGCTTGGAAAACAACTCGGCTGTAATCTAGAGAGATTATAGTGTGGACCCAAGTGAATCTTGGGAGTGGACGTAGGTGTTGGTTGCACCGAACCACTATAAAATTATCTTGTGTTTGCCGTGCTATATTTCTCTTTCTCTATCTCTCTTTATTTGCTTGTGTATTGATTTTAGTTAGCCTCTCACTTGCACATCTTGCTAACTAATCAATTAAAGTTAAAAAGTCTTAAATTTTAAGAACCCAATTTACCCCCCCCCTCTTGGGTTGCCGTCTGGGCCAACATAGCTCCTCTCCAAGCTTTCCCTCTTTTTCTTCTTCTTCTTCTTCTTCTTCTTCCTCCTTTCTTCTTCCTCTCTCTCTCTCTCTCTCTCTCTCTCTCTCTCTTATCTATCTATGTATATATCTTTCTTTCTTTCTTTCTTTCTTTCTGCCTGATTCTTATCTCTTCTCCCTTGGTTTTACGATGGCTTACAGACTAAGGTATTAAATAGTGGGTTTTAAATGATTTAACAAAATTTTCATTTTGCCCTCAATAGCTCTATAGAGTTCTACTACCCTTTATGTAGTGCTCCATAAAGACCTAGGGAACTACAATAGAATCTCATAAGCAGCAGTCACTTAAAATTCTCATCCTATTAAAAACATTTTATTTTTTTATCACCTGCTCATATAAAGTATATATACACATCCCCACAATATCAGTTCAACATTTTATACCATTTTACTTAGATATAATTTTTCTATAACATCCTCAGGCAGTTCATCAAATCACATTCACAATGATAACACAATCACTGATGCATACATTATACTCATAATTCCCTCTAAAACATAAGTCTTTATTTTATTTTATTTCAAATATGTTGAGATACATCACCGAGTCTCACTGTATATACACATATACATATACATGAATGTCATCCCACACTAACTCAATATATAAAGATATCATCTATACTCTTTTGCATCCAGGCAAACTTCATCAGCTAAGGATTCTTGTCCCGCTAACCTTAATCTTGACAAACAAGCTTATTGATCTAAAAATAAAGATAACACCATATAGAGGTGAGGCCTAAGTCCCAGTGACTAGTTAACCATCTAACTATGAGAAAATTGAGAACCATAACACCATATCAAAATATAATAAAGCATGAATAGAATGAGTAAACATATAATACACATTTGGATATGATATCAAAAAACATAAAATGTAGTGTATTCTTTGAATAATATACATCTTAACTGAAATATCATACAAGTATTTTTTCCACTGGAAAACAACTTCATACATGGATAAATATAAATTTTAAAATGATAAAAGATAATTCATAAGTTAGCTTATGCTTGCAACAATGTACCAGTATTGAAATACTCTATAAAACATTTTTCATCAAAAATCGACTCATTTATATAAAAACTCATGAATGATGCATCTTTTTTAAAAACATGAAACCTTTTTGATATGGCCCAGACATTCTTTATTCATTTCTCTTATCCCATTGGGACCTATTTTGTCTACTGGCATCTCATATAAAACTCATTCCTATTGTAATATGCACTTGGCCTACTGTCCCTTTTTAAAACACATTACAAGCTTTTCAAATGTTGCCCATTGACATTTCTTTTCCAAATCAAGTCCAAGCTTTTCAATCTCATGATGTCGGGCTATGTGTGATGCCTTCGAGGTACTACTTTATAGTGCCCTCCTATAGGTGTACTCTCATCGGGTTCATGACTGGCAATAGGATCCCTACACAAATAGCATCCCTTATCTGTGTGGTTCACCCGACATTGTGATCCCTACACAATTAGCTTTGAGCAAAGATATGTAGTAATCCAAATGGGATCTATGTTGACTGAAGGACAATCAACTAATAGACCACCTTTGTTCAGTGGAACAAATTATACTTATTGGAAAGCACAAATAAAAATCTTCATTCAAGCACTATATTATGATTTATAGGGAAACATAATTAATGGACCACACACACCTACTGTTAAGATTGATAATATTGATATTGCAAAACCTGAATCAGAATGGGATGAGCAAGATAAGAAATTAGCTCAATTAAATGCTAAAGCTATGAATGTTCTTTATTGTTCTCTTGATGCAAATGAGTTTAATCACATATCTACTTGCATGTCTGCTAAAGAATATGGGATAGACTTGAAGTTACCCATAAGGGCACAAATCAAGTCAAGGAATCCAAAATAAATATGCTTGTTCATAAGTATGAATTATTTAAGATGGAATTCTACTAAATATTACTGATATGTTTACAAGATTCACTGATATTATTAATGGACTAAAAAGTCTTGAAAATCTTATGCTAATAGTGATCTTGTAGAAAAATTTTAAGATCTTTACCTAGGACATGGGAAGCAAAGGTCACTGCTATACAAGAAGCAAAAGATCTCAACACTTTATCACTTGAAGAGTTGGTCGGTTCTTTGATGACACATGAGCTTCAGCAACGACAACACATTGATGAAGATGAATCAAAGAAGAAAAGGACTATGGCATTGAAGAGTGCAACTCAAAATGATGAAAATGAGGAAAGCACTAGTAATAGTGAGAATGATGATGAAATAGTACTTATCTCAAGAAAATTCAAAAAGTTCATGAAAAGAAAGAAGTTTAGAAAAAGAAAACATTTTGTCAAAGGAGACCATAGCAAAGAAAAGGAAAAGAGTGAACCTCCTACATGCTATGAGTGCAAAAAGCCTGGACATATCATACCAGAATGTCCACTATTGAAGAAAGGATCCAAAAGAGTAAAGAAGAAAGCAATGATGGCTACATGGAGCTACAGTGAGGCTACAAGTTCAGAAGATGAAGAGAAAACTGAAGTGGCCAATGTATATTTCATGGCTGATAATGATGAGGTAACTCCTAGTTTTCTAGATGACTTTACTTTGATGAATTACATGGTGCATTTATGAACTTGTTGATGATTTTGCAAATTTAAGTTCAAAGAACAAGGATTTGAAAAATGAAATCAAAAATCTTACTCTTGAAAAGGAAAGAATTTCAAAAGACAATGAATCATTATTAAAGGAAAACCAAGATTTGAAAATGAATTAAATAAATTAAACCAATTGTTGATAGATTTACTTTAAGCTCAGAAAAATTAGAAATAATTTAAATAGTCAAAGAGTATTTACAATAGAGCTGGTCTTGGATATAATCCTTTTGAAAGACAAAAGTTTTTGAAAAATATTTATGTACATGGAAATGACTCCACTAAATTACATGTTTCAAATGTGGTAAATTAGGACATAAAGCTTATACTTGTTACACACAAAATATGAGAAAGATGTGGGTTCCAAAAGGAACTATCTTAACTAACCCTAAAGGACCCAAGAAGGCTTGGGTACTAAGAGCAAAATTTGAAATTGTGTATGCAGGTGTGTCTTGTGACCCGAGCAACTAAAAGACAATGGTACTTGGATAGCGGGTGCTCAAGACACATGACAGGTGATGAATCACAATTCATCGCTTTGGAGGCAAAGGATGGAGGTGTTGTTACTTTTGGTGATAATGGCCAAGGAAAAATTATTGGCATTGGAAAAATAGGTATCACACCTCATGCTTATATTGATAATGTCTTACTTGTGAAAGGACTGAAACACAATTTGCTTAGTATAAGTCAATTATGTGACAAAGGATTTAATGTTACATTTGAATCATCATTATGCATTGTTAAAAATTCTGCTAATGAAAATATGAAATTTGTTGGTCAAAGGCATGGCAATGTTTACATTGTTAATTTAAATGATTTGCATGATAAAAATATTGATTGCCTAGTTGCTACAAATAATAAAGCTGATTGTAGTTGGTTATGGCATCGTAGGTTAGCTCATGCAAGCATGGATTTATTATCTAAATTAATTAAGAAAGATTTAGTGCATGGTTTGCCAAAACTTATTTTTGAAAAAGATAAATTTGTAATGCTTGTCAATTTGGAAAACAAACCCGAGTATCTTTTAAATCAATGAATTTGGTTTCAACCACTAGACCTTTGGAACTCTTGCATATGGATTTATTTGGTCCTACAAGAACAACTAGTCTAGGAGGTAAAAGATATGGTTTTGTTATTATTGATGATTTCTCTCGTTTACATGGGCTTTATTTTTAAGTAGTAAAGACGAAGCATTTCCCGCATTTCAAAAATTATTTAAAAGAATTACAAATGAAAAGAATTCTTCTGTTTTATCAATTCAAAGTGATCATGAAAAAAAATTTGAAAATAAATCTTTTGAAGATTTTTGTAATGAAAATGGAATTAAACACAATTTTTCTGCACCAAGAACACCTCAACAAAATGAAGTAGTTGAAAGAAAGAATAGAACTTTAGAAGAAATGGATCATACCATGTTGTGTAAGAGCAATCTCCCAAAGTATTTTTGGGTAGAGGCTATCAACACTGCATGTTATGTTTTAAATCGTGCATTGATTAGACATGTTTTAAAAAAGACTCCTTATGAACTTTGGAAAGGAAGAAAACCAAACATCAGTTATTTTCATGTGTTGGATGCCGATGTTTTGTTTTAAACAATGGAAAATCAAACCTCGATAAATTTGATGCCAAATATGATGAAGGAATTTTTCTCGGTTATTCTTTGCATAGTAGAGCTTTTAGAATATTTAACAAAAAGACGTTAGTAGTAGAAGAATCTATTCATGTTATTTTTGATGAATCTAATGATCTTCCATTGAGGAAGAGAAAAGGTATAAATGATGCAGATGAGATTGAAGATCAACTCAAGGACACCACTTTAAAGGATAAAGATCAGATACTCAAGAGGTAAATGAAGAAGGGAATGTTGACCTACCAGAAGCTTCACAAGGTAATGATGAATTAGAAAGAGGTTGGAGGTACGTTCTCAGTCATCCTAAAGATCAAATCTTAGGTGATCTATCTCAAGGTATTAGAACTAGATCATCATTTAGAGATACTTATAATAACTTAGCATTCGTATCTAAAATTGAACCTAAATGCTATGATGATGCTAAAAATGATTTGATTGGATTAATGCCATGCATGAGGAACTTTACCAGTTTGAAAGAAATAATGTATGGACTCTTATTGAAAGACCTCATGATCATCAAATTATTGGAACTAAATGGGTTTATAGAAACAAATTAGATGAACATGGTAATATAATTAGAAATAAGGCAAGATTAATAGCTAAGGGTTATAATCAAGAAGAGGGAATTGATTTTGATGAAACTTATGCCCCAGTTGCTAGATTAGAAGCTATCAGATTACTTCTTGCTTATGCCTGCTTTATGAAATTTAAATTGTATCAAATGGACGTTAAAAGCGCTTTCTTAAATGGATACATTGCTGAACAAGTTTTTATGGAACAGCCATCCAGTTTTGAAAATCACTTGTTTTTCATGTAAATATTTCGTGAAGCCAATTGACTGGACAGCTTCCAATCTTGGTTATGGACACTGTCCTACTTTTTTGCAGTAAATTTTAATGTATCTGGGCTGAACTAGAATCGTCTTTGTATGGTTTGAAACAAGCACCCCGGGCTTGGTATGAAAGGTTAAGCAAATTCTTGATTAGTAATAAATTTATTCGAGGAAACGTGGATACAACGTTATTTATTAAAAGATAAAATAGTGATATATTAATTATTCGAATCTATGTTGATGATATCATATTTGGTGCCACTAATGAATTTTTGTGCAAGGACTTTGCTAAGCTCATGTAGGGAGGTTCGAGATGAGCATGATGGGAGAGCTAAACTACTTTCTTGGACTACAAATCAAACAAAGCAAAGACGGATCTTCATAAGCCAATCCAAATATATCAAAGAAATGATCAAAAAGTTTGGCATGGAAGACATCGAAAAGTATTAGTACTCCTATGAGCTCATCATGTAGACTTGAAATTTACAATACTGAAAAGTCTGTTGATTTGAAATTATATAGAGGCATGATAGGATCATTGCTATATTTAACTGCTCATAAAATCATCAAAAAATCCTCATAAAATCCCTTGAAAATTAGTGAGGGATTTTTTCATTAAAAAATTTACTAAGGACCCATTAATGAAAAATAAATTCCTCGAAAAAACCCTCGCAAAATTAATTTTTGAGAGATTTTTGAGGGATATTTTTATCAATTTTTTTTACAAAGAAACTATTTATTATAGAAATATCCTTCGAAAAATTCATCACAAAATCATCAAAAAATCCCTTACAAAATCCCTCAAAAATTAATTTAGCAAGGGATTTTTTGAAGAAATTTTTTCATCAAAAGATTTTACTAAGGACCCATTAATGAAAAATAAATTCCTTGACAAATCCCTCGCAAATTTAATTTTCTAGATATTTTTCAAGTGATTTTTTTATCATTTTTTTTGTAAAATAGCCATTTATTATAGAAATATCCCTTGAAAAATCCCTGGCAAAATCATCAAAAAAAATCCTTTGCAAAATCCCTCAGAAATTAATTTTGCAAGGGATTTTTTAAGGGATTTTTTTCATCAAAAAATTTTACTAAGGACTTATTAATGAAAAACAAATCCCTCAAAAAATCCCTTGCAAGATTAATTTTTGAGGGATTTTTTGAGGGATTTTTTTATCATTTTTTTACAAAGATTTCATTTATTGTAGAAATATCCCTCAAAAAATTTCTCGCAAAATCATCAAAAAATCCCATTAATGAAAAATAAATCCCTTGAAAAATTTCTCGCAAATTTAATTTCTGAAGGATTTTATGCAAATTTAATTTCCAAGGTATTTTGTGAGGAATATTTTTATCATTTTTTGTACAAAAAAGCCATTTGTTATAGAGATATCCCTTGAAAAATTCCTCATAAAATCATTACAAAATCCCTCACAAAATCCTCTGAAATTAATTTTGTGAGGAATTTTTCAAGCGATGTTTTTCATCAAAAAATTTTACTAAGGACTCATTAATGAAAAACAAATCCTCGAAAAATTCCTTGCAAAATTAATTTTTGAAGGATTTTCTGAGAAATTTTTTTATCAATTTTTTTTACAAAGAACCCATTTATTATAGAAATATCTTCTCAAAAATCCCTTGCAAAATTAATTTTCAAGGAATTTTGTGAGTGATTTTTTATAACTTTGGGAGGGATTTTCTAAGGGATATTCCTATAATAAACGGGTTCTTTGTTAACAAAATGATAAAATGAATTCTTAATTAAAAAATTAAGTCATATCTAAATAGAAGTTTAATAAATTATTTTTGTTCTCTGCTTATTAGGATTTGATCAAATTCAAGCAATGCAATTAACTGTTGCTAGGGCTTCATGAACCCTATTCTAACGTTCATAATTCATTAATGACATATATTTTTAGTGTTAATGATCAGCTTCAAAATCTAAATTTTACCTGTTGTTGTCATCAAGCCTTCTTAGTCTTCACTAATTCATATAAAAGCATACTTAAAAAGAAGCGTTGATATAAAGAACATATTCTTTTGTAGTTACTTTACTAATATTCAGCATGTACAAGCACATGATTCATCTTAGATTAGATAAATTAATGGTTATAAACTCATCAATCAGTGAGATAATGTCCATGATCTTATTTGATTTAGATTTAAAAAATTTATGATGGGATTTAAATGGTTAATAAAATCTTGATAGTTCTTCCGACTAATATTTTCTTTAAATATATCCAATTTTAAAACCTCACAAGGATTGACCGGTCCAAAGGAGTCAAAGTTAAATTGGACTATAGGTAGATAATGTAAATTGATAATGTAAACTTTTGAACCATGTGATTGATGTAATGCATTGAATATATATTATTGTTGATAAATAATTTATAAAAAATGTTACAAAGGTGAAAATACATTGGATGAGAACAAAATAATGATTATTCGATAAAAAAATAATTCATATACAAATGATATGTTGCCTAAATATAAATTATGCATTAAGTCATATCTAAATAGAAGTTTAATAATTTTTTTTATTTCTCTACTGCTAGGACTTGATCAAATTCAAGTAAAAATTAGCAATGCAATTAGCAGTCGCTATGGTTTTATGAACCCTATTCCAACATTCATAATTCATTAATGATATCTTTTTTAGTGTTGATTGTTATCTCTAAAATTTAAATTTTACCATCAAGCCTTCTTAGTATTCACTAACTCATATAAAAGCACACTTAATAAGAAGCTTAGATATGAAAAACTTATTCTTTTGTATTTACTTTACTAATATTCAGTATGTATAAGCACATGATTCATCTTAAATTATATAGATCAATAGTTGTAAACTCACCAATCTGTGAGATAATATCCATATCGATCTTTTTTGATTTAGATTTTTTTTCTCATTTATGTATAATAAAAATGAATACTACTTTTTTTTTCAACGATAAAACTAAAACAGCATAAAAAATAGGAACTTTATATATAATAAATTATTTAAATAATTTATGAAGTGATTTAAATGGTTAATAAAATCTTAACTAATATTTTTTTAAAAAAATATCTTCTATTAATATATTCTTAAATATATATATATATATTGAACCGTTAGATCAAATTTTAACGGTTCAAGATCTTAGTAGAAATTTAAATTTCAAAAAGCTTCTGCTCGCTCACTAGTTTCTTCCCTCCCGTGGCGCCGAAATTTTCTAGGTTCGAACATTCCGCCGGTCGGTTTGGAGTTCGAATAAAAACCCCGTTATCGATCCTCTTCCCTCCTCAGATCTCGTCTTTTGGCTTGCCTCGGACGCTAAGACTCGCTAGGGTTTATTGCTCGAACGGCGGCCTTCTCCGCTTCCTCGCTCCCCCCTCTCCCTCCGACAACAAGAGAAAGGCCGGATCGATGGATCGGTGGACCACCCATCCTCGATTATTGTTCTCTTCTTCTTCTTAGCTTTCCCGATATGCGGGTATGGTATGGTTATGGCGATGCCCCTCCTCTTCCCTTCCGCTCCTTTTCTTCCCTTTCCTCTCTTCCGTTTGCAGACTTTGTCATTTGTTAGCAGCCAGTAACCCTCCTTTCTTTTGTCCTCTAGCAGAAGGAACAAGCGACGACAGAAGGGCCAGCGAGGTTTTCTCTCCCGTTCCCTCTCCCCTCTCCTCTTGGCTCTTATCCGTCATAAATTCATAATCGTGGAAATCCATGCTGCTGGAGATAGAGGTCGCCACGCACGGGGGCTGCTGCGTGGGTGGATTTGTTTGTCCACCGGGCGCGGTCGGGCGGGGCTTGAGATGGTGGTGGGTCGTCAGAATTCAATTCCCTCGTATTTATTTAGGTACGCTGCTGCCAAATGGAGGGCATTTCGAATGAAGCTTGTTCTCTTGCTGGGCACTGGGTTTAGGAAAGGTGATTGCTTTCTATGATGACAACAACATATCCATTGATGGATGTACTTGCCCGTTTCGAGGCTCTTGGTTGGCACACAATCTGGGTTAAGAACGGTAACACTAGCTATGATGAAATCCGTGCTGTAATTAAGGAAGCAATTAGGCGGTGAAAGACAATCCCACACTGATCAAGGTTTGTTAAATTTGGGGAGTTATTCAAAAATAAAATATGCAACAATGGTTCTCTTGTAAGTTTTTAAAATGTTGCTTAATGATTTGTTTTTTAGGTAACCACCACCATTGGTTATGGGTCACCGAACAAAGCAAACTCATATAGCGTACATGGGAGTGCATTGGGTGCTAAGGAAGTTGATGCCACCAGGCAGAACCTTGGATTGGCTTTTGAGCCCTTTTTTGTTCCTGAAGATGTGAAGAGGTTTGCAAACTTTATTAGCATGTCTTTAATTTATTTAGCATATAATTTGAAACCTTTGGGGTAATGGCTGTTTTGGATTTGTCCATTGCAGTCACTGGAGCCGCCATGTCCCAGAAGGTGCTGCTCTTGAAGCTGAATGGAATGCTAAGTTTTCTGAATACGATAGGAAATATAAAGAGGATGCTGCAGAGCTGAAGTGTATCATAACAGGAGAACTGCCTCCTGGATGGGAGAAGGCTCTTCCGGTGAATGTTTCCTTTACTTTCATTGTCCATTCTTCAATTAATATGTAAACTGGAAGTATGGAAGTAGCATATATATTGACATCTTTCATTGGTATTTTTTACAATTCTTTTTGCAGACATACACACTTGACAGTCCTGCAGATGCCACTAGAAATCTATCTCAGCAATGTCTCAATGCCTTGCTAAAGTACTTCCTGGCTTTCTAGGAGGTAGTGCTGATCTTGCATCTTCCAACATCGTATGACATTGTTGAAGATGTTTGGTAACTTCCAAAAGGACACACCTGAGGAGCGGAATGTCCGATTTGGTGTGAGGGAACAGGGATGGGTGCCATTAGTAATGCCATTGCCCTCCACAGCCCTGGCCTTATCCCTTACTGCGCTACTTTCTTTGTCTTCACGGACTGCATGAGAGCTGCCATAAGGATCTCAGCCTTGTCTAAGGCAGGAGTAACATATGTGATGACACATGATTCTATTGGTCTTGGAAGATGGGCCTACACATCGCCTGTTGAGCATCTGATTAGCTTTCGAGCCATGCCCAACATTTTGATGCTCCGAGCCATGCTTGAGATGGTGATGGGCGTGGATTTGTTTGTCCCTCTGAGTCACGGCTTCTCGTTAGAATTCAATTCCCTCCTGTTGCTACTCTCCAAACAAGAGATTGGATTTTGATATTCTTCACTCATTGCAATCATTCTATCAGGATCCATGAGTTCCTCTGATTTTCTGATGCCAGGACTTAGGAAACTGCAAAACTTTCATCTCCAGACATTCAAACACGCATCGGGCCTCCTGCCATAGTATTTTTTTCCCCTCTGATTTTGGACGTACTGCATGTGTGGGTATACCATTTCCATCTCAAACCTTACAGAAATGGATTGCTGTGGTTGCTTTGGATATTTGAGGAAGCCTCACAGACCCCTAATTTTCTGGCTCCCCGTTCTCCCAAGAGCTTCTGCTGCCGGATAACATGGAAGATGCAGATGGCATGTTTACAATGAAGACAGTACAAATGCAAGTGGCAGTGGTTGCATTAGCTTTTTACTTATATTCCATATATAGTGCTGATGCTGATTTTTATTTGTTTTTTTGATGTGCCTCAGGATGAAAATGGAAATAAATGGTGACTGAATATATTATAGAGTGTAAAATTGGTTCTGGTAGTTATGGAAAGTGGTAAGATTGGCACTGTTAGCTCTAGTTAGTTTAACTTTTCAAAATAAATAAATTCTTGTGCAAACTAACAGGTGCTTTATCGAAGCATTAAAGATGGGAAGCGCGATCAAGGTACTTAAGTAGTTTCTCATTATTCTTTTCTCCTTTCATAGATAATAGTAAATGGTTTCTTTGTAGTCGATCAATGATTACAGCTGCTACTACTATATTTGGTGCTTGCTACATTCCCTCAATGCCAAATCTGGTATCTGTGCTTAGGCATTGGAGAACATTATGCAAATGTATGCCAACATTTGGATCAGGCCTCTAAGCAGAGCAAATTGGATCACATTGGGTCCTTCTGGCTATGATCCATGAACTGAAACTCCTTATTCGATTTAGTTTCCACAAAACATCAAAAACTTAACTACCTGACTTTTGTTGGATGTAAATATTTAAAAAATTCTACTTTAATTTATATATTTATACTATTCATATGTTTAACTTATTGTATTTAATATCTTTCACAGATTAATTTATATGAAAATGGTAAAAGGTGCAATTAAGTCAAAGCTTAATGGAAGAGGATAGTGCAAAATCATCACAGTGGTAGCCTCAGCCCTCCATGATGCACATATGGAAAGAGACAATTGAAGTAAATAAGAGACGGATTTATAAACTTGGATCAGAGGCTAGCTTGCCAATAGGCTCCTCATCTTTTGGCCGCATACACACACGCGCGGACACACACATGAGAGAAACAAAAGAAAGAAAAACAATAGGGTCTTCAGCAACCCAAGCATGGTCATGCAATATTTCAGTTCTTAACAATATATAGGCATCAAGTGTTTAAATATAATCTACTTCATTCTTCCAGGCCTCTTTCCCTCCCGTCAATTTGATTTTGATGTAACTTTTGTAGCTAGCTTTTTTTCTCCTTTCAAAGAAAGAAAGAAGTAAATGATGTAGTTAAGCAACCCAAAATAAAGGTGAACATAAAATACCTTGACATGAGTGCAAACTAATACAATGATAAAGTTATTTTGCTGCCGTACGAGTTTGAGTTGCACCTATATAGATTCATTGGGTGAGGGTAACACACTTTCTTTTCAGAACAAAGTAAAAGAAAAAGAATAACCAATAGCGTGATTCATTAGAAAATTGAATTATTATCATAGTAAAAAGAAAGGTTTGATTTTTTTTTTCCTGCAGCAGTTATTTTCTTTTTAAACTTTTTTTTTTTGTTTCGTATTGGACTCTTGCAAATAAGCTAATGTGGTTTCAAATTTATTTAGGACATCTTTTGTGCAGGTAGAGCCATAGAAAGGATGGATGCCGGCACTAAAAAAGATTTTGTACCATGTGTGAAAAGTACCTCCGGTGAGTACTGCTGTATAATTAACTTAAAATGTTACGACACGAAGCAGAATTGCGAAGCATGCTGCGCTGAGTGCAATCCTCCTCAGCACGAGCGAACCTTCTCCGTCCATGAGCTCAAGGATTAGATATATATGTGCTCTCATGAATAATAATCTATGTATGCTATGCATACATTCTAGAAAGTAATAAACATGAGGTAGATGATCTTGCACAACATGTATTGATATTATAATAAATATACAACATGCATTCATCTCTTTCCATTCAGTCATTTCTGTCTCTTCGTGTTGACGGATCTTACGGAATAATTAAGATTTTTCATTTCTTTGATAGATCTTACCAAATCCTTAAGATTACTAATGATATATTTACATATTAAAAAAAAAAAAACAGATGGCTAATATATTACCAACAAATTTATTCCTACATGCCTGGTCATAATCTATAGTTGTCACGTCCCAGACCATAGAATGGATGTGGGAAGTGGCAATCCACAGCTTGCTAGATATACAAGCGTCCAGTAATAACAAAAGCAATCATCAAATAGAGGAGTAATTAAGTAATATGTAATTAAAAATAAAATAACTCTTTTATTACAATCCAAATAGGCAAATGTTCATGCTACTTAAAAAAATTGAAAAACTTTGACTAAGCTAGGCCAACAAGAGCTTCAATCTACCCTGCCCCTCTTCAATTTTTGGGCTCTAAAAAATATTAAAGAAGATTTAATGAGCTTAGTAAATAAGCCTAATATAAATATATCATTATAAATTTAGGAATTTAACATGTCATGATTTACTTACTTTCATATGTTAGAATTTACACGTCATCTTATTATCTAGTGTACTTATATTTTTGAATATTTTGAACTCATCTCCATATCATGTCTCAGAAATTTAGTTTCAACTTTTTATATCATTACAGTTATGATTACTTACTTTTATTTGTTAGAACTTAAATGTCATCTTATTATAGATACGCCATGATTATAATTACAACCGCATATATCCCTGTGATAGAATTATAGCATCATATTTAACCTTATAGATTATTGATAGAGGTCTAGAGCAACCCATTTAATACTGCGGATTGGAGTATATCCTTACATGTATCTCCTATGGAGGTGAATTTCAGTATCAGTCATCATATTGTCATATCATAGTAGACCGCGACATATATTTCCATTTCTTATTTAATTGTTGTCTATGAAATTCTTTAATTAACAATCAAAAATGCAAATTCATATCATATTAGATATGTTAATAATATTAATAGAGAATATTATTACTATTTATGGTTTGGATATAATATAGCCATTATTTTGCATTTGCATTATTAATTTAATATTATAAACATGCACTATTATTATATAATCATTTATTTATTTATTTATTATTATTATTGAAATAATAAATTATGTAGAAACTAGTTAAAATCTAAAAATTAATAATATTAAACATTTACATGCATATTAAAGCATCAAAATTATTTTACAAAATAATAGTAGATAATAAGCAACATTTAAGCAATATTTTTTTATTAAAAATTACATAATTAAAGAATATACTGAAATTATTAATTATAAATGGCTTACCTTCTATCGCTAATCCACAAGTCAAATCCAACTATTTACGCCATTGTCATCTATAACATAATATTTAAAATTTTAATTTTTAAAACTATGATGGTCAAATAAATTCTATAGTTTTACCAAGTCTAGTTCTGAACTTGACTTGAAGTTTGATTATCTTAATTTGTATCAATCCAAACAGTGCAAGAAGGGCTACCCCATAAACTAGACTTATTTTAGATCAAATCTTTAAACCAAAGTGGTTGGATTATAACGATTATAGTTTCAGCCTAGAAGAAAGTTAAAAGAAGTGGAAGATCGGAATTCTATTTTTTTATTTTTTAAATTATACTTATCTATCCAACCATACGTTATCTATATAAAACTAACCATATTTGACTTGACTCAGCAAACTACTAGACTTAAAAAATACTAATCGCATAATAATAATAACAATAAGGAATTAAATTTTAATACACTCCCTCAATTCCTTGTTGTGATATTCAACAATTTTTTGAAGTATTGGAACTTGTCTTTTGAAAGTGCTTTAGTAAAAATTGATCATTGGAGTTGTAATATTGGATATAAATCTTTTTCTTCTCCACTACATCTCTAATAAATTGATGCTTGATGGCAATGTGCCTTGTACGACTATGGTAGACTGGGTTCTTAATCATAGCAATTGCTGATTTGTTGTCACATAAGATTGAAGTATCTTTCCTTGTTTGATCGCTATCGTTGGTGGTCAAAAATAAAACCTACTCACTACTATAGCTAGTGGCGAATCGAAATCATATCCTTAGGAATCAAGGGCAATTATTTCACAAAAAAATATCTATAGAGGATTATGTTAAGAATAGTAGTTATTGAAAGATAACAATTAATTAATTAACAAAATTAAAATAGCAGGAGAAGAAACCCAGGAATCCAAATCCACCATGCAAACATGTTTTATCTTTTTTTTTTTCTTTATGTTGCACTAGCAATAATTTTTGCAAATTCAAGGTTAGAATAATTTATCTCTTATCATGCACGTACCATATCAGGAGATCATGGCACGTCCTCTTAGAGTATAAACTATCTAATTATTTGTAAAGTTAGAGGTCTAAACTACCATACTACAATCTGACTCTCTTAGGTAGGTACCGTATTCTAAGATCATGACATAACGATAGAGGGTACAGGCCATGTATACTATATCAAAACCTCGATTAGAAATATAACATGAAAGATATATGAAAGAAGAGCATATTTTTATTGCATAAAAATCAAGAACAAAAAGTAAGAATCTGGTTATAGGCTTCATCATTATCCCAAGTTGATGGAATCTAGCCACGCATTGCTACTGCTAGCATCCCCTTCATAATTTTCCTCTTGCAGGCCTAAATACAATGATCTAAATAAAGAAAAAAAAACTTTGAAGAAAACTCTCTCTTTGCTTGAGGTTCTCCTTTTATAGAGTTTGTCTAGGGCTTCCTTCCGGTCAAAGTTGAAGTTAATCAGGTTCAAAATCGTTTAGATATAATGAGAAAACTTCTCAACCGTCTGTTTTACATCACCTGCCTTAGTTTGCACCAAGAATCATGTGAAATCATCTTTTTCTTTCTTTTCGGATAAACAGAGTCCTGATTTGAGTGTCGTCTATCGTTCTAAAAATTGATCGAGCTCTTTTATCTATAGGCTTCTTTTCTATAAACATCCATAAAAAGTATCAATTATTAATAAACTTTAAGTAATTAATATTTATTTTAATGGTTAAATTAGGATAATAAATAGACTTATCGCACCCTCCAACTTAATCATTGCTAGTCCTTTAGCAATGTAATTAAAATAAAATCATGTGTTACTAAAATTCTCTTTTATAAAATTAAATCTAGGCTTAAGGTTGAAAGAAGCTAGCTAGTATCACTAACTAAGTATTGAGTTTTTGAAGTAAATTTCACTGTCAGAACTATTAGAATTCCAAGGGAGAAGAAGAGACCTCTTTTCATGGTAACATCATGGTAACATTAATTCAAGGACCTCTTTTCATGGTAACATTATGGTAATGTTAATCCACGAAAATAGAAGAAACTCCCATTCTCATGGTAACGTTAATCTAAGTGTCACAATCTCAGCCTTTGAAATTAGGAGTTAGTTATCTCATAACTACATGCCCCAATCTGTATGTATTCATCGTCAAACCATAGAGATTCATCATGCCTCATCCCATGGGCATGATTCCATCTTCACCTGGCTGAGATTTTCTATCCATACTCGAATAATCAGAGCCATCCATCATATGGATCAAGTCATATTTGAGTATCCAATTATTTGTTCATTATATGCACAAATAATTTCTCCTTAACATTCCTTCTACTATAATGGATCATATCCATTATTATTTTATCTTCTTTAAATTGGATCTTACCCAATTATTTAATTGATCATCTTATCTAAATTAAATCTAATTTAATTCTTATTTTAATTCATCTAAATTTTTTTTAATGCGTGTGACCCATTAGGCCCTTTAATATGTTGGCAATAATCATGTCCTAATTACATACCCTAGAAATGATTAGACAACTCTTTGTCCAAGTCAACAACATGATTATAGATCATGAGAGGCCTCTAGCAAAGCATCATGACCATCCAACTGCTAAAGGTTCCGTTGATGTGACCATCAACAATACCTGTCCATGAACGGTTACCGTATGATCAAATCCTTTCGTCACATAACCCAGATCAATCAGTGGTATGAAATATGTTAACCCTATAATTGATCTTTGTTTACTTGATCTCAGAAAAAATTGACTCATATGAATTAGAACTTCGAAACCATTTTGAATTCCCACTCAACCTTGCAAGGATTTAATAATCAATTTAATCCATCAAGTGACCGTGGGATATAACCCTTTCTATCAAGGGAGATGAATCCTGTCTTGATCAAATACCATCTTCATGTGCTTCATGTCATACCCAACCGATACCATATTTATCACCCATGGCTAGAGCGACGTTTGGATGTTGTCAAAGCATGACATTCCACACATAAGATGCAATGAAGATCTCATGTCAAAGGATCACTCACACCACCGTCATTAGAGATCAACCATCGATACTATATAGAACATCCATATGGGATCTCTGTATGGGTCATCCAATGCATTGTTACAATAACGAGCATCCACACACTTATCTAAGTATCTTCATACTTCAGCTTGTGAATCAACTGCTCACCCCAAGAGTGAGGATATGCAATGTGTGCCAGTCTCACGGTGTTCGATGGTGTCCAGTCCCATCTATACATCGACTAGGGAAGTTTAAGGAATCAAACCATAACGTGCCATTTGGATCTCATAATTTGTAATCTCTATTACAAATTCCATATGCACGGTTCACATTCTTTTAGACTTTATCTCACAGACAAATATATCAAATAAAAGACATCTGGATATATAAAGAAACCATTTTATTTGATTTGTATTTATAGAATGTATACAACATTCAATTCAATTAGATCTAGGGCATACACTAACACCTTATCCCTGCGAAAGACACAAAAGGTCAGAAGGACGTCAAAAGAGAAAGAGAAAGAATAAAGAAAAGCCCTGCACTTACCTAGGGTTGCGTCGGGCTTGCATCGGCTTCAAATAAATTCTTCTCTGATAGGAGGTCCCGACAGGGAGGAATTTGGGATGACATTAGCTGGTCGAAGACCTCCCTATCACCCTACTCCACTATCGGGTTCCTGTTCAAAGATTGATTCAGCTCTCCCCACTGCTCTCTCACTCCCTCTAGGTGGATGAAGAAGAATTGGGACTTCCATCCCTTGATGGAGGATGGAGATCTAACGAAGACCCTACATGGCCTAGGGGAGAAAATCCACCACCCCACCTCATAGGGATGGTGGCGGAGGGAGTACATGGCCCAAAACAAGGAGACTAGGGCCATGATATCATAATAGTGGTAGAGGGAGATGAAGACGTAGATGGTCCTGAAGGAGTTCAGAGCTAACTACGTTAGAACGAGATCGTACCTCTTCAAAAGGATAGCAATGAAAGGATGGAAGGAAAGCTGGAGTCCTGCAGATGCCACTAGAAATCTATCTCAGCAATGTCTGAATGCCTTGCTAAAGTACTTCCTGGCTTTCTAGGAGGTAGTGCTGATCTTGCATCTTCCAACATTTTATGACATCGTTGAAGATGTTTGGTAACTTCCAAAAGGACACACCTGAGGAGCGGAATGTCCGATTTGGTGTGAGGGAACATGGGATGGGTGCCATTAGTAATGGCATTGCTCTCCACAGCCCTGGTCTTATACCTTACTGCGCTACTTTCTTTGTCTTCACGGACTGCATGAGAGCTGCCATAAGGATCTCAGCCTTGTCTAAGGCAGGAGTAATATATGTGATGACACATGATTCTATTGGTCTTGGGGAAGATGGGCCTACACATCAGCCTGTTGAGCATCTGATTAGCTTCCAAGCCATGCCCAACATTTTGATGCTCCGAGCCATGCTTGAGATGGTGATGGGCACGGATTTGTTTGTCCCGAGTCACGGCTTCTCGTTTGATGAGGGATAAAATTATCATTACATTATTGACCGCTCACATTGGCAATGGGGTCGCACCCAATCCAAACGCCCTGCTTGCCAACTAGCTAGCTGGCGCAACATTCTAGCAACAAGCGTCTCGTCATAATGAAGAAAAAGAATAAAAGGAAAAAAGGGGTCATGTTATATGCGTGGGTTCTACCAAGGGCCACCTCATTAATATCCGGCAGTCAAGTCAATATGCTGGAGCATTTAATGGTGCAGAAACGGTCACAATGACTTGGCTAGCATTTAATGGAATACAAAGAAAGGAGAAGGCATGCC
This sequence comes from Calamus simplicifolius, assembly GCA_900491605.1. Lineage (NCBI taxonomy): Eukaryota > Viridiplantae > Streptophyta > Magnoliopsida > Arecales > Arecaceae > Calamus > Calamus simplicifolius. The sequence goes on from UESW01004692.1 coordinate 657,385, forward strand.
TCGGCACTCAAGCCCCGCCTCATTCAAGTCGGCCACGCCTCGGCACTCTCATTCAAGTCGGCCATGCCTCGGCACTCTCATTCAAGCTGAGCCATGCCTCGGCGCTCTCATTCAAGTCGGCCATGCCTCGGCACTCTCATTCAAGTAGGCCATGCCTCGGCACTCTCATTCAAGCCGAGCCATGCCTCGGCGCTCTCATTCAAGTCGGCCATGCTTCGGCACTCTTATTCAAGTCAGCCCTGTCTCGACACTCTAGCTCAGCTTCCACAACCGCGCTATGCGCACCAAGGTATTTATGGCCTCATAAAGGCCATGTGCATCTGCCTGCTTTAAGGCATTTAATGCCTTATTTCCTTCCATCATTAAGGCATTTATGGCTGCCATGTTGGCCCCTTCGCACCTTTTGCATGAGGAAGGATGGCGTCATGAAGCCAAGACAAGGAGTTCTTGACTCCATGCTTCACAGAAGTCCGGCGTCCAGCTTCAACGGCCAACTTCAGCCTCTACCAATATACCTCGGCCACCCGAGCTGAGCCATTCCTCGGTAACCTGAGCATTTCCATACTTCAGCGGACCAGGCCGTTCTCTGTGCCTCAGCCCGGCCGAGGCACTCATGCACCTACCTCTGCGGAACCATGATGACCGAACCACAGCGTTCAAAATACCTCTGCAGAATCCGGCGCATAAGGATTCGAATCAACTATAACTGAATAAGATTCCAGGTGGTGAATCATTCCCAGAGATGGCCTAGGACCCGCAAAAGTGGACTAGGTCCATGTGATCATTAAACCTCATGGCACCAACTAGCTTTCCCAGTCATCAATCCTCTAACTGACAAGATACGGATCCCGCTGGCCTCATAACAAACTTAATTCGAATTCTAACAGTTTTCAGACCTCATCCAGAGCACGTCCAAGGAATCAGGTGATCGCCTATAAATACCATCACCCTCAAGCCTTTTAGGCACGGCCATTCTACGCCCATTTTTTACACAGTTCTTACACTGGCTCTCATTCTCCATTGAAGCTCCCCCCCTGAGCTTGAAGCTCTTGCCAAAAAAGGGAAAATCCTTTGTGAGAGTCTTCTTCACACATCTGCTGCTGTGAATCTCCACTGACTTGGGCATCAGAGGGTCCTCCACAGAGGGCAACCCCCACAGCATCCTCTGCACGCGGACTGTCTTACAGGTTCCACCTCGAAGCAGCGGGATCGGCGTCCAGATCAGGAGTTCAGCAAATAACCCCACCCAAACTAAAAGATCCTGGTACCCCAATTATATCATGTGTCATAGGAAACTTCACCATCAAGAAAGCATTATTAGATTTGGGTGTGAGTGTAAACCTTCTCCCCAGTTCAATGTATGAGTTATTTGGATTTGGAGAATTAAAACCTATGACAGTAACACTACAATTGGCAGATAGATCAGTCAAAGAATCTCGTGGAATATTGGAAGATGTATTAGTAAAGGTAGATGGATTCTATTTTCCTGTCGACTTTCTTGTGTTAGATATGGAATCTAGCGGTAATCCTAACCAAATTCCTATCATCCTTGGACGACCTTTTCTAGCTACTACTAATGCATGTATAAATTGTAGAACATGTGTGATGGATGTATCTTTTGGAAACAAGAAGATGAGATTAAATATTTTTAATGCTTCCCAAGGACCACCTGTGTATGATTTAAATGAAGTAAACATGATAGAGGAAGTAGTAGATAAGAAATTTTAAAGTTTGATTGATTCAGATCCTTTACAAACATGTCTTACACATTTTGGAATAGATGACTTTGATGTTGATGAGTATACCAAAGAGATAAACATGTTATTAGAACTGTTGGGAATTATATCCTAAAGCCAATCATTTGATGATTGAGCTAATGTAAATAGCATATAAATTGATATATTAATAAAAGTTATTTGGTAGTTTATTCATTATAAGAACATCTTCTTAAAACTCCTAACAGTAATGAAGCCCTCAGGATCTTTCTTCATGATAAAGGAGGATTTATCTATGAAGGTCCTCAGAAGAGTTCGTGACCAAATGATATACTATGAAAGGGCCATAGTACTATCAATTATAGGATGTTGTATATCATATTTGTTGGTTGTCCTCTTAACCAAGGAGTGTAGAGACACTGGTATGACATACAAGTGAAAGTGTAGGAGTACATTTCATCGAACGTGACTCATTTTTGGATACTCTACTGTCAAGAGTTAATCCGAGAAGATATAGGTATAAGTATCCTTCAGACCTGAAGATCACAACCGGTGACTTGCAAGCAACTCATTGTACTTAGGTGCTGGACCACCTGGATTTCTAATCCAGCTACGAAAGGTTACTGGGTGCAGTCAAGTACTTGTGGTAGTCAGTTGTGGATCAAGATGGAATTTGACCTATCCCGTTAAAGGAAAAAATGCTTGTGTTTCAATTTAGCAAGACCTTGGCCAAGGCACTTCATGTGAAAGTCACATGATTACTAAAATTGAAATCACTTTATGGATTTGCTGTTTAAAGTTGACAGGATCTTAAGCCATCCTTAGCATTTGTGGTCAAGAGGATGAATTATACGGTAACTATTTCTTAGGGTTCTTGGAGTTTGCTCGGCAACTCTTCAACCTATCCGGACGTCAGGTTTCATTGCTAGATGGGCACATCGATTAGTATAGAAAGTTGTTTCTATGCTACTGGCTTAGGTTCGAACCTAGAGAGTCACACGCATAGAAGTTTCCTAGGATGATCTATTTGCTTATCAATGATTGAGAATCATATATGATTTAATTAATCAATTTGATTGATTGAATTATCTCAATTGGGTTAAGTATAAGTGAATAAGATTCAATTTGGTTTAAGTCTATTAGAAGGACTAGTCAATTTCAAATATTGATTTGAAATTAGACTTGATTTGGATTTAAATAGATTCAGGACTAGCCAAATTTGATTTGGGCTAGGACCATGATCTATGTGGGTTTAGTCCAATAAATTCATATCAGATTAAATCATCACCTGAACCTAAACCTCTTGCATAAGGATCTCACATGATGAGATGGCTGAAATCTCATCTCATGAGAGATTAAATTCTCATATAGAATTTAATGTGTGACATTAATCTTCTCCTGTTGGAATTCTAAGTGTTAGAATTCATGTACCTCTTTGAATTAGCCAAACACTATGACTCTTTGGTTTTTACCAAACATCGGAATTAGCCAAACATTGTGACTCTTTGGTTTTTACCAAATGTCAGAATTAACCAAACGCCGCACCTATTTGGTTCGGCGTCTCTTTGCTTTTTATCGAACGGTAGAATTCTAAATGTTAGAATTCAATGGGCTGACTAAAATGAGACTATAAATAGAGGACATCCCTCACTAGATTACATAGAACAATAACACATGATATGTCATGGATTGAAATTCTAAAAGGTTAAAATAGAAAATCCTGGTGATTCTGGGGTTAGCGGAAGCGTGGTGGATCTTGGAGGAAGATTCAAGATCAGCAAAGTTATTTTTCTGCGAGCTAGCACTCCTAGAAATCCGATCATTCGGGGCTTCACATGGATGATACTAGAGGCCGGACGATTGAACAGCTGCAGAGCATAAAAGGATTTACCAACTGCCCTTAAGGTAAGTGATATGATCCCTAGATCTTAAGGCATTCAAGGCAAGAAGTACGACTTCTTACCTTGAAGATCAAGATATGATCTTGATGATTTTATTTATATGCATATTTTAGATCAAGCGATCATATATATAAGGAAAAGATATGATCTTGATGCATATTAGATAGATTAATATGTAATCTTTTAGTTTCCGCATTAATAATAGTTATCAAATTTTAAAATATGCATGCCTCGAAGTTTATTTCTCCCTACAAATGGTATGAGAGCCATGGTTTCGTCATTGATCTAATTTATTGCAGGTAAGATTAATGCTCTCATTAATTGTGTAATCAAAGCTAAAATGAATCATAGGTCTATTTGGTCACAGATGGATTAAAATCCAAATTACCCATTCAACGAGGTATTCTGTGACATTTTGCCGTGACGTTATGGTTCTTGATGTTTAGTCAAAAGATAATTTAAATTGATCTTTGGCTTCAAACATAGATTACATACACTCTCAAAATATGTTTTATATTTGATACATATTGATGTTGTATAAAAGTATTATATTTGCATATTTAGTATAAAAACATAGATATGAGATATGATGGCTTGTAATCTATGTTATGAAATATACAAATATTTATGAGAGTTTTATTTGAATATCAAATATTAATTCATAATCTTTTTAAATATGATATAAATATAGGAATTATGAGTAGTAACATAATGCAAGTGATGCTTGATTGAAATATATGATATGTAAACATGAAATATATTTAATCTTTTGGGTTAGCTAAATCGGGTCCATAAAGGGTTGGACCATAAGGTTTAAATCAACTGGACTAAAAGAGTATTTGATCAAATCCAAATTAATTAGATTAGGTTAAGAATGCTCTAAATCAAACAATAGTTGTAGTTGATCATGTCCTTCTCTTTGATTAAACCAAATGGAAGTAGATTAGGCTCCGTGGTTGAGCATGAATCTCTTAGATGGTCAAATCAAAATTGGTTAACCACATGATGTCAAGGTGAGTTGGCAAGTTGCTCTAGGATCAACGATCGAATGGTTTTTAATTAGGAGCTACTCGTATTGATGCATCTTTAACGAGTTAATGGCATATCCCTCCCATCGATCTCACTTACCTGGTCAATATGGTGAACCATTTATGATTCTGATCATTTATCTGATTCGGGTTGACCCATGCCTGTAATGAAATCAGTCTGACTGATTTAGGTGCCACTTAACCAGACTTAATCTTATTTTATTCTACTGATTTCATAGGTTCAGTAGGAGAACTTGATTAGTCAATTTGTCTTCAGATTATTAAATCTTCTAAAATTATTAGGTCCTTAATAGTTATATGATAACTAGATCATAGCCTCCCATTAAGGTTGGTGATAATGAGTCCGATGTTTTGATAATCATTGGAGGCACTCCATGCCTGGTGCTTGTCAACCATCGAAATTATCATTCATTATATGATAAGTCAGCGTAACTATTAAATAAACAGTCAGGTGGGCCGAGCTTCACTCGGGCTTGGTTGTCTATTGATAGGTTACACTGATTATATCATTTAATGGTTGGACCTAACCAGAACTTTCAGTGGAGGCACTCCATGCCTGCTGAAGAGAAACATGGGGCAAAACTGAACACTAAGAATTGTTTGGGAAAACAATTGGTTTTGAACCTACTCTTAGATGCATATGGGTTGGCCAAGCTTCACTTGGGCCTGTATGTAGTCTATGTAGATCTTAGTGCCCACTAAAGAATTAAGAATAATTCTTCGAATTGGGATGCAGAGGCTGCCAATTTGAACAAAATAGTGGAAGAATCTTTAGACTAAAGTCCAAGTCTTTAGATTGAATCATTTATATACTAATAAACTTTAGTTTTTTCTTATATAGAAAATGGCCACTAATTTATCATTAAGGTCCCTATTGGATAGTGACAAGTTGAATGGTTCAAATTTCAATAGCTGGTTTAGAAAACTTAAGATCGTCCTTGAGCATGAGAGGATTCTTATATTCTGAATAATTCTGCACCAAAGATATCTGATGCAAACACACAAAGTTCTGAGAAAGACACTTATCAAAGTAGCTCAGTGATAGAACTAGCGTACGTTGCATCATGCTAGCAGCAATGAACGATGAATTTGGTCGCCAGTTCGAGAATGCTCAGCCAGAAGAAATCATTCAAGCGTTGAATGAATCTTTCGGCACACCTGACGACGTTGAAAGGCACAAAACTAGTTGTGCTATTTTTAATGCTCGAATAAGGAATGGATCTCCTGTCACTGATCATGTATTGTACATGATCAAGAAGATAGAACTTCTAAGCAAGCTCGACTTTCCCCTACATGAGCAGTTGGGAAAAGATGCGATCCTGAATTTCTTGCCTCTATCCTTTCGACCTTTCCTTACTCATTTTCGAATGACAAAGCCTGCATTCAACTACCACAGTTTGTTGGGATTGTTACAAAACTTTGAGAAGGATAACCAGCTCTCTAAGGGTTTTGTTAATGTGGTTGAAGGATCTAAGGTAGGGCATCAACCCTTTGGGAAATGAAAGAAGAAAAAGAATAAGAAAAAGGTGCAACATGCTAGGACATCTATAAGTGGTCAGATGCAGAAGAAGAAAGTTGATAAAAGTCAAGCTGAATGCTTTCATTGCAAGATGCAAGGGCACTGGAAGAGGAATTGTCCTCTTTACATTACCACACTTGATCCAAACATGCCAAAGAAGAAAAAGGGGCAAGATGTTGCTCAACAAGGTATTTATATGATAACCCCTTGTAATTTTTCTGTATATGATAATCAGACCTGGGTATTGGATATCGGGAGTCCTTTTAACATTTGCAATTTATTGCAGGGACTACAGGTCACTAGAAGATTTGAGGACAATGAAAGATTCTTTAATGTCAGCAATGGAAGATTAGTTCCAGTTCTGGCATTAGGAGTTCTTGAAATAGTTTTCAATAGAAATGTCATTATACTAAATGATTGTCATTTTGCCTAACGTTCTTGTTGAACGTAATTTCTATAGGCCTTCTGGCCAAAAGTCATTATGAAATTTCAATAAAGGATGTTACTTTGAATATCATTATGAATGAAGTCACTGTAATGACTGGGCATTTATCTAATGGCATTTATATATTATCACAGCCTGTAAATGTAGTGTACAAATCAAGTAAGTGCCTTAGAACAACTGATGTCACAGACATTTATCTTGGCACCATCGGCTGGGTCATATCAACAAGAATAGATTAAACAGGTTAACTCAGGAGGGCATCCTTCGAATTGATGATTGTGAATTGTTAACTACCTGTGAATCCTGTCTTCTTGGTAAAATGACCAAGTCATCTTTTACTAGAAAAGGTGAAAGAGCCAAAGAGCTATTGGGTCTAGTACATACTGATGTATGTGGACCAATGAGCACTTGTGCCAAAGGTGGATATTACTACTTCATTACTTTTATAGACGACCTTTCTAGGTTCGTTATGTCTATCTTATGAGACATAAATCTGAGTCGTTTGAAATGTTCAAACTATATCATAAAGAAGTAGAAAAATAAATAGAAAAATGTATTAAGACCCTTCGATCAGATCGAGGAGGCAAATACCTTTCCAATGACTTTGTGACATATTTAAGGGAGAATAGGATTCTCTCCCAATGGACTCCTCCTGGAACATCGCAGCATAACGGTGTGTCCGAAAGAAGGAATCGAACTCTGTTAGACATGGTTCGGTCCATGATGGGTTTTGCAAGCTTGCCAATATCATTTTGGGGATACGCATTAGAATTAGCTTGTCATATTCTTAATAAGGTTCCAAGTAAGTCTGTTTCTAAAACTCCACATGAGATGTGGTATGACATAAACCGGTTATCACCTATCTGAGAGTCTGGGGGTGTCCGGCTTATGTGAAACATGCAAAATCAGACAAACTTGAACCCAAATCTGACAAATATTTTTTCATCGGCTATCCGAAAGAAACCAAAGGATATTACTTCTACAATACTGAAGAACAAAAGTTGTTCATTAGTAATAGAGCAGTTTTTCTTGAAAAGGAGTTCCTTAGTGAAGGAACAAATAGCTCTAATATTGAACTTGAGGAAGTTCATCAAGTAGAAGGAACAACACAAACCAATGAACCCTTAGAATCTGAGTTGATTAGATCAAACTCAAAACCCATTTTAGATGCACCATTAAGGCGATCTGGTAGAGTACCACATCAACCAGACAGATACTTAGGTTTCTTGGTCCAGAATGAAGATCCTGTTGAACTCGATGAGAACAACGAGGATCCGATCACCTATATGGATGCTATGCAAAGGACCGACTCTAATAAATGGCTTGATGCCATGAAATCCAAACTTGATTCCATGAAGGACAATAATGTATGGACATTAGTTGACCCACCCGAAGGGATAAAACCCATAGGGTGTAAGTGGGTTTTCAAGAGGAAAAGAGGCGCAGACGGAAAGGTTGAGACCTATAAAGCATGTCTGGTTGCTAAGGGGTATCGTCAACATTATGGTATTGACTATGATGAAATGTTTTCTCCTATAGCAATGCTGAAATCTATTCGGATTATGCTAGCTATAGCAGCACACTTCGATTATGAGATTTGGCAGATGGATGTTAAAATTGCTTTTCTAAATGGATGATTTAGAAGAACAGGTGTATATGATACAGCCTGAAGGTTTTATATCTGAAGACGAGTCTAAAGTGTGCAGGCTATAGAAGTCTATTTATGGACTTAAGCAAGCATCTAGGAGTTGGAACATACGATTTGATAAAGTGATCAAATCTTATGCTTTATTAAGAATAAAGAAGAACCTTGCATTTATAAATGGGCTAACGATTCCATTATTATATTTCTTGTATTATATGTGGATGATATTCTCTTAATCGGGAATGATATCCCTGCATTACAAGGAATAAAGACATGGTTATCATCACAATTCTCCATGAAAGATCTGGGAGAAGCATCATACATCCTAGGGATGAAGATCTATAGAGATAGATCTAAGAGGATGCTTGGTTTATCCCAATCTACGTACATTGACACAGTGCTAAAGAGGTTTAGCATGGAGAATTCCAAGAAAGGCTATCTTCCGATAGGCCATGGAATTCATCTTTCTAAGAAGGATTGTCCAAAACTCCTAATGAAAGAGAACGTATGAGTCGAATTCCATATGCTTCGGTAGTGGGATCGATTATGTACACCATGACATGTACAAGACCAGATGTGGCATACTCACTAGGAGTAGTGAGTAGATACCAATCTGATCCAGGAGAAAAATACTGGCAAGTTGTTAAGACAATCCTTAAGTATTTGAGAAATACTAAGGACCAGTGGTTAGTCTATGGAGAGTCTGATTTGAAACTTGTTGGATATACTGATTCCAATTTCCAATCAGATCATGATGATAGCAAAAGTGTATCAGGTTTCGTGTTTATCCTAAATGGTGGAGCTGTTTGCTGAAAAGTTCCAAGCAACATATAGTGGCAGATTCGGTGTGCGAGGCAGAGTACATCGCTGCATCAGATGCTGCGAAAGAAGCTGTGTGGCTGCGAAAGTTTATCTCCGAGCTTGGAGTGGCACCTTCCATAGATGGACCAGTCCTATTGTACAGTGACAGCACTGGTGCCATAGCTCAAGCAAAGGAACCACGAGCACATCAGCGCACCAAGCACATACTGCGCCGGTTTCATCTTATACGAGAGATTGTAGACCGAGGTGACATAAATCTTTAGAAGATTGATGGAAAGGAAAACCTAGGTGACCCATTTACTAAAGCACTCAGCATCAAGGAGTTTGATGACTATAAGTTGAAGATGGGTATTAGATACTGTAATGAGTGGCTTTAGGCTAAGTGGGAGTTTGTTGGGAATTGTATCCTAAAGCCAATCATTTGATGATTGTGCTGATGTAAATAGCATATAAATTGATATATTAATAAAAGTTATTTGGCAATTTATTCATTACAAGAACATCTTCTTAAAACTCATAATAGTAATGAAGCCCTCAGGATCTTCCTTCACGATAAAGGAGGATTTATCTTATGAAGGTCCTCAAAAGAGTTCGCGACCAAATGATATACTATGAAAGGGTCATAGTACTATCAATTATAGAACGTTGTATATCATATTTGTTGGTTGTCCTCTTAACCAAGGAGTGTAGAGACACTGGTATGACATACAGGTGAAAGTGTAGGAGTACATTTCATCGAACGTGACTCATTTCCAGATACTCTGCTATCAAGAGTTAATCTAAGAAGATATAGGTATAAGTATCCTTCAGACCTGAAGATCACAACCGGTGACTTGCAAGCAACTCATTGTACTTAGGTGCGGACCACCTAAATTTCTAATCCAGCTACGAAAGGTTACTGGGTGCAGTCAAGTACTTGGGGTAGTCAGTTATGGATCAAGATGGAATTTGACCTATCCCGTTAAAAAGAGAAATGCTTGTGTTTCAATTTAGCAAGACCTTGGCCAAGGCACTTCATGTGAAAGTCACATGATCACTAAAATTGAAATCACTTTATGGATTTGTTGTTTAGAGTTGACAGGCTCTTAAGCCATCCTTAGCATTTGTGGTCAAGAGGATGAATTATATGGTAACTGTTTCTTAGGGTTCTTGGAGTTTGCTCGGCAACTCTTCGACCTATCCGGACGTCGAGTTCCATTGCTAGATGGGCACATCGATTAGTATAGAAAGTTGTTTCTATGCTACCGGCTTAGGTTCGAACCTAGAGAGTCACATACATAGAAGTTTTCTAGGATGATCTATTTGCTGATCAACGATTGAGAATCGTATATGATTTAATTAATCAATTTGATTGATTGAATTATCTCAATTGGGTTAAGTACAAGTGAATAAGATTCAATTTAGTTTAAGTCTATTAGAAGGACTAGTCAATTTCAAATATTGATTTGAAATTAGACTTGATTTGGATTTAAATAGATTCAGGACTAGCCAAATTTGAATCGGGCTAGGACCATGATCTATGTGGGTTCAGTCCAATAAATTCAGATCAGATTAAACCATTACCTGAACCCAAACCTCTCGCATAAGGATCTCACATGATGAGATGGCTGAAATCTTATCTCATGAGAGATTAAATTCTCATATAGAATTTAATTCCTAACATTAATCTTCTTCCATTGAAATTCTAAGTGTTAGAATTCATGTACCTCTTTGAATTAGCTAAACACTGCGACTCTTTGGTTTTCACCGAACGTCGGAATTAGCCAAACATTGCGACTCTTTGGTTTTTACCGAATGTCGGAATTAACCAAATGCCATGCCTCTTTGGTTCGGCATCTCTTTGCTTTTACCAAACGATGGAATTCAAAATGTTAGAATTCAATGGACTGGCTAAAATGAGACTATAAATAGAGGACATCCCTCACCAGATTACATAGAACAACAACACACGAATATCATGGATTGAAATTCTAAAAGGTTAGAATAGAAAATCCTGGTGATTCTAGTGTTAGCGGAAGCATGGTGAATCTTGGATGAAGATTCAAGTGGGAGGATTCAAGATCAGCAAAGTTATTTTTCTGCGAGCTAGCACTCCCGAAAATCCGATCATTCGGGGCTTCGCGTGGATGATACTAGAGGCCGGACGATTGAACGGCTGTAGAGCATAAAAGGATTTACCAACTGCCCTTAAGGTAAGTGATATGATCCCTAGATCTTAAGGCATGATTCAAGGCAAGAAGTACGACTTCTTACCTTGAAGATCAAGATATGATCTTGATGATTTTATTTATATGCATATTTTAGATCAAGTGATCCTATATATAAGGCAAAGATATGATCTTGATGCATATTAGATAGATTAATATGTAATCTTTTAGTTTCCGCATTAATAATAGTTATCAAATTTTAAAATATGCATGCCTCGGAGTTTATTTCTCCCTACAAATGGTATCAGAGTTCGACACCATCCCTCCATGGACTATAAAATATGAACCACTTCCAACTAAACCAAACCCTTTAATACCATCCTTGGAAGAACCACCTCAACTAGAGTTGAAACCTCTTCTAGATGACTTAAAATATTCATTCCTTGGACCCAATGACACCCTTCCAGTAATCATTGCATCTACCCTAACCTCTGAATCGGAAGATAATTGGTAGATGTACTTAAAGAACATAAAGAGGCAATTGGTTGGACAATAGCTGATCTTAAGGGAATTGACCCTTTCTTTTGTATGCACCACATTCATAGTGAAATTGAAGCCAAACCACATAGAGATATGCAACGAAAGCTAAATCCGAGCATGAGGGATGTTGTTAAGAAAGAAGTAGTAAAATGGCTTGATGCTGGTATCATTTATCCAATTTCAGATAGTCAATGGGTCAGTCCAATCCAAGTAATACCTAAAAAATCGGGTATTACCGTGATTAAAAATGAAAAGGGCGAATCAATTCCTACTCGTACATCAACTAGTTGGAGAGTGTGTATAGATTATCGAAAGTTGAATGCCGTGACTAGGAAAGACCACTTTCCTTTGCCTTCTATCGATCAAATTCTAAAACGACTAGCAGGACAAAGTTTCTTTTGTTTCTTAGATGGATATTCAGGATACAATCAAGTCACAGTATTTCCTATAGATCAAGAAAAGACCACCTTCACCTGTCCCTTTGGAACATTTGCCTTTAGACGTATGTCGTTTGGTCTTTGTAATGCACCAGCCACTTTTCAATGATGTATGTTGGCCATATTTTCTGATATGATTGGTTAATTTTTGGAAGTATTTATGGATAATTTTTTAGCTTTTGGTGCATCATTTGATAGCTGTCTTGAGAACTTGACTAAGGTACTAAAACAATGTATGGAAATGAATTTAGTTCTAAGTTGGGAGAAGAGCCATTTTATGGTTCGTGAGGAAATTGTGCTCGGACACATTATTTCAGAGCGAGGTATTGAGGTTGATAAAGCCAAGGTTGAATTGATCTCAAATCTACCACCCCTAACCTCAGTTAAACAAGTACGATCTTTCCTTGGTCATGCTGGTTTTTATAGACCATCAAAGATTTCAGTAAAATTTCTCGACCATTTTGTAATTTGTTGACCAAAGATAGTTCTTTTAATTTGATGAAGATTGTCTAACAGCCTATAACATCCTTCGAACTGCTTTGACCACTGCACCAATTATCAAGCCCCCAGATTGGACCATACCTTTTAAAATCATGTGTGATGCTTCTGATTATGCTATAGGAGTAGTTCTAGGATAGAAACTCAATCGAGAACCTCATGTAATTTATTATGCTAGCAAAACTCTTTCAGATGCACAAATGAACTATACTACCACTGAAAAAGAATTACTAGTAGTTGTGTTTTTCCTAGAAAAGTTTAGATCATATCTGTTAGGATCTAAGGTTTTAGTTTATTCAGATCATGCAGCGTTGAGGCATCTTATATCAAAAAGGATACAAAACCCAGACTGATTAGATGGATCCTTCTCCTACAAGAATTTGATCTAGAAATCTTAGATAAGACGGGTTCTAAAAATATGGTAGCAGATCATATCTCTAGGATCTTAGTGGAATACAATAAAGAAATGATCAGAGATAAGTTCCCTGATGAGCAATTGTTCTCAATTTTCCATAGCAGTCTTCCTTGGTTTGCTCACATTGTGAATTATTTGGCAATAGAAAAAGTACATTCCCACTGGATAAAACAAGAAAAGATATATTTTTCTCACAAGTCAAATATTATTTTTGGGAAGACCCTGTATTATTTAAGTACTGTTCAGATCAGGTGATTAGGCGATGTGTTTCCGAGAGTAAATTCAAAAGTATACTTAACTTCTGTCATTCTCTTGCCTGTGGAGGACATTTTAGTGGAAAAAAAACTGCAACAAAGGTACTACAAAGTGGGTTTTATTGGCCAACTCTTTTTAAAGATGCACATGAATTTGACCGTAATTATCTCCAATGTCAACAAACAGGAAATATATCTTGAAAAGACAATGATGCCCCTAAACCCTATCTTGGTTGTAGAAATTTTTGATGTATGGGGTATTGATTTTATGGGCCCATTTCCTTCCTCTTTTGGATTCGAAAACATTCTAGTGGCAGTTGATTATGTGTCGAAATGGATTGAAGTCATGGCAACTCGAACCAATGACCATAAAGTTGTAATCAAGTTTGTTTAGCATAATATCCTTAGCCGTTTTAGATGCCCAAGGGCTATAATTAGTGATGGGGGTACACATTTCACGAATAGACACTTTGAAGGATTAATGAACAAATATGAAATTACTCATAAGGCAGCTACACCTTATCATTCCCAAACTAGTGGCCAAGTTGAAATATCAAATAGAGAAATTAAACATATCCTTAAGAAAATGGTGAGATCCGATAGGAAAGATTGGTCAGAACATTTGGATGATGCATTATGGGCTTATCGTACTGCATTTAAAACTCCCATAGGAATGTCTCCTTACAGGCTCGTATTTGGAAAAGCCTATCATTTACCTATAGAATTAGAACATCGTGCATTTTGGGCCATCAAGCAATTTAATTATGATATGAAAAATGCAGGTGTCAATAGGAAACTTCAATTGAATAAGTTAGAAGAGCTACGAAATGATGCATATGAAAGCTCAAAAATTTATAAAGAACGAACCAAAGCATATCATGATAAATTTATTAGTAGAAAATTTTTGAACCAAATCAAAAAGTATGGCTTTATAATTCAAAATTACACCTTTTTCCTGGAAAACTTCGTTCACGATGGAATGGACCTTTTATAGTAACTCAAGTATTTCCCCATGGAGCTGTAGAGCTTAAAGACCCCAAGCACGGAAATACATTCAAAGTAAATGGCCAATGTTTGAAACCATATAGAAGAAATTAATGATGGAGAAATTGTTGAATCAATTGATCTTGTGAACCTAACATTATCATAATAAGTAGCACAATCTGGCTGAAGACTTTAAACTTAGCGCTCTTGGGAGGCAACCCAGTTTATTAGTTATTTTTAACTTTCTATTCTTTTCATATATTCTTTTAGTATGACCAGAGAAGAGCAAATTGAAAGAAGATGGCAACAATGAAACGTCCAACCTTCGAATACTCTACCAGGTAGTATCTTTCTTTGAGATTAATTTTTCTTCCATTATGGACAATGAAAATTAAGTTGGGAGGGAGGAAAAAGATAAGTAAATCCTAGAGTAAAACTATAACCAGAAATTTTTAAAAAGAACTGTAAGATAACTATCAATTCTTGGACTAGCTTGGTACATATTTCTAAAATTCTTCTTTGCTCGAGGACGAGTAAGATTCTAGTTGGGGGGAGTGATAAACGCATAAATAATTATCACTAAACCTATTAATTAATAATTCAACGTACCTATTATTATTTAATATTTTAATATTTTATATAATATTTTATGAAAAACCTTATCAATTTAAAGAGCTCGATTTTAAATTTAATGATGCAAACAATACTTGAATCAGACTTAAAAAAAGCTCAGAATTAATTTTATAAGGATTTAGCACGTATTTTAAAGCAAAGTCGGCAAACCCAGTGCCAACTTCATCGTCTTCTCAACAAAACTTCCTTATTTCGCGCGATTCTTCTTCCAATCAAATCCAATATTTTCCTCTGCCAATTAAGGAATAAATTGGATAGGAGATTATCAAATTGGAAGAATTAAATTCATCTCGAAGGAATTATGATTTTATCCGCAAAATCTCCGGGATTTTCTTCGGGCCGCTCGTTGCTTCTCCGCGTCGTCTCTATTTTGGCAACAGAATCCCATTGCTTCTCCGCATCTGGGCCACATCCAGACTTCTACAAATAGCACAAGGAGGGAGCTAGAGGGCCCCGTGCAATGATCTGCGTCCGTTCCAAGCCGTGAGGGAGAGCTCTGTTCCGTGGCTTGGGGAGAATTCCACCATCCGTGTTCTTCCTGGAGGCTCTGTAAGTCCGTGGGTTCATCCTCTATTCGTGACTTGGAGGCTGCAGGAGCCGTTGAGGATCTGTGGAAGCTCTGTCTCAGGAGCAATTGAGTAGCAGTGGAGGCTTCGTTCGTGGGCTCGGGAGGTGCATGCAGAGGAGGAACAAAAAACTTCATCCCATCTTTGGTTTGGTGAAGAGAGAATTTATTGCTTTCTTATTTCCTTATTAATGTCATGACTTTTTAATTTATATGAAAAAGTTTCTATTCATGTTTAATTGTTATTAAATTATATTTAAGTGGAAATAAATTTAGACTAATCTATGCTTAAAGGGACGGGCCATGATCTACGGGTACAGGCCGTGCTCTTATAAGATAGATCATATCTTGATTATTTCATACTACTAATTATCTAATTAGTTAAATTTATAAATTTATTTCAAGATAATCGCTAAAGTCCCTGTGGAATCGATCCTTTACTTTCACTATTCTAATAGTAAAATTAAGGTGTTTTAATCGTTGCGCTACGACACGCATCACTAGACCCTCTCTTAATGTTGTCTTTGGATGGAAAAGGGTTTATTACTATCTTCTTTCCATTAAAATTAAAGGAACAAGAATTAGACCAACCAAATAAAGTAGAATCATGATCATATAACCAAGGTATACCAAGAATAATGCTACTAACCCCCATTGAAAGTATGTGACACCAAACTTTCTCTAGGTATGACTAGAATTGCACCTGAACTTGACATCTAAACTTGATCGGTATCAAAGTGGAATCTATCCAGAAACCTTATAAAGGTTGGGATGGAAAGCAGTGTGTAATCCTAAACTCTTAACAGTATTAGTTGAAATTGCATTGACACAACTCCCATTATCTATAATGATTTTGCATGCTTTCTCACCTATTTTGACAAAAGTTTGTAGGATGTTAGTCCTACGCCAGTCTTCCTACTCTTTGGTCTGGGTCAAGATATATCTAACAACTCCTAAAAACTCTAACAACTCTAAAACTTATTCATCTCCATCATAGTCATCAGCTAGATTCACTTCTGCTTTATAAATCTCTTTCTCCAAATTCTCAATTGATTCATCAACTTCCTCCTCTACTTCTCGTATATGTAAGGCTCTAGTAGGACATTGACTCGCATAATGACCTACCTTATGATATTTGAAACAATGTATGTTTTGAGTATTACTCCTTTGGATTTCTGGACTCTTTCCTTTATTAATCTTTCGGACTAAAGGAGTATCGGATATGGATAGGCTAAAGTGAGTTTGGCTTAGATTAGGCTTTTGGCTTAGGGCACTCATCTTATTGGGTTCAAGCTGACGGACAAATGGTACTCTTTAAAATCTTTCGAAGTTCCTAGCTACCTGGTATGCTTGTTCTAAGTTATGGACTTCTATAAGGAATAGTTCTCTCTGAATCTCTTCCCTTAAACTGGCTCTAAATCTGGATAGGATTACAGCTTCTGATTCAACAATACTATATCGCATAGCATATTCATCAAACTTAGTAATGTATTTCGACATAGGCTTATTCCCTTGACTTAGGCGTTGCCATTGGTCCAGTAACCTTTGCTTATAGGAAATAGGTAGGTACTTCTCCCTAAGCTTGATTTTTATGGCTCTCCAAGTACTTATTGCATGTCTCCTCTTCGCCTACACAGTCGCTCAATATTTTTCCAGTACAACCTAGCTTGTCGGATTAGCATAAGCTTGGCAAATTTAAACTTTTTGTCCTCTGACATGTCATACCATTCGAAATATTGGTCCATATCTTCCTTCCAATCAATGTGCACCTTAGGTCTAGGTCCCCATCAAAAGTGGATGCATCAAGTCGGATACTCCTAAGGGCTCTTTCATCTTGATCAATGTAGTCATGATGAGGTCTTCTTTGGTGGGGTTCAATAATAGGTTCAGGATATTGGACTCTAGGATTCAAAGGTATCATTCTGGGTGATGAGGCTCAGCAGGAGTCATATGAGATTCTTCTAAGGAATCAATCCTTTCTTGCATCTGATCAAACCTAGTGTTCAATTGATTATATTGCTCAGTCATAGTCCTCATTAGAGCTTCTAGATTTGGGTCCATAGCTACACTAGGTTGACCTGAATTGTGCTGGTATCGGGTCCCTGATCTAGTTGTCATACAATGCAATGAACTCGTTCTAGGGTGTGCTAGACCTAGAAGCCCAAACCAGATCTTTAGTCAAGGTGACAATCTAGACTGTAGTAGCTTTGCACCTAGCCAGGTAAGTGTAAGGTTGGTGGAGGTCCCACGTTGCTTGCCTAAGACACCAATTAAAATTGACTAGGTAAGCAAACCAGCCCACCTTCCTTCGGGCTCTTGTCCCTGAACCACTTGTCCTAGGCACCAAATGCACAAGCACACACAGAAAAGATGTCTACATTGACTTGACACTGGTTCAAACCCAACTTTATCGGTGTCCCTAGCTCACTAGAGTAAATTAGATTACTACTTTCTTTTAGTTAGAGGCTTGGGTTCGCACATGAAGAATTATGGTTTTGTGCTAAGGAAAGGTGATGAAATCCTTCCCTTATCTTGTGATGGGAGTGCCCTTAAGTTAGCTTATGCAAATGATGGCATACAACAAAGTAATGTCACTACACTAATTAAGAATGTAACTTCAAACAAGTTATAACTAACTTAACTAAACAAAAATTCAAAATTTAAATTTTACATTTCAAATTTTAGAATTCAAATTTTAAAGTCTAAGTTTTCTTAGGAAGAAACTTCAAATTTAAAATGTGGTCAAAATTTAGGCGTCTAATGTACTAGAAAGAAATTTTTATGCAAATGTTAAAAGAAATCTCAGATCTGAAACCTATCAAAAAAGTTTTTAGATTTGGTTTAAATTGTCACGACTTAATTTTGGAGTCTAATATGAGCTAAGATTCACAAAAGTAGAAAAGAGCTCCATGAATCTATGATGCGTGTTGTAGCGCAACAATTAAAACACCTTAATTTCACTAATAGAATAGTGAGAGTAAGGGATCGATTCCACAGGGACTTAGCGATTATCTTGAAATAAATTTATAAATTTAACTTAATAGATAATTAATAGTATAAAATAATTAAGATATGGTCTATCTTATAAGAGCACGGCCCATACCCGTAGATTACGGCCCGTCCCTTTTAAGCATAGATCAGTCTAAAATTATTTCCACTTAAATATAATTTAATAACAATTAAACATGAATAGAAACTTTATTTCATATAACTTAAAATGTTATGACATTAATAAGGCAACAGATTATAATAAATTCCTGAACTAAACCAGAGATAAGCTGAACCGGGTTGAAGACATGAATCGGGCCATGAATAAAGCATCCACGGACATCTTCTGCTCTCCTGGGAACAGAGCTTCCACGAAATCCTCGGACGCAGAACATCCGGATCCACGGATGGCCACCTGCAGAACTCCCCGAACGTCTCCTCCTTCAAACAGAAATTCCATGAACGTCTGCTGCTAGGAACAGAGCATTTGAACTCTCCACCGAGCCACAAACAGATCCTCCAAGAAAAATGCCCACGAACAGATGCCTCCCGTCTCACAGCACGAATGGATGCCTCCCATCTCCACAGCACGAACGGATGCCTCCCGTGCTCCTCCAACCTCCTTGCTGCTATTTATAGAAAGAAATCCGGACGCGGCCTAGACGCGTAGAAGCAATGACTCTATTGCCAAAATAGAGACGACGCAGAGAAGCAATGAGCGGCGCGAAGAAAATCCCGGAGATATTGCGGATAAAATCAAAATTCCTTCTAGATGAATTTAATTCTTCCAATTTGATAATCTCTTATCTAATTTATTCCTTAATTGGTGGAGGAAAAGATTGGATTTTAATAGAAGAAGAATCGAGCTAAAAATAAGGCAATTTATGTTGAGAAGACGATGAAGTCGGCACTGGGTTTGCCGACTTTGCTTTAAAATACGTGCTAAATCCTTATAAATTAATTTCGAGCTCGTTTTAAGTTCGATTTGAGTATCGTTTGTATCGTTAAATTTCTAAAATCGAGCTCTTTAAATTGATAAGGTTTTTCCTAAAATATTATATAAATTATTAAAATATTAAATAATAATAGGTACGTTGAATTATTAATTAATAGATTTAGTGATAATTATTTATGCATTTATCACTCCCCCCAACTTGAATCTTACTCGTCCTTGAGCAAATAAGAAATTTAGAAATATTACCAAGCTAGTCCAAGAATTGATAGTTATCTTACAGTTCTTTTTTAAAAAATTTCTGGTTAGATCATAAGGGAGGTACTTCATTGGATTATTAAGTTTACCCATTTAATGATAGAGTGTAGTCTATAATAATGTATAGAAGTCTTCCTTCACCAACTTTCCACTTCTCTAATTAAGTCTTCTAACTTAATTTGGGTTGGGTGTAATGTCTTTTGTAATTTGGTTCCCTTGTGTAAAGTCAGTGCAATGGTTAGTAATAGTGCCCTATGCCTATTGTATGGATATGGTATTTTAAATATTTATGAGCATTTACTATTATCATAATTTGCATATTTATTTATAATAATATCCTTGAATAATATTATGAATTATTCTAAATGTCCCTAATCGGTTATTATTTTGGGAATAAATAAATTAAGATTAGTATGAAATTTGATTGATATTCATGGGATGAATTGTGTATAAGATACAAATCAAATATATATATTTGTTGAGAACAAATATTAGACAAGACCCGCCTTGAGATTAATACATGGATCAAAGTCATAAGTTAATCTCTAGTAGTTGTGTCATTAAATCCTTAGACTTGAGATTGCTATAGTTCTCAACCTGAGGAATATTATGTTTTGACATAATCATTGTCTTTAACGGATGATTATAAAGATTATGCTTGAACACAATAAGAATCATGCATGTAGTGAGATATGAGTGATTAAGATGAATTTGTCCCTCTTATTATAAGAGAGATATCTCTGGGCCCCTCGATGATTGAGACTGAGAAATGCATGACCGTGCTCAAATGAATTGATGGAGATCAATATCATTTGTTTAGTCAGTCTAATTGGGTTTTAAAAATTAAAGATATAGCGATATAAGGTTGACTTTTTTCATACCTTATATTCTATCAAGATATCATGTGACAAAAGGATTATGTCATTAGCTACTTTAAGGTTGTCTCAGAATGTGAGCTTTTCATTTAACTTGGGTAGTCATAATGTCTTGCTAGAGAATGCTTATGACTTGTAGGATCAAAATGTGATTTAGGCCTACTGCCAATGTTAATTGAACCTAGGGTTGCACACTAAGAACAGACAATAATGGTTACTGTTTGTTACTCTCTATAGTAATTTAAAATGATGAGATTATTTTAAATTTAATAATAATTAGTTGTTATTTAGATTCGAGTTTAATTGTGAGAAAATTTAAATTTGTAATTTAAATTATGACAAGTAATTAATTTGTTATATTTCCTTATTGGATAAGGAAATAATCCATAAAGGTTTTTTGGTTAAAAATATATTCCTTATTTGGTAAGGACAAGGATTTAAATTATCATTATTTAAAAGAGTTTTAAATAAATATCAATTAAAATCCTAGTTAACCAAAATCCCTAGCAGACTTGTATATATATATATATATATATATATATATATATATATATATGTTTTAAAGTCCATTGGGCATTTGAAAGGTCATGTCTATTTGGCATTTGAAAGGTCGTGTCTATTGGGGCATTTGAAGGGTCATGCCTTTTGCCTTAAAATAGATAAGCAGAGAGTTGGAAACGATGGTTCGTTTTTGTGAAAAATGGACTTATTGAACTAGCATTCAAAAAAACTATTTTGGTGTCTGTTCGTATGTGGATACTTGTAGAGGGTGGTCGTCTTTTGAAGGCAGCACCTTTGAAGATCCAAGCAAATCTAACACAAGAACATACGATTATATACTGATCAATAAAAGGTAATGTTTTTCATTTATCCTTCTTTCATTTTATGAAACGCATGTGATCCTTGGTAGGTTATGGAAAATTTATTTTGTTTCTGCTGCCATTTTATTCAATTAGATTGGGATTTTTATTCCGTAATCCAACAATGGTATCAGAGCCACTTGCATTTTCATAAAAATTGAAACTGCCATGTTTGATTGTATGTATGAGATGTATATGATCTTGGCATGATTTGCGTTCTTGTATATATATATGATATTAGTGTTTGCGCGAACGACATAGATAATAGGTTTTCTAAGGTGTTAATTGATGAATCTGTTTCCTGTAAGGATTCGTTAATATGATTAAGAATCTGAATGGGATATTGCAATTAAAGTGTTTAATAACATGATATAATTTTGATGTTATCTTAATTAGATTAATACATGAACTGAATTCATATCAATAAGGATTTATCAATTGCTGTTTATGGTGGTGCGGATGTAAGCCTTAAATTTATTGATGAGATCAATAAAATCAAATTTTAGGATAAAACTTTATTGTATCTCCAAATTTTAGGAACCGCATTACTACCTAATCAGAGCGCCTTATAAATTTAATTGGTTTTAAACAACATGCCTATTATTACATATTTTCTTTAATGCAATATGTATATGCTATATGATAACATTATATGTTTTGCATGGTGTGTTGCTTTGTATGGTGCATGGTATGGCCTTGTGACCAATATGATTGGCAGGTTTTTATTATTCTTTTACAAGGGTTGTAATTATTAAATATGGCCTGTGTGCCATTTTGTTTCATTGTAATTTTTCTTTTACTTTTAGTAGTATTTGTTTATTTATTGTAATAAAACAAGAAGACAAAGCAAGCCATTTGAAGTCATGCAATCCAACCATGGTGATGGAGGAGCTAGGTGTCTATGCATAAGATGATGGTCAAGTAGACATTATGGTATTGCTCATTATTACCTAGGATTGACCATTGATTTTCATATTGGCTTATGAAGATCAATCTCGATAAGGCCATACTATGACACATTTATTATATACATGTATGAGATGCTATGTATGATGATATCAATGAGTGTGATACTAAATGCATGATGCATGAAATCTATCTAGATCCCTCACATAAAATTTTAAGTTGACATGCCATCCATATTTAAACACTTGTCAAGGCTTTTATCACCTTAATGTGGGTTCTACCAAAGTAGAAGTACATTAGGTTACATTAGTGAGACAAGATGGGTAATGGTGCTACCCATATGTTTAAAATGGTTTAACTTAATTAGGTTATCAAAACGGTTTTGGGCCTAATGGCATGAGATGGGATTTAAACATGCCGGGACATATGATGTCAAAATCCCATAAATTTCTAAGAGTTGCATGAGTTGCAATTGGTAAGAGTTACCTACCTAAAAAACTTAATTTTAAGTGTCATGCCAAAGCTGACTTAAAGTTGAGTATAAATATGGATCTTAGCTCACTAAATTAATATGATTTTATTATTGAGGGTTGTTAATTTAGTGGGAGTTTTTCATAATCAAAATACTTAACGAACTTTGCATTTATTGTAGATGGCCAACCATGATAACAATTCTACTATGTCACTGCGATCAATCCTTACGAAGGACAAACTTACTGGGACTAACTTTCCTTGACTGGTTTCGAAATTTGAGAATTGTTCTCAAACAAGAAAGGAAGCTTTATGTCCTGGATCAACCTCACCCTGAAGAACCAGCCGATAATGCTTCTAGAGCTGAAAAGAATGCTTATGAAGCATCATAATGACTCTATTGATGTTGCATGCTTGATGCTAGCTACCATGAGTTCTGAACTTCAGAAAGATTTGGAAAACATGGAACTTATGATATATTGTCAATCTAAAGGAAATATTCCAGCAACAAGCAAGGCAAGAAAGGTATGATACTACCAAGGCATTGCACTCTTGCAAAATGGCTGAGGGTGCTTCAGTTAGCGCTCATGTGTTGAAAATGAAAGGCTATATTGAGCACCTTGATAGGCTTGGATTTCCATTGAGCCAAGAGTTGGCAACAGATTTGATCCTAAATTCACTTCCTGATAGTTATGACCAGTTTATCATGAACTATAACATGAATGAAATGGACAAATCAATTTCTGAGCTGCATACGATGCTTAAAACTGCTGAACAGAATATTAAGTCCAAGCCTGGCCATGTTCTGATGGTTCAAAAGGGAAAGGGCCTTATGAAGAAAAGAAAAGGAAAGGGTAAGGGAAGGGCTGGAAAGTCCAATGCTCAACCCAAGCCCAATCCTAAACCCAAGGCTAAAGCCCCAAAGGAGGGTGTCTGTTTCTTTTGCAATGAACCTGGTCATTGGAAGAGAAACTACAAGCTGTATTTGGAGGATCTAAAGAAGAAGAAGAAGACTGGTGAGACCGGTTCTTCAGGTATTTATGTTATAGAGATTAATTTCTCTCTTCTAGTTCCTGGGTATTAGATACTGGATGTGGATCTCATATTTGCATAAATGTGCAGGGGCTTAAAAGGAGTAGACAACTGAAGAAGGGCGAAGTTGATCTTCGAGTAGGCAATGGAGCAAAAGTTGCTGCTTTAGCTGTAGGAAGTTATGAACTTTCTTTGCCCAGTGGGCTTTTGTTAGTTTTGAACAATTGCTTTTATGTTCCTACAATGTGTAGGAATATTATTTCAGTTTCTTGTTTGGATAATGATGGTTTTTCTTTTATTATTAAGAATAATAATTGCTCCATTTATCATAAAGACATGTTCTATGCAAATGCCGAATTACTAGATGGTCTTTATGTTTTGAATCTTCAAAAATCCAACAATTCTTTGTCTATAACATAACTACCAAGAAATTTAAGTCCAATGACTTAAATTCAACCTATCTTTGGCATTGTCCTTGGCCATATAAATGAGAAACGCATATCAAAACTCCATCAAGATGGACTTTTGAACTCATTTGATTTTGAATCATATGATATATGTGAATCTTGTCTATTGGGTAAGATGACAAAGGATCCCTTTACTGGACACAGTGAAAGGGCCAATGAATTATTGGGCCTAATACATACAGATGTATGTGGACCAGTAAGTTCAAATGCCAGAGGAGGTTACAAGTACTTCATTACATTTACTGATGACTTAGTAGATATGGTTATGTCTACTTGATGAGACACAAATCTGAATCATTTGAAATGTTCAAATCTTTTCAAAATGAAGTACAAAACCAACTTGGCAAGACAATCAAGGTACTTCGATCTGATCAAGGTGGAGAATATTTGAGCCGAGATTTTTATGACCATATTAAAGTTGTGGAATCATTCCACAACTAACTCCTCCTGGAACACCACAATGGAATGGTGTGTCTGAAAGAAGGAATCAAACTTTATTAGATATGGTTCGATCTATGATGAGTCTAACGGATCTTCCACTTACCTTTTGGGGTTATGCACTTGAAACAGCTGCGTTCACACTAAATCGAGTTCCAACCAAAGCGGTTGAAAAGACACCATATGAGATGCGGACTGGTAAAAAGCCTAGTTTGTCTTTTCTTAAGATTTGGGGTTGTGACGCTTATGTAAAACGTCAAGTTTCAATAAGCTGGAACCCAAGTTCGATAAATGTTTTTTTGTGGGGTATCCTAAAGAGACTAAAGGATACTACTTTTACAATGCCATTGAGAACAAAGTGTTTGTTGCTCGGAATGGTATCTTTCTAGAAAGGGAATTTATTTCTAAAGGAACCAGTAGGAGCAAGGTACAACTCGAAGAAATTGAGAACCACAAGATAACATTGAACCGCCTGTGGATGCTCAAAGTCAACAAACCATTGACAGGATACGTCATAAGCCCGAGAGATATGGATTTCTTGTGACTGATAATCATGATGTATTGTTAGTGGATCAAAATGAACCTACTCCCTATCAAGAGGCTATGTTAGATCCAGACTCTGAGAAATGGTTAGAGGCCATGAAGTCTGAAATCCAATCCATGTATATAATCAGGTATGGACCTTGATTGAGCCACTGAAGGTACAAAGACCATTGGGTGCAAATGGGTTTTCAAAAAGAAAACTGACATGGATGGTAAAGTGCATACTTACAAAGCAAGGCTAGTTGCAAAAGGTTTCAAACAAACTCATGGCATAGACTATGATGAAACTTTTTTACCTGTAGCCATGCTTAAGTCTATTAGAATTCTTTCCATTGCTGCATATTATGACTATGAATTTGGCAAATGGATGTTAAAACTGTGTTTCTTAATGGAAACTTACTTGAGGATGTGTACATGACACAACCTGAGGGTTTTGTACAACCTGAGAATTCTAGTAAAGTATGCAAGTGTCAAAGATCCATTTATGGTTTGAAGCAGGCTTCTCGGAGTTGGAATCTTCGTTTTGATGAATCAGTCAAAGAGTTTGGATTTATCAAAAATGAAGATAACCTTGTGTTTACAAGAAAGTTAGTGGGAGCACCATTTATTTCTGGTCTTATATGTTGATGATATTTTACTCATTGGGAATGATATCCCTACCTTGCAGAGTGTCAAGTCTTGGTTAGGGAAATGTTTCTCAATGAAAGACTTAGATGAAGCTACCTATATCCTAGGGATAAAGATCTATAGAGATAGATCTAAGAGGCTGATTGGTCTAAGTCAAAGTACTTACATAGACAAAGTACTGAAAAGGTTCAGTATGCAAGATTCCAAGAGAGGATACTTGCCTATGTCTCATGGTATTACACTTAGCAAATCTCAGTGTCCTAACACAAAAGATGAGCGAGAGCACATGAGTAGATTCCTTATGCTTCAGCAATAGGATCTATCATGTATGCTATGTTGTGCACTAGACCAGATGTCTCTTATGCTTTAAGCATAACGAGTAGATACCAATCAATCCCGGTGAGAGTCACTGGATGGCTGTCAAGAACATTCTTAAGTATCTGAGAAGATCTAAAGATGTGTTCTTGTATATGGCGGATTGAAAGATGATATGGTTGTAAGTGGTTATACAGATGCAAGCTTTCAATCTGACAAAGATGATTTCCGATCGCAGTCAGGATATGTGTTTTGTTTAAATGGTGGTGCTGTTAGCTGAAAAGTTCGAAGCAAAGCACTGTTGCTGATTCTACAACTGAAGCTGAATACATAGCAGCATCTGATGCAGCAAAGGAAGCCATTTGGATCAAGAAGTTCATTACTGACCTTGGAGTGGTTCCTAGCATCACAAATCCTGTTGATGTTCATTGTGACAATAATGGTGCTATCGCACAAGCAAAAGAACCTAGGTCACATCAGCGATCCAAAATATTCTTAGGCGTTATCATCTCATTCGAGAAATCATTGAGAGAGGTGATGTAAAAATATGCAGTGTTCCAACAGATGACAATGTTGCTGATCCATTGATTAAGCCTCTACCACAAGCAAAGCATGATCGTCATGCTAAGTTCATAGGTATTAGATACATTGATGAGTGGGCCTAGTGCAAGTGGAAGATTGTTAGTAATAGTGGCCTAGGCCTATTGTATGGATATGGTATTTTGAATATTTATGAGCATTTACTATTATCATAATTTGCATGTTTATTATATAATAATATCCTTGAATAATATAATGAATTATTCTAAATGTCCCTAATCGGTTATTATTGTGGGAATAACAATAAATTAAGATTAGTATGAAATTTGATTGATATTCATGGGATGAATATGTGTATGAGATACAAATCAAATTTATATGTATTTGTTGAGAACAAATATTGGACAAGACCCGCCTTGAGATTAATACATGGATCAAAGTCATAAGTTAATCTCTAGTAGTTGTGTCATTAAATCCTTAGACCTAAGATTGCTATAGTTCTCAACATGAGGAATATTATGTTTTGACATAATCAAACGTTGTCTTTAACCGGATGATTATAAAGATTATGCTTGAATACAATAAGAATCATGTAGTGAGATATGAGTGATTAAGATGGAATTTGTCCCTCTTATTATAAGAGAGATATCTCTGGGCCCCTCGATGATTGAGACTAAGAAATGCATGGCCGTGCTCAAATGAATTGATGGAGATCAATATCATTTGTTTAGTCAGTCTAATTGGGTTTCAAGAAATTAAAGATAGAGCGATATAAGGTTGACTTTTTTCATGCCTTATATTCTATCAAGATATCATGTGACAAAAGGATTATGTCATTAGCTACTTTAAGGTTGTCTCGGAACGTGAGCTTTTCATTTAACTTGGGTAGTCATAATGTCTTGCTAGAGGCCGCTTATGACTTGTAGGATCAAAATGTGATTTAGGCCTACTGCCAACATTAATTGAACCTATAGGGTCGCACACTAAGAATGAACAATAATGGTTACGGTTTGTTACTCTCTATAGTAATTTAAAATGATGAGATTATTTTAAATTATAAATAATAATTAGTTGTTATTTAGATTCGAGTTTAATTTTGAGAAAATTTAAATTCGTAATTTAAATTATGACAAGTAATTAATTTGTTATATTTCCTTATTGGATAAGGAAATAATCCATAAAGGTTTTTTGGTTAAAAAATATATTCCTTATTTGGTAAGGACAAGGATTTAAATTGTCATTATTTAAAAAAAGTTTTAAATAAATATCAATTTGTTAAGGGGTAAAATCGCCAATGCGTTGATAACCGTGCGAAGGGGCTAAGGTCAGCCCCATCCCCGCCCCCAAAGGGTCAAGACTTGGGATCAGACCCGGCGTCTCCTGCAGCAGCATCAGCAGGAGCGTCGCTTGGCCCCCCCTTCTCGATGGTGTCCTGCCAAGATACCTCGGCAGCAACGTCGATGCCCAGAATAGCTTCGAGGTCGACATCAGAAATCTCTTCGTATTCATCTTCCTCGGCCCCTGGGGTGCGTGTCTCGAAATACTCAGCTTCCAAGCAAGACAAGTCCAAGTCAGGATAGCTTGAGTAATCTTAGCCCGACCTCCTCCTCGCCGAACCGGAATGCATCGGCGCAGGCCGCCCAGCGTTCTTCGGTAAATTCAGTGGATTTCTTGTACTCCTCCACTGCTGAAGAGGCCCGCGCGTTCGCCTCAGCCAATTGCTTCTCCAATTCGGAGATCCTTCGTTACCTCGAAGCTGCCTCCTCTCCGAAGGCCGTCAGCCGCTCCTGAAACTCCTGGCTCATCTATTCAACTGCAAACAAAAATCCAAGTAAAGCGGAAGCCAAAAAACCAAATGGATAAAATAGATAGCGCCCTACCTTCTCGTCCCGCCGGGCTAGTTCACCGTCCAGCACTTGGACCCTATTGAGAGCCCTAGACTTAGCCGATTGATTTTGACAAAGGCTCTCTTTGAGTTCGTCCACCCGGGACTGAGTGTCTCTAATTTCTTGACGGGCGTAGTCAAGCTCGTCAGAAAGTCGAGCAGCTCGTTCGTCCGACCACTTTAGCTGATCCTTTGTGTCGGCGAGCTCTTTATTCAGACAGGTGAGGTGGTCCTGCTGCCGCCAACACCTATGCTCTTCCTCCTCGAGCCTCTTGCTCCAGTTGCCCTTTTCTTCAGCATGGCTGGCTTTCAACTGGTCCCACCTCTTATCAAAAAATTGCTGCATGGAACTGACCTTGCTCTCGTGCTCTGCCTTGATCCGAGATAGCTCCAGACTGAGCTTCTCGGACTGCTCATGGAAGCCTTGAAGCTCGTTGACCTGCATTACGAGTCAAGAGGCCCTTTCACTCTCAACTGCAAGAACCCTGCGAGCCTCCTCGAGCTCCTTTTGGAGGACCGCCAGGGCTCGGGAGAGTTTGGCTGTAGAATCCACCCTCTCCTTGAGGTGATCAACCTCTTGGCAGGCCCGAGCCCAAGCTCCAACGACCAGATGCAAGCACCATTTTAGCACCCTCATGATCAGGGCATTCTGCAAAAAGGATGGCACATATAAGGAACATAGTCGAACTAACTGACTAAAAACCTACTTCGGTGCGACGACTTACCCGAGACACGTAATCCGTAGCAATCCTTGTGAGAGCAAGATCATCAATCTCGGGAAGAAGGAAAGCCTCATTCGGCATCCCGGTGTACCTAAAGGCCATCTCGATAAGGTCCTCCAGATAACTCCCTCAAGTCGAGGAACTCTTTCCCCCTTGGAACGCAGACCGCATCAAAGCGGAGAACATGACGCTCACCTCCGGATCGTGTGTGTTGATCCATTTATTGATTTTGATGATTAATAAAGGAATTGAGTATATTTATTTGATTACTAATGGATTTTATAAGTGTTTCAGGACTTAAATTTATTTGATCAATTTAAAGGAATTAAGAAATAAATTTTGAATCAAATACAAATCAGAGATTTCAAAGTTTCAGAGCTTGGAGTCGACACCTAGAAATCTGGAGCCGACCCCATGGCCAATTCAATTTTAATCTGATTTTTGATACGATCCGGAGTCGACACCTAGAGTTTCGGAGCCGACACCTAGAGTTTCGGAGTCGACACTTACAGTGTCTGGAGCCGACTCCGATGCGGGGACAGAACGCTTATTTTTTGAGCATCCTGGAGCCGACACCTACAGTATTCGGGAGCCGACACCTGACGATGGCGAGCCGACACTTACTTTTTCGGAGCCGACTCCTCAACGAACTCGAAATTTCTATTTTTGGTAAAACGATCTGGAGCCGACACCTGAAAAGTTGGAGCCGACTCCAACCTGACTGGGACGAAAATTTAAAATGCCAGATCAGCTCTAACGGTAATATTTCCTTTTTACCTAATTTCTAACGGATATATTTTGTTTCAGGTACACTCCAACGGCTAGTTTCATCCCAAAATGGATTAAAAGAAATCTATAAAAAGGGGAAAAACACCCGTTTGAAAGAGAGGAAAAAGAGACGGAAAATTAGAAAATATTTCAAATCAAAAATCCGAGAAACCCTGAGCCTGAAATCCAAGAGAAAAGCATTCAAACTCAAATCCTTCCACTCCAAAAGCTCAAAGAGGAATCCAAGGCGCCCAAATCAAAAATCGGTGGATTTCCCAAATTGAAGTAAAAGCTCTTTCTTCCATTTCCAATCTTCTCAACTGCAACGACTGTGAGGGATTAAAGCTGAGGCTTGATTCATCATTCCAAAGGGAGAAGAGAAAAGAAGAAAAGAAGAAAAGCTCAAAGCCAAACAACTTCAAATCAGGCTTTTTCTAAACTTGTTTACTTATTTTTGAATATTTGCTCATTGAGGAGTTATGTATCTGTTGACCCAATTGATGATTTTGATGATTAATAAACTATTTGAGTATAATTTTTGAAGGCTCTGATGATTTTGATTTAGTGTTTCAGCCTATAAGACTATTGAAAGATCAAAATCAAGAGTTACAATGTGTTCTGGATCGAATCTAATGTCTAGGTAAGAATTGCAGACATTAGAGTCGACTCCGAGAATCACAGAGCCGACTCCGGAACTGGCATGGTCATTAGAGTCGACTCCGAGACTGTTAGAGTCGACTCTCACAGACGAAGCAGAAAGTCGATTTTTCTGGCTCCAACCTAGAGTCGACTCCGGGTAAGTTAGAGTCGACTCCGGAAAAGTTTCTTGTCGACCCCAGAAAAGCCAGAGACGACTCCGGGAAATATCATTTTAAAACGCCTCGAGCTAGAGCCGACTCCAGAAAAGTTAGAGTCGACTCCAACCCACCTGGAACGAAAAATGAAGTTGCCAGATCAGCTCTAACGGTAACTTTTCTATTTTACTCATTTCTAACGGATATATTTTGATACAAGGTACACTCCAACGGATAGTTTTATTCCAAAAGAGGTGTAAAAGAAATCTATAAAAAGGGGAGTCTATTGTTCAAAAAAAAGAGAGAAAAAAGAAAAACTGAAAATCTGAAGAAAATCTGAGATAGACAAATCCCATTTCAAAAATCCGAGAGCTTGAATCTTGAAAGGAAAACCTTCTAGCTCAAATCCACTCCACTCCAAAAAGCTCAAGAGGAATCCAAAGCGTTCAAAATCAAAGTCTTGGCGGATTTCCCAACTTGGAGAAAGGAGATTCATTTCTTGCTTTTCAACTCTTCTCAACTGCTTCAACTGTGAAGAATCGGAGCTGAGGCTTGATTCAATCCAGCAAGGAGAAGAAGAAAAGAAGAAAAGAAGAAAAGCTCAAAAGCCAACCTATCTACAAATCAGGCTTTTCTAAACCTTATTCTTAATTTGTATATTTGCTCATTGAGGAGCTTTGTATTCACACACAATACTTATCTTTTTTGCCTAGTTCAATCTGGGGGATTGAACTAGAGGAGGTAGTTTTACCTCGGGTTAAGCTTGTTTAAGCTTGGGTTAGTTGTAGGTGTAGGGTTTTGTGCTGGTAAGCCCGAGTAAAACCAGCTGGGTTCGTTGTGCACCCGGTAAAACAACAAGTTTGAGTTGTGAGCTTGGAAAACAACTCGGCTGTAATCTAGAGATTATAGTGTGGACCCAAGTGAATCTTGGGAGTGGACGTAGGTGTTGGATACACCGAACCACTATAAAATCTTTTGTGTTTGCAGTGTCTCATTGTCTCTTTATCTATCTCTATCTTACTCACTGCACTTTATAGTTATCTTGCATTTGCCCTCATTAATCTCAAGCAAACTATTTTAAAAAGGGCTAATTTTTTAAAGAACCCAATTCACCCCCCCCTCTTGGGTTGCCATCTGGGCCAACAATTGGTATCAGAGCAAGTGCTCATTTAGAATTTGATCTCACGATCAAGGGCTAAAGATCCTTATGGCAACACAAAGTGGTTCATGTTTTGCTGAAGGTCATTCTACGAATAGACCTCCTTTATTTAATGGAACCAACTATTCATATTGGAAAGCTAGAATGAGAATATTCATTCAAGCTTCTGACTATGAATTGTGGGGAGTAATAATAAATGGACCTAGTACACCCACACACCTTATTGATGGCACTATTGTTCCTAAGCCCGAAAGGGATTGGAATGATAATGATAGGAGAATGGCACAATTAAATGCTAAAGCCATTAACATTTTATATTGTTCCTTAGACTCTAATGAATTCAACCGAATCTCAACATGTAATTCCGCAAAAGAAATTTGGGATAGGTTGGAAATAACACATGAAGGAACAAACCAAGTTAAGGAA
Source organism: Calamus simplicifolius (assembly GCA_900491605.1). Taxonomy (NCBI): domain Eukaryota; kingdom Viridiplantae; phylum Streptophyta; class Magnoliopsida; order Arecales; family Arecaceae; genus Calamus; species Calamus simplicifolius. The sequence goes on from UESW01004692.1 coordinate 689,980, forward strand.
TCAAAAATAAATATTTTGGTTCATAAATATGAATTGTTTACAATGGAACAAACTGAAACCATCACATGCATGTTCACTAGATTCACTGATATTGTGAATGGTTTAAAGAGTCTTGGTAGAATTTATTCTAATGCTGACCTTGTGCGCAAAATTCTTAGGTCACTACCAAGAGCGTGGGAAGCAAAAGTCACTGCTATCCAAGAAGCAAAGGACCTCAATGCATTACCTTTAGAGGAGCTTCTAGGATCCTAATGACCCACGAGCTGACAATGAAGCAGCATGTTGAGGAGGAAACAAAAAGAAGAAAACACTTGCCCTCAAGACTGCAGAAATGGAGAGAGCAGCAG
>UESW01004693.1:0-75616 GCA_900491605.1 Calamus simplicifolius
AGGATTAGGTGCCCATGCAACTTCACAGGTGTCAGAATAAAGCCTACAGAGATGTGAAACTGTTAAGGTGCATTTGTGTAAAAAGGGGTTTGTTCCTGATTACGATGTTTGGTACTGTCATGGTGAACCAGAGGAAATTCCAGCAGTTGTTACAAGCCAACAAGTGTCAATTCCCGTTGATGAACCATTTGTGAATTTAAACACATATGAAGAAATGGTGATGAATGCATCGGGTAATGAATTCAATCAGAATACATTTATGGAAGAACCAAATCCAGATGCACAGCAATTTTATGATATGTTGCGTGCTGCAAATCAAGAATTGTATCCTGGTTGTGAGGGTCATTCCAGTTGTCTACGGCTGCTCGGTTGTTGAATATTAAGGCAGAACATCGATTATCAGAAAAGGCATTTAATTCTGTAGCTGGGTTAATCAAGGAAATTTTGCCAAATGATAATGTTGTAGCAGACAGTTTTTACTCAACGAAGAAGTTGTTGCGTGGGCTTGGGCTCCCGGTTAATAAGATCGATTGTTGCTTGAACAATTGTATGATATATTGGGGTGAAGACTCAGAGCTGAGATGGTGTAAGATTTGTGGGCAATCGAGGTACAAAAATGGCGAAGGGGGAGCTAGTACAAGTAGGAGGAAAAGTGTTCCTTACAGAGGATGCATTACTTTCCTCTTACTCCACGCCTGCAGAGATTATACAGATCTGAGGCTACAGCTGCTGATATGAGATGGCATGCCGAACATGAATCTAAAGAGGATGAAATGCGGCATCCATCAGATTCAAAAGCTTGGAAGCATTTCAATGAAAATCATCCTGATTTCGCTGAAGATATAAGGAATGTGAGATTAGGTCTTTGTACCGATGGCTTCCAACCATTCGGTCAAGCGGGGCAACAGTATTCATGTTGGCCTGTGATACTGACTGTATATAACCTTCCTCCATGGAAGTGCATGAAAGATACTGCAATGTTTTTGACAGTTTTGGTTCCAGGACCATCAAATCCAAAGGAAAAGATTGATGTCTTCCTGCAACCGTTGGTGGCCGAATTGAAAATGTTGTGGGAAACAGGAGTCGTAGCCTACGACATTTCTATGAAACAGAATTTCATCATGAGAGCTGCTTTGATGTGGACAATAAGTGACTTCCCGGCATATGCAATGTTGTCTGGTTGGAGCACTGCTGGACGTCTGGCATGCCCTCATTGCATGTATGATTCGGATGCATTTACATTGCAGAAGAGTGGTAAGCAGTCATGGTTTGATAATCATAGGAAGTTCTTGCCCCAAATCATCCTTACAGGCGTAACTTGATCGCCTTCCGGAAGAACAAAGCAGTCACAAAATTCGCCGAACCGGTTAGGTCCGGCACGGATATATTTGATACTATAGAGCATTTGGGGTTGAGGTATGCTTGGGAACCAGATGCAGATAGAATAAATGGCCGTATATGTAAAGAACATAACTGGAAGAAGCGGAGTATATTTTGGGATTTGCCTTATTGGAGCACAAATCTCATCCGGCACAACTTGGATGTTATGCATATCGAGAAAAATTTTTTGATAACATATTTAACACGGTGCTAAACATCCCGGGAAAAACAAAAGACACTGCAAAGTCAAGAGAAGAACTTAATCAGTATTGCAGAAGAGGTGATTTGAGGAGGAGTGCCGACGGGACCTATCCTAAAGCCTGTTACACTCTTGACAGAAATTCACGAGAAGTTTTATGTAACTGGCTTAGAGGGTTAAAATTTCCAGATGGTTATGCCTCAAATATCGGTAGGTGTGTGGACATGCATAAGCTCAAGTTGTTCGGCATGAAGAGTCATGACTGCATGTTTTCATGCAACGGTTATTGCCTATAGCTTTTCGTGAGTTGCTTCCGCAACATGTCTGGAAGGCATTGACGGAGCTCAGCTTGTTCTTCAAGGAGTTATCTGCCGCAGTCATTACTTCTGCATCCATGGCAAGGCTTGAGGAGGAAATTCCAATTATTTTATGCAAGCTTTTTTCCTCCCAGTTTTTTGACTCAATGGAGCATTTACCGGTTCACTTGCCATACGAAGCGAGCATAGCTGGTCCCGTGCAGTATCGCTGGATGTATCCTTTCGAGAGGTAAATATATACATCATTAAGACATGTTGACATTTCAAATATTATTTCATTGCGAGAAAATTGTTAATTTTTTGTCTCAACTTTACATATAGGTACCTTAAGAAGTTAAAAAATAATGTGCGTAATAAGGCAAGGGTTGAAGGTTCTATATGCAATGCACACTTGGTCGAAGAAGTTTCAGCTTTTGCCTCGCATTACTTTGAGGGTCACGTCCACACGAGGAGCCGAAATCTTGGTCGTAACGATGACGTATGTGTGGACGAAGGAGAACCTAATGATGGTAGAATATCAATTTTTAAAGGTATCGGCCATTCATTTGGGGGGCAGAAGTCAAGAAATCTTAGCGATATGGAGTATAATGCAGCACATTATTACATCCTAATGAACTGTAAAGAAGTCGATCCATATATTGAGTAAGTGTATACTTCAATGCTTAATTTGAACTTCTAATTTAAATTACAATATACCATAATATTTAATTGCTAACATCAATTTTAATCCTTATCATCCCATAAGGATGTATTGTGATAGATAACGACAGATGAATCCTGACATCAGTCAAGTTGCAATTGGACAGAAGTTAGAAACGGAGTTCGCTTACTGGTTTTATGAATTTGTGAGTAGTATCACTCAATCAATTTCAGTAATGGCTTTATTTTTCGAATTGGTTGTGAATAGCTTATTAATTTATAGGTAACGGTCCATGGTCCACAACCGATAATATTTTCATTAAATGTCTATCGCAATGGCCATTGAAGACCGTAACAACCTCTACTGGCTATTTTGTTAATGGGTACAAATTTTAGATTGAACGATTAGCAGCTTCAAGAGGCACGCAGAACTGGGGCGTGTGTGTAAAGGAGAAAGTGTTGGAGCAAATATGCAGGATTATTACGGAAAGTTAGTAGAGGTGGTTGAAGTTGAATATCTCGGTTGGCCTATGAAACGAACCGTATTGTTTCGTTGCGATTGGTTCGATCCGACAGTTCCTGTGGGCAAAAGGGTTCATAACGACTACAATTTGGTTGAAGTGAACCATCGACGAAGATTGTAGAAATATAACCCATTCATCCTTGCATCCCAAGCTCAGCAAGTGTTTTACTGCGGATATCCAAGTTTGCGCAATGACAAGCGAGATTGGTGGGCTGTTTCTAAAATCGTCCACGTTCAACAATCTTATTAGAGGAGAGTTCATCAAGTCAATCAGCCGAGTGCCCTGCATTTCAAGAGGATGAGATGGAAATGCATGCAATTGAGGACGACACAAGGGCTCCTGAAACATCACTTAGAGATCCAAATGGTGATGTCCAAGAAATTGCGGATGCAAATGTTCGGTTTCCTTCCGATGATAATGAAACTGAATCGCAGTCCGATACGGCATCGGATGTTGAACCAACATTTCACGAAATAAATGACACCGATTAAACATAGAGGTTTTTTAAATTCAACTTTATTTATAAGTGGTAAATTTTTACATAGTCAATCATTAATCGTAATTTAATTGCATGAATCTTTAGTATTTTCAGTATGACGGGCAGAGGTAGATCTACCGACGACATACGGAGTGAGCAGGGATGTAGCTCTGTTGCATCAGATCACATGAGCTTTGGAGATGGAGAGTTCGGATCTCCACACATCGCACAACCTTCGATCTCTCCAGCAGTCGGCGGTGATCCTGCATTGGTATTACCATCCAGTCGATCGGCACATACCTCCGAGAGTTCTTCCACCATCGACCGCACCGTACTTCGACTTGATGCTCATGGTTGTAAGTATATACTAATTAAAAATATATTTATGTTTTTAAGTCAATTACTTATAAACATGCATTTTTTAACAGATTTATTGAGCAGCATCATGTATCCAGCCACATCAGCGCCGTATTTCAGAGGCGTGCAGATCCCAGTGGCTACGATTGGCGTCACGTATCTCCAGCCACGAGGGAGTTTTATTTTTCTGAGTTTCAAGTAAACTTATTAAATATAATTATCACTGATATAAAATTTCTTAATCTTAATAAATTCCGAAACTAACTGTTTATTTTAATGCAGAAAAAGTTTACGTGGGACCCTGCCAGCCATGATGCCATTAGGGCAGCATGGGAGGCTCTGACGGGACGCCGATACTCCGACATGCTTCATCGTTGGAGGTCATCGGGTCAGCGTCCTGCGCATGTGCCAGAGGGTATTTGGCACGAGTGGCAGCAGGCCTGGCAGTCCGATGGCTGGCGCAGGAGGTCCGCATCAGCCAGCACGAACCGCCGATCCGAGAAGGGCGGTCCTGGCACGGGTCTCTCCCGCCATACTTCGGGCTCCATTTCGATTCAGGAGCACAGACGGCGTATGGTAAGAAAACATAAATATTTTAATTACTAATTTAGTTATTTACAAATATTTGTATTAATATCAATTTTTTTATTGTTATAGTCTGAGCAGGAGGGCGAGATCCTGGTGAGTTTCGTCTATTCAGGGCGACACACACCAGGAGGGACGGTTCCTGGGTCGACACGCGATCACGGGAGGTTGCGGTAAGAAATTAGCTTTATGTAGTATCTGTTTAATTTTTAAAATTTTATTTCAAGAAATTTATTAACTCATTTATTGTTGATTTTATAATTCATAGACACGAGTCGAGGAGCTTCGCTCCCAGGCATCGCAGGTCGACTCCACTGATGGGGAGACGCCCGTCGAACTTTCAACAGAGGAGAGTCGGTGTGTGTTTTTGGAGGCTATTGGTGCCCAGCCGCGAGACCGCAGGGTCTATGGTCTAGGCACTAGAGCTTCTGCATATTTTCCCCATCAGGCCTCCAGCTCGCGATTTTCTGGTGATATTCCTGCCGAGCGTTTAGACGACATTCAGAGATCTATTGCGGAGGAGGTTCGGCATGACGTTCGTCAGGAGGTTCGGCAGGAGGTCGAGCATGAGTTCGAGCAGCGTATGGGAGGCCGGGATCAGGAGCTTGCAGATGTGCAAGATCAGATGCATCATTTGCAGGATATGGTTAGCCGCTTGTCGCAGGGTCTCCAGCCTCCACGTGATCGCTCAGATTCTTGATGTATTTTTTTTTCTTTTTTATGTTGTACATGAAAACTTTAAAATTTTAATATATGAATTATTTTGAAAATTGATTATTGTTTGGATCAATATGAGTGAAGAATGTTTCTATCAATATTTAAATGTAACAAAATTGTATTAACCGTTTTAATTTTTAATATTTTATATTTTTAAAAAAATAATTTGCAACGCATTAGCGACTAAATTGCATCGCTAATATTTTTAAAATATATTATTAAATATATGACGCAATGACCTGGCGTTGCAATAATTTAAAAAAAAATTTAATAGCGACGCATTAGCGACTCAAATTGCATCGCTATTATATCTAAAATATTTTTAATAAATATTGCAACGCAATGACCTTGCATCGCAATATTTAAAAAAAATTTCTTTGCGACGCATTAGCGACTCAAATTACGTCGCTATTATATCAAAAATATTATTATTAAATATTGCGACGCAACTAAATGCGTCGCAATATTGCAACGCAATTGAATGCATCACGATATTAATAATAATTTAAAATATTAAAAATTAGTTTTAAATTTAGCGATACATTTGGATGCGTCGCAATATTGCGACGCATTATTGCGTCGCAGAGAGTCGCAATATGCGATGCAATTGCGATAATGGATATTGCGACGGACATCTGAGCGACGCCGTCATTGCGTTGCTATTGCGTCGCAATAGCATGTTTAGCGACGCAATTGTGACGCATTTGGGCATCGCAATATTTTTTTTCCCTTGTAGTGCTTTTTTTCTTTCTTGATTTGATCTGAAATAGCAAGTAGCATGCTGCTCTTTAGATTATTTAGATCACAAACTAAGGGCTAAGATATTGTCATCATCTCTTTGATCATCTCCCTTCTCTATCTCCTCACAAATCTCTTTGATCGTAATCTCTTTTTTTTTGCACGAATTTCCTTCTTTTTATGGTCTTCCTTCGCTAATTACTGGTGTGTATTCTGAATATTGCTTAGATCTCTGGTCGTAGATTTTGTTTGATTCTCCTTTAATAATAGCGGATTGCGATTGAGCTAAAGATAACTCTGTTGCTGAAGCCAAAGGAATATATATATATACATACATATATACGTACGTACGTATGTATGTATGTACATACATACATACGTACGTACGTATGTATGTATATATATGTACATACATACATACGTATGTATGTATGTATGTATATGTATATATATATATATATATATATATATATATATATATATATATATATATATATATATATATATATATATATATATATATATATATATATATATATATATATATATATGTATGTCGAATGGTCTATAATTCTTGTAGTTTAGTTTGATTTGAGATTAAGCTGCTTTTGCTTTTTCTGCGAATTATGAAGCATGGAAGTGTGTTGAGTTGCCAAGAAAAGTATTGTTCGGGACGTTTCTTGGCTTCCTTGACTAGTCTTCTAGCTAGCGCAACCAAGATCTGGGTTATCCTTTGGTAAGCCTGAGTGCTCTATGTTCTTTCACTGAAGTAATCATCAAAAATGTTAGAAATGCTTTGGATAATACTTCCTGTTGAAGATAGTTGATCAAATTTGCCCCGTCTCGTCTTTCGTCCATGTCGTTCATTGTGATTTATATGCTTCAAATTCCTAGAAAAAACAAATCAGCATGCAATAGATATGGGCTATCGTGCCTTCCTTCATCTCTCTAATCTTAATATGTAGGATATCATAGTTACAAGAATTTTTTCTATTAACCAGGAAAAACAGATATGCCTTCATTTAAACAGATGGATGAAGGAAACATATGATTTTTACATGAAAAAATAAATAGTTGGAGTAATACAAAAAGCAAAAGAGAGCATATGGACTTTGTTAGAGCAAGATGGTCAATCACTTTCGCTCCCAACGAGGCTTTTGCTTAATGGAGGGGGCATCTCTTTTGGGATTATTCTATAGCCTTTTCCTCTACTCTTTCCCTAAAACAATATCAGTAGCCATCTCGTCTCTCTTTATACTCTCCTCTCAATGTCAAAATTAATATCGAATTAGAACCTAAAGTAGACTCGATTGACTAAACTAGAAGTCAAAATTGAGTCTAATTAATTAGGGTTCAAACATAATTAAACTAGAAGATATACAACCTACTATTACTAGTCTTTACATATTCTTTAGAAATGTGCTAATGATGTTGCATACTAATGATGTTGTATGTGCTAATGATGTTGCATACTATTGAGCATAATGATTATACTTATTATATACAAAATGGTTGTCATTTGTAATTGAATATGATTGTGTTATGCATATTTAGATTTTTACATTACTATTTATTCTCACATATGCTTATGCTACTAAATGTTAAACAATTATGATGATGAAATATATAGGGTGTTTGGTTATTTATCTAATACTGTGATAGCTTTCTAGATAGCTTTCTAGATGAGGCTCTAAACCGTAATGCATATTGGATAAAAGTTGATTATTTATCGATCATTTATCCTAAAATAGATAAAAGTTGGATAAATAAATCAAGAAATACCAAAGAATATTTAGATGAAGTTCGTGATTTTATTAAATTTGGTATGGATAAAAGTAATTTGAATGAAAAGATTTTATGTTCGTGCCAATGATGTGTTAATAGTTCTTGTCTAGATCCACAAACCATTAAAGAATATTTGATATGGAATAGTTTTGCAAGAGGTTATGCTGCGGTTTTTCATGAAGAATTTATATTGCCAATATCAAGTAATCAACCCTCATCTGATCTTGGATCCAGTAATATGCAAGATAATCTTGTAGGAGATGATATGATAGGTTTGATCACAGTTACTTTTCGACATGGTGTTCAAACTTTGAAGGTTCAACTAATATACATGAAATAGCTAGAATATGTGATGGTTCTACGTTTATGGAATAAACATTTATCGAGAAGCATATGCAATCATCAACTACTGAGTCCGTTCGGTATCATAATTTAATTAAAGATGCAGATGAATAATTATATTCAAACTATTTAAAAAATTTTAAGATCTTTTTTCTTATACATGAATGGATAGTTCGAAAAGAGTTTTACCATGCTTCTCAAGTTACTGAAGGATGCATTTTTAGAAGGCACTAGTTTACCATCCTCTTATTATAAAGCAAAGAAAGTTGTCAACAAATTGAATCTTGAATATCAAAAATCCATAGTTGTCCAAAAGACTGTACATTATATCATGGTAAAAATGTTGATCGAGAGTCATGCAATGTATGTGGATCTTCATGATGGACAACTCACAAGAGGATGAGAATGATGTAATGAACAAAATAAAAAAATTGACGAAGGTATTCCTCTTATTCCTCAATTGAAAAGGCTATATTCATCATCGAAAATAACTTCATTAATGAGATGGCATAATGAAGGGCGTACAAAGGATGAAATGTTGAGACATCCAGCAAATAGTCTAGCATGGAAAGCATTTAATACTAGGCATTCTGATTTTGCCTCTAAAATTCATAATGTTCAATTGGGTTTAGCTTTGGTTAGCTTCAATCCTTTTCAGACTCTAAATTCTATATATAGCACTTGACCAGTTGTTCTAATATCATACAATTTATCACTATGGTTGCCCATGAAATAATCTTCACTTATCTTGTCAATGGTTATACCATGTGATAAGGGTCCAAAAAATGATATTAATATTTTTCTATAACCTTTAATAGAGGAATTAAAATAGTTATAGAAAGGTGTTGATGCAATTGATGCTTCAAATGATGAAACATTTAAATTACGGGCAACTTTGTTATGTACTATTAATAATTTTTCAGCATATGCTAATTTATCTGGCTGGAGTACAAAGGGATGAATTGCATGTCCCTATTATGTAGATTTGACACATTCAATTTGGTTAAAAAATGAAGAAAAATTTTGTTATATGAGAAATCATCGATGGTTAGAATCAAATCATTTGTTTCGTTTTCAAAAGATTTATTTGATGGTACCATAGAATTGGGATGTGCACTTATTTCACCTTCTGAAACTAATATTCGTAGACAAATGGATTTCATCAGTTACATATATAGTAAATTCTTAGAGTCTTCTAAAAAAAGAGGAAGGAATGATCAAGAAGGATTATCAGAAGAAATGACTATTGGTAGTATGGATGCACAAGTATTTGAAGATCCTAATAATTTTTTTGAAAAAGAAAATGAGGAAGATGTACATATAGCATCAACAAATCAGCCTAGCAAACATTTATAAAGGAAAAGAAGTATCTTCTTTGACTTATCTTATTGGGAACATAATCTTATTCAGCATAATCTTGATGTCATGCACATAGAGAAGAATGTTTATGATAATATAATTGGAATATTATTGAATCTTAATGGAAAGACCAAAGATAACATGAAGGCACGACTGAATTTAAAAGAATTGGGTATCTGACTGAAGCTTCATCCCATAATACTTACTAATAATAGAATATATTTGTCTCATGCATCTTATACAATGTCTCCTCAAGAAAAAAAAATTATAGTATTGAAAAATATTAAAGTACCTGATAGATATGCATCAAACATTTTAAGGTGTGTGCATCTTAAAGATATAAAAATTTTTACTCTCAAAAGTTATGATGGTCACATTTTGATGCAAGATATTTTGCCAATAGCTTCAGATCATCAGTGCCTAAACAAGTTTTTGAAGTTATAATACAGTTATCATCATTCTTTAAGACATTATGTTCAAAAGTTATTAATCCTGGAGAGCTTGATCAGTTGGAGTCTGGTGTTATGATTACACTTTATCAGATGAAAAAGAATTTTTCTTCTAGATTTTTTACTATTATGGTACATCTACTCATTTACTTAGCTTCGAAAGTCAAGCTTGGTGGACCGATACACTATAGATGGATGTATCCTATTGAGAGGCACACTATAAAGTCTGACGTATTTTATTGATCGATATACTATAATTTTTAATAAAAGTAGCATCATAATTATGCTATGTTTATAAATTTATTTATCTTGCAGGTATCTCGTGCAATTGAAAGATTATGTACGAAATAGAGTCTATCCAGAGGGTTTGATTGCAGAAGGATATATTGCTGAAGAGTGCTTGACATTTTGTTCAAGATATCTTCAAGGTGTAGAGACAGTATTTAATATACCTCAATGGTATAGCAATTTTATAGATAATGCAGAATTATATAAGTTTTTAACTGCAGATAGAGCAACAGGAAAAACTGAAAGTATTGTATTGAATCATAAATCAATAGCACAAGCACATCGTTATGTGTTACTCCATAGTGAAAAAATATCTAACTATCGTAGGTTAGTATAATTTATTGTAATTCAAGTTTAAATATCATGTCTTATTTTTTGTTCTAAATGAACAAAATAAATTTTATGTAGCAAATTTTTAATGTCTCAGCAACAAGCTAATCATAGCACTCGACCTAATCTAAGATTGAGCAGCAATGGTTAGTCGAGTTATTTCCTACATAGATTTTAAAATAGGTTTGACTTATATTTAAAGAATATATGGATAGATTTAACATCAAATGACTTATTAACATTCCTTATTTATTTTCTAGGTATCAACAATGATGGAGAAAAATTTTTTAGCTGAATTAATAGATATAATGATTTGATATAACAAAGTTATCAATAGATATAATGGTTTGATAATCAATGGTTTTAAATTCTATACTAAAGATTGTGAGAAATTTAGAAAAACATAAAATAGCAGTGTTATGATGGAAGCAAATGAAAAAATTATTATACTACACTTAAAGATATTTATGAGTTAGATTACTACGAAATATTTAAAGTCATATTATTTAGATGTGAGGGGTAGATATAAACTCATCAAGGTATTTGAAAAAAGATGCAAATTGATTTACACTTGTAAATTTTACAAGGTTGTTACATATTGGTGTCTTATTGAAGGATGATCCTTTTTTTTCTCAAGCTCGTCAAGTATTTTTTGTACAAGATGCAAAAGATAAAGATTGGGCTACTATTATTAAAACAAAACCTAGGTTAGGACGAAATTTGAAGATGATGACACTTATTCGCATTCCATGCCATTCAATTTTATACCAGTTGATAATGTACGTGCTACAATATCCTTGGTTAGGATAAAATTTGAAGAAAATGTTAATGCTTTATTCTTATTGGTATTAAATTTTGTAATGTATGCAATTTGTATAATTATTATGTTAAATTAATATTTATCTTCACCAATTCTGACTCTAACCTAAATTATAGGTGACATTATGCGGCGCTCGCGATGATTTGACGGTTTACAATTCCAACACTCACGGATAGAGGCCGACACTTCTGCTTTAGCACGGCAAGCAGAGGCAGGTACTTCTATGTTACATCAATCTACTACATGTCCATCATTCTCAGGACAGCATGATCCTAATGTTGATAATGATGAGCTATACAATCAAGATAATTTATTTTTTATTTGGTTCGATAAAATTTCTTTATGCTTCTTACTATAGTTTATTTATATCTATTTTTATGCAAATAGATCTAAGAGGATTACACGCAGATGTGGGCCGATGGTAGTATAGGATGTACGACAGATGTGCAATGGTGAGAAGATAGTGGTTGAGTGCAATCAGTTGGGGCAGCCAATTTAAAAAGCCACTAGCTTATTGAGTTTATTTTTAGGAACAGTTGCACGAAGCATCAGCTTTGTCCACTGATTTATACAAAGTGGAATGGCATGCTTCAAACGTATAAAGTTGAAATTCTACGAGTTGTACAGGTAAAAAATTGAATCTAAACATTTCTTATTTTGCATGGTTGATATATTATGCTATGTTTTATATTCTTTCAGTAACAATACTTTGTATCGACACAGTATTAGATGATGGATATATGGATAGATTTTATATTTCTTTATTTTCTTTAATGTATGCATGATTATTTCAAATATTTACTTGACTTAACAATTATTATTTTTTATAGTCCAAGTTTGTACTCCCTCCATCCTCTCATGATTTTGTACTAAAGTCTCTCAACCAAAAATGGAAAGAATATAAAGTACAATTGATAATGAAGCACAAGTTGTTGGGTATGACCGAGGAGCAAGTAGTTGGTACTTTTCCTCCTGATGTATCTTCACATCAATGGATAGAGTTGGTTCATTACTGGTTCTCCGAGAAAGGATAGGTATCTTGTAATTTAATATTTTAAGACACTTTATTAAAATATTTGATTTTAATTGTATATTATACATACATACATACATACATATATATATACACACACACACTCTTACTTTCAGGATATAATAAATGTATTTATTTGATTTTGCAGACATATTCTGATATTGGTAGAGCTACACGATGAGTTCTGTCTATTTTCCATACATCAGGATTCAAGAGTTATGTACGAGTCAGACAAGAGTTTGTATATCTCTTAAACTATAAACTTATATTTTTTTATATTAAAGCATTTATAGATTTTAATGAAACCTGAGTTATGTATCATGGACAATGTGTCGCAATACATATCGTGATATATGTGTGTACCATAATTCACATAAGTATCTTGATACACATAACCTTTTGTCTAATGATTTTAAGATATTATGGTTAATTTAATGCATGTTTTTCAATCTATAGTCATTATGTCACTAAATCTTTTCCTAAAAAATAAAGGGAACCATAACCTTTTGGAACCATAACATCCTACTGTAACGTTTTCATTTATCCATCTGATCAGAACATTTAGCTGTGGACAAGCCCAATCAAAGCCTAATTAATGGTTTTGCATTTAGTGTAAGTGTTCAATGAGAAAACAAATTAATCATACTACTGCATAAATACTTCTAATATTCTACCAAAAGACCATAAACAAATTAACCGACCAAGCCATCCAACCTGCTGGGCAAGCAAAATCAAGTGAATAATCCAACGAAGAGTCTGAAGATCCACAGGAAAGAAAGATTAAATTTTCCGGGGGCAGTCTCACATTGGATTGCACCGAAAAACTACAAACTACAGCCTACAGGACGACAGATATAACCTTATATTTCATTTAATAAAATAATTGACATTCCTCAAAAAATCCATTGGGAAAAAGCCAAGGCAGGCGAAAGATATCCGTGGGTTGAACAGGAGTAAACAACGTCCAGCTGATATCCTAGATGGATGAGTTACTTCTGGTCACCAATAGTTAGTCTGTCAAAAAATTCAATGGTAGTCAAAGTACCACCTAACAGATCATAGATATAAAAGAGTTTCCTGCTCCATGCCATAAAGCATCTACTGCCTGGTACTGAGAATTGAAATGCCTGGTTATATTTCAGTTTTCTGCTAAGCAGCAGCTACAGGAATCATAAATCAATTTTGATTGACAATATCGTACAGTTGTTCTAGCAAATATCCCATGTGTCTTAAACAATGATTTAATGAACAACATTGTCAGAGTTGACTTTTAAAATACCACAAATGAATATAGGCGAGGAGCTTGCAAATGATATGCTGTTTCAACATCAATAGGATCCATTTCTTTCGGTTTCTGCAAATGACCACATGAATTTGGATCAAACACACTGCCAACGAAGCTGTCCACCTAACAAAGTCTGGCATAACTTCATGAAACACAAAAGATAATGAGGCGTTGCTATCACACTGACCAACCAAAACAGTGGTCCTGGTGATGAGAATAGAATATGCGCAGCTTGTGATGTCCTCCTGCCCCCGCTCCATGCCAATCCCCACTTTGTACGATGATGGCTTTGCACACAGATATCCTAACCATTCTGCAACCTTGTTAATGCTAGTTAAACTGTTTTCTATGGGCAGGATTGATTTCTTATCTCATGAAATGAATTGTGAGGGACCCATCTTTTTCTTCAAAAAACCTTATTAATGCTGGTTCACAAAGGACTGTTTTCCCACTCAGACAGCAGGAATAAAAAAAAAAAAAAATTGGGCTTCTAATTTTTCTGAGAGAAAGTTGGTCTTTTATCAGCAGGACAAGTCTAATCCATCATCGGTTGATTGCTATTTTGAACAATAACTTATCATGAGAATGTTTGAAATCTTAGTATGCGTTTCTTTTTAAGCTTATTTTCAGACCAACTTGCTTCTTGTTGTACTTGATTTCTTGAGAAAGCTTTGTTCTATTTGACTTGATGACATAGCATGAAATTGGTTAAGATTTGGGTTGTTAATATTGATTGTAAAACAAAGTTAGTCAATACCTTTCCACTCAAAACAAAAATACTGACTTTGTACTTGCTAGCAAGTAGATATGCATGGTCTGTTTATGGTTCATTATAAATTATTTAGCGACAATGTCCCTTCAAATTCACTGCTGTCTTGTAAAATCTTTTAGATGCCTATTCCAACTGGAAAATAAAAATATTGTAGATTTGTTTAGTTCGTGCTTTGATTGGCTAGAACATTATCTTGCTCTTTAAAGAAGTTGATTTTGGAGTAACATGTACAGATTGTTGGGTAACGGGCTTATTATTGTGAATTGGGCCTATGGGCCTACTATTAAGAAATGGACCTTGAATACCCATTACCCATTAATATTTGAATGAGAAATTGACAATGTTTAGTCCCGCATCAAAAATTTTGAGTAAAGGTGGTTCACTTATATGGAAACCCCTTTCGTCATGCATAGTTCCCTGGGTTTACCATAGGTAAAGAGCTAGAGTACGCATCACCCATGCACGCGTGCATGAAGGGCGCAATGGGTGCTTATAGGATCGAGTGATAATCAAATCACAATTGAGAATCAATGTATCAAAGGCTGATAAGACCATTCATTCACGCTCTTGATCACATCCAATCAAATTAGACGATAAAAATCAAATTCGTAGGGATGCATCCAATAGATGCCTTAAGATTATAAATAGGGCATGTCATTCTCATTCCAAATTATCAATAAAAAAAATTCATCCAAGAATTCAAGAATACTTGCATACTCTAAAGTTAAGAGAGTATAGCATTTTTTTTTTGGTTCGCTGTTTTGGTTAATTGTAGTGCTTCTTTCATCAGAAGAAGACCGTTGTATCTTGAGAGACAATTGTCACAAATCCATAAACACCTGTGCAGGACGAAATTGTCTTAAAGACATAAAGTGCAACTCTAAACTCGGTCTTTAATCGTAGTAGCATATCCCACAAGTTATCAACACAGATTGGTAGCATTTTAAACAAGATTGCTAATGGATCATATAGACTGTGGGTTGATGACTGTTTCTGTACGTAATCGGACCCTCCCTTATTCTTTCCCTCAATCATTATTGTTTGTTGTCACTGCTTTGCATCCTAAGATAACAATACCTAAGATAATTTGTTGTCAATCATTATTTTATCAACCTGCGCCTTCATCAATAAACTGTGCTTTGCCCCCCCATCTCACTGCTTTTTAATTTGCAGATGTTTTAACCATATGAAATCATCTTGTTGCACTAGTAAGGCTTTTAGCTAGAGGGTGAGCCTTGGCGCAATGGGTAAAGCTGCTTCATTGTGGCCTGAATGTCATGGGTTTAAAACATAGAAACAGCCTTTCCATATGCAGGGGTATGATTGCATACACCTGATCCTCCTTAATCCCTGCAATGGTAAGAGTATTGTCCACTGTGATACCCTTTTTTACGCCTGTAAGGCTTTTAATATATCATTCAGGATCTAATTGGGGAATCAAGATGTGGTTCATGATAAGTCCAAGTAAACCCACATCAAATGGAATCTACTGCATGACAGCCGCAAGTGGGAACATTTGTGAAGCAAGATTCTAGCAATACATGTTGCTGACACAATATGCTATAGGGAATGGGTGCAGCAAGAAGTAGAGACACAACATATGTGCAGGCTGGGTCAATGGTTTAGTTGGTTACTTGGTTTCTATTTTCTCAACACCCATCACTTAATCATCTTGTAATTCAATCACACTTTATCAAGGGACCATCCACCTTGTATGAGTTTAATGATGCATCTCCTTCCCCTATCATTATCATAATTGATCATCTTTTTAAAAATCTAACACAAGCCAAAGAAATCCATAGCCAATAGTAAAACAGTTTTATCATTTTGTAATGTGCTTAGCTGCAATGAGTCATCCGAGTTGAGTTGATATATAGGAATATCAACCTAACTTGTATCAAAGTTCCTATCATTAATGGAGTTGAAATCTACTTGTGGAAGATAGCTAACTTTTAATCTGATTTTGACTGTAATTTTTTGATGGTTTCTAGAAATTGATAAAGGGTTTTGAAAAAGCTGAAAATGGAAATGGGGTTACCAAACGCCATCTCTGCCTTGGTTTGTGTTAATTGAAAAAATCTGAAAACTGGAAACCAGAAGTGCTG
The DNA here is from genome assembly GCA_900491605.1 of Calamus simplicifolius. Taxonomy (NCBI): domain Eukaryota; kingdom Viridiplantae; phylum Streptophyta; class Magnoliopsida; order Arecales; family Arecaceae; genus Calamus; species Calamus simplicifolius. The sequence continues at coordinate 16,503 of UESW01004693.1, forward strand.
CCAAACAGGGCCTTAGTTTCAACTTCCTTTTTAAGAGTCCACAAGACTAGTAAAAACAAAGGAATCTGACAATTACAAATCCAACATCCAAACGAAAGAGTATACAAAAAAAAAATAATATAAAAAAAGTCTTAACTCAAATTCAGAGCTTGGTCTGTTTGACCAGTGTAACTGCCAGAACTACCCAATGCTGTGGAGTTTTCTTGAAATTCCTCTCTCTCTCTCTCTCTCTCTCTCTCTCTCTCACTCGCTTACTCAATCTATCTAATCCAGCTTAATTTTATTTGGTTAAAATCCTTTCATGTGACTAGGGCATTTGGGGTTTTACCAAGTCGAAGAAAAAATTTTATAGGATGGCTATAAGACTGGTTATGCTTTATGACACAGAATATTAGATAATTAGAAAATTATATGTACACAAGATCAATGTGACTGAAATAAGAATGTTAATATGAATGTGTGGTAATACAAAAAAGATAGAATAAGAAATGAAGTTATTCGTAAAAAGATAGAGGTAGCACCAACTGAGGATAAATTGAGAGAATGACAGCTTAGATGGTTTGGACATGTGCAACTTGACCTAAAGATGCATCTGTGTGAAGGAGTGATTTGATATATGTAGAAGGAAAAGAAAATAGAGGTAGACCAAAAATTATATGAGAGAAAATGATAAAAAAAGATTTAAAATATTTGCATCTTATAAAAAATAGAACTCCAAACCAAGCAATATGTTGCTTTGTCATTGTTTCGAAGGTTATAGACCAGGCAGCCTTGTAAGCCATGACACTTACCTCATCTCAGGCCCTGCTAGGTGGACAAGTAGGCTGATTTAGTTTGTGTTATATTTGGTTTGGAAAAGTCTTTGTACACCGCACCCGATGCAGAATGGCCTGCACCAAGTGCGATGATTCGCCCATGCATGGGTCCACGCCGAGGGGCCTGCTCGTGGGTTCCGCATCGCTGATGCGCGGGCAAATCACCATGCGCAGTGCAGGCCATGGTGGTATACAAAGACTTTTCCATTTGGTTTACCTTCAGCCAAAGTTGTTTAATTTGGTTTACCTAATTAACTCTTTCTTCATTGCATTCACATTGTTTTCTTGTTAGTGTTGTGTTTGGTTCTCAACAATTCGATGTTGCATTGCAATCTTGTGAACTCCACAACTTCCACATAAATGTGGTCTTAAGTGTCTTCTGCTTTTGTTTCCTGTAACAATTATTCTTTTAGGTTATTAACAACTTTTTTATGAGAGATGATTATTTGTGTTTATTCTTGTTGCAAAATAAGTGTGGATTTGGCTTCCTGCAATCATTTACTAACATAAAGGTTGGCATGGCCAAACACTAGCCATAGCTGGAGGTCTACAGTTTGAAGCCTGCAGCAAAACCCTGTCTGTTTGCATGATTTAGTTCAGTGGTAATGAGATGGCTTTGCAAGAATGAACTAGCAAAGTGACTCCGCCTCCTTCCCGGCTGAATTAGAGGCTCTCATGATCTTAATTAGCCTTGACAGGATCAGACTTTTGAAGACTTGTTGACTAAGAGCTGTTGTGTTAATCAAAATAAAAAGTTCTATGGTCAAAGAACTTTGTTGGATGCCCTGTCCTACTACACTATCTGTGCCTTGAGATGCAAACCTGGATCAGGATGGTGTAAAATTGCCGAAGACCCTTTCCTCTGCGGTAGCCATCTTTAGAAGTGAGCTAACAAAGTCTTAAATCTTACTTTATTTGTCAAATATGAATTTTGTAAAGCATTAGGGAGAATAAAATAGAGTGGTGGATAAATTTTTATTGTCAGTTTTATGATTTTCTTAATTCATTCATGCTTGCTTCTTTTGTTCTTTTTCTTTTAACTTATTTTCCCATTCTACTGTAGTTTTAGTTATTGATCTTCATTAAATCCCCAAGAAAACAGAAAAAGAGATAAACTAGTACTCTGAAGCTTTTTTAGGCTTAAATACTTTATCATGTCAGAAGAAGAACAATTACTGGATATTGGATGTGCTTGTAGACCTATCATATACAATTTGAACTCCTCTGGATGAGGAGTTTAAACCATCAAAGGGTCAATTAAACCAGAACACAATCACAATTCTTCTTTCAGTTGATATGTCTTTGAATTCTTGGTGTATCTGATAAATCTATCTTTTTAGCTGAGGACCTATTTGACCTACACAACTGTTCTTGGTTATGCTTCGTAAAGGGTCCCAAATCTGATTTAGGAGAAGCTAATTGACCATCCTTTTTTCTTGTACATCTGCTGTTGCTGACAACTTGTGTCCTACAACAATTTTTTCTCAATCATACATTTGATCAGGTTGTTAACAAAGCTGTACATGTTCCCAAGAATGAAAACCATTTAGAAAGGGGCGTAAATGGGAGTGCATACAGCATGACGATGGATCGAAGAACTCAAAGCCTGGTATGAGTGATCTTAGGAATAGTCATCATGCTATGCAAGACACTCACAAGCTTCCAGAATCAAATGATTCAGTTTTACCTAGCTCTAAACTGGATAAAACTGAAGTGAAGATTGAAGGGGGTGATGATCAATCTGCAGGAAACCCAAATTTACCATTTCATCCTGTTACTGGTGGAAAGTTGCATAGCATGGATCACTTGCCTTATAATTGCCAATAGTCACTGTGTCAATCGTCTGAGAATCCTCAGGACGATGCCAGTGTTACTGCTTTGCCATTTGATGAACTGAAAACTCAAGGATCTTAAAAAAGAGTCAGAAGTATGCTATCAAGGTGTGTGATAAACTGACTGAAGCAACATTTTCTAGCATTAATGAGAATAAGCAACACAAAAAGTTTCCCCAGAACTGAGGCATGGTTCAATGAATGTTGATGGAACTGTGAAAGTAGAAGCTGAAAATCGGAGCCATTCATTGTCTGGTGTGTTAGGTGCTGGAAAAGCCTCTTCAACTTCATCTATACCTGTCATATTGAGATCATCTGTTTCTGGTGCCTACAAGTCACCAAGCAATATGATATCTTTGACATCATCAGGAAAGGCAACTTATTTAATCGAAAAACATCGAGTTAAGTTGGGTACATTCACAGTTGGCAAGAAAGACAGTGCAGCAACCACTGTACCTTCTTAAGAGAGCATGCAAGAGGTTTCAAGACAACCGGCAAAAGGCCATCCAAAAGGTTCGATAATTTTTGTTCCTTCCACTAAGCATACTTCATCGGATTCAAAAGAACCACTAGTTTGTCCATCATCAAAAGTAGAAGAGACAACAGCTGTGTTAGGCTCTGGTGAAATGAATGAATCATCACAGACTCAAAACTGCCTCTGTTCAAATCAAGACAATGTCTTCAAACTCAAAGTCAGAAAAATGAAAAAGCCCCCACCAAGCGAATCACCGACCCTCATCAAAGGTGTTCAATAGTTCAACGCCTATGCTTCCGCCAAAGTCATAACTATAAAGGATAGCTGGAAATAAAGTTAACCAGAGGGATAATTCATGGTTAACCATGGGTTATCTCCTCAATTTATTCTCTAGAAAATGCAAGAACAGCTAGTTATCCCTTCAAATAAGAGTAAAAAAAAAAGTTACCTTTTGGATTTACCTTTTTGCATTTGATATGATCAATGAGATAGCCAAGGGATATCCCTAGGGATAGCCAGAGGATAAACTCTATTTCGTACACTTATCCATGGATAATATTTTTTCTATCAAACACTACCTTAATGCTGTCACAACACTGAGTGATGGAGAGGTGAGACTGAACTTGCATTCGCTATAAAATTTATTTGACAATGCCAAAAAAAAAAAAAAATTGCCAGGTTTCTCTGATTCTCTTCCTCTGTTTGGCAGCTGGCACTACTTCTACATCAAGAGCTAAACAGCTCTCCTAGGGTTCCCAGGGTACCGATTTCATTAAGACTATTTCCCATTGATTATCCATCTAGAAGAAAAGTTCACAGTAACATCAGTTTCTTTTTTTCCTTTTTTTTCTGTTCAATGGTATCTTTATTTAGATGATCTTTTTATTATATTTGTGCTGAGTATGGGGTTAATGTTGGGGGTTTAGTTCCTGATGAACAGTAATGAAATCAACCTCGCTGGAGAAGAACCCTGGGCTTTCACCCTTTGTTATCAACAATTAGGTGTGTAGTCTTTTAATTTAAAATTCAAGATTGATGTAATGGTAAAGCTTTAAAACAACAGCCCCTTTTATTCTTGTAGGATTTTTATTAAATCCTTTTCTTAGATTTTTCTTTATTTGAAACTCCCCCTCCTCCTCACGAAAGGATTTTTCTTTCTTTGAAACTCCCCTCCTCCCCACGGGACTTCACGTAGCGCTCCTCCCCACGGATCTTTACGTGAAGTTGACCTGTTGACCGCTGATTTCTTCCCAGCCTACAAATCACCCGATCTCCACATTCTTGCCCAGCCTGTGACATATCACCACATCCGTGAAGACCTTCACACGTCACCACATCACCTGGGAGATGGATTTTCTTCTCGCGTTGTCCCACCGCAAGTCCAAGCTCTCCCACCACACGTCACCACATCACTGGGAAATGGATTTTCTTCCACAAAGATAGAGAAAGAAGTCTCTTCCTTCAAACCCTAGAACCTAGAGTTTAAATATATCCACGAAGTGCCCTAGAAACTAGAGTTTAAATACATCCACGAAGCGAGCTAGGCTCCAGACTCAACAAAAACTCCCATGGACTAACCCAATGAGATTAAACTAATCCTCAAGCCCAGCTCTCTGTAGTCGAAGCCTTCCTTCCGAAAGTATCCTAGGCCCTAGCCCAGCTCTATGTAGTCGAAGCCTTCCTTCCGAAAGTATCCTAAGCCCTTTCTTGCGTGATAAACCCATTTGCAATCAATGGGTTTCTTTCCTTGTGGCAGCTGGACCACCTGCCACGTGCCAGTCATGTAGAGAGACGCATCTTCTCTGCCATAACCTGCATCTTCTGTTATAGCCTGGACCCATCTATTTCTATCCTGGTGTTCTGGCTCTCCATAGCCTCCTGATAGGTGTAAGGGTCTTCATTCGCTGTCACCAAGGCATATGACACCGAAGCCGTATCGAACTGGTAGTCGCACGTTTCTTCTGGGCCTGTACAGTACGATCCCAGTATCAGTCCCATGCCCAGCTGCATCCTCCTGAGTCCTCTGCTCAACTACATCTTGCTGAACTTCCTAGCTTCTGACCCCTCTGTCAGTCCTCTCCACCTGAATCTCAAATCCTCCTGGTCCACTAGCAAATGGCACGACTGTGTATGAGGTCATCTGACACGACTGTGTAGGAGGTCATCTGACACGACTGTGTAGGAGGTCATCTGACTAGTGTTACTGTGTTTCACCTCATGTAGTCCCTGTTGTGCATCTGTACCATCTCTGCTCCGGAGAATCGAGCTCTCATCGAAGGTCACATCCCTACTGATGACGACCTTCTTCTTCAAGGGATCCCACAACCGATACCCCTTGATTCCATGTGGGTAGCCAAGGAACACCATCTTCTTAGACCTGGCATCCAACTTACTTCGCTCTTCAGCACCAACATGCACATATGTCGTGCATCCAAACACCCTAAGATGGTTCAGGTTTGCCTTCCATCCAGACCATATCTCCTCTAGAATGCCTCCATCCAACCTGATGTGCGGTGACCGATTGACCAAGTAGCTAGTTGTACCTACTGCGTCAATCCAGAACATCTTTGGAAGCCCTGCTTGTAGCCTCAAGCACCTTGCTTTTTCCAACAGTGTTCTGTTCATTCTCTCATCCACCCCTTCCTGTTGAGAAGTTTCCATCACCGAGAAGTGCCTTTTGATGCCCCACTCCTCACGAAATCTCTGGAACTCCCTGCTGGTGTATTCTCCACCACTGTCTGACCTCAGACACTTCACACTCCTACCCTGCTCCTTCTTCACCTCAGCCTTCCAGATTTTGAACTTGATGAAGACCTATGATTTCTTCTTCATAAAGTAGATCCACTGCTTTCTGAGAAATCATCCATCAGGGTAAAGAAGTATCTAGCCCCATTTCTTGCAGAAATCGGGGCTGGTCCCCAAACATCTATGTATACTAACTCCAGGGGTTCTGCACTCCTAGTTGTGCTGTCCAAAAACTGCACACTCCTCTGCTTCCACATCTGACATGGCTCACAGATCTCCATAAGTCCACCACTCGGTCTGAAAGTAGTCCTCTCTTGCTCAGTTCTTTCATCACCTGTCTTTCATGTGGCCTAGACGGTAATGCCACATCATGTACACATCCCGAGGATCCTGTTCCACAGCTGCTGTCTCAGATTTTCCTATCACCACAGAGCCCTCCAACCTATATAAGTTGTTCTTCAGCCTTCTCCCTCTCATCACCACCATAGCTCCATTGGAGATGTTTAGAACTCCACTCCTGGCATGACTGCTGAAGCTGTATTCAGTCTGCTCCAGGTATCCCAGTGACACCATATTTTTCTTGAGTTCTGGAATATGCTTCACGCTGGCAAGAGTGCACCATGCCATCAAACATCCTCACCCTCACTATGCCAATCCCTGCCATCTTGCAAGGATGATCATCTCCAAGAGTCACACACCCCTCATCAACCTCTGTGTAAGTACTGAACCACAACCGGTTGGGAGTGTAATGATGAGAACAAGCTGAATCTAAGGTCCACATCTCTGTACTGTGACTATGACTATATGATACCACCAAGAGATCATCCTCCACCTCTTAGCCTGCAACTATACTCACAGACTTAGATCCTTCCTTTTCTCCCTTTTTCACATAGGACAATCCCTCTTAAAATGTCCTATCTCACCATACTTGTAGCACTTAGTCTTCTTGGACTGTAACCGTCCCCTAGGCCTGCTCCTGCCTCTGCCTCTGCCTCTGCCTGACCTTTCCCCAACTGATAGACCTTCCTGGGGAACAGTTTCCTTGGTCATCCTCTTCCTCTGATCATTCGTCTGAAGTACCAAGACAATATCTTCATAGAACAATGTCTCCTTCTCGTAGAGTAGCGTTGTGACCAATGAGTCATGTGATATGGGCAGCGAACACAATAGCAAAAGTGCCTTATCTTCCTCCTCCATCGTGACTCCGACATTCAGCAATTCATTGCTCACCTGGTCGAACACCTGGATGTGGCCCAGCACATCTCCACCTTCTGACATCCGAAGGCTGTAGAGGCGCTTCTTCAACATCAACTTGTTGCACATGTTCTTTCCCAAGTAGAGGGCTTGCAACTTCGACCAGAGTCCCTTCGGGGTCTTCTCCTCCAGCACTGAATAAAGGACTGAATCTGCCAGGCATCCTCTGATCGCTGAACATGTCTTTTTCTCCAACGACATTCACTGCTTATCTGTCATCCCATCTAGTCGTTTCTCCAAAGCCAGATCTAAACCCTGCTGCACAAGAAGATCCTCTACCCGGACTTTCCATATGGAGAAACTTTCCTTCCCATCAAACTTTTCAAAATTTATTTTTATGCTACTACCCATGGCGAGATCTCAACCAAAATAAAAATAGCACAAAAATAAATTTTAGAAAATTAAGAAGTACCTTGATGGACCTTGTTGAAATTGTTTCAACCCTTTGAAGATCTCCAAATGCAGTCATGTAAGATCTCCAAACAACTTCTTATTGTTTCTGAACCAACCAAGCTCGTTCCTGAACCAGGCTATAAGATCTCCAAACAACTTTTTCTTGTTTCTGATTTCTGAACCAGGCTCTGATACCACTTGTTGGGGGTTTAGTCCCTAATGAACAGCAGTGGGATCAACCTCGCTGTAGAAGAACCATGAGCTTTCACCCTTTGTTATCAACAATTAGGTGTGTAGTCTTTTGATCCAAAATTCAAGATTGATGTAGTGGTAAAGCGTTGGCTTTTGAACCCCTTGGTCTTTGTTTCAAAACTCCACATCCCCTTTTATTCTTGTTTTGGGAGGATAGAGAAAGGAGGAGGGAGGTACTCAACAATGAGAGGGATATTCTTGTTTTGGGAGGATAGAGAAAGGAGGAGGGAGGTAGGATAGAGAAAGGAGGAGGGAGGTACTCAACAATGAGAGGGATATTCTTGTTTTGGGAGGATAGAGAAAGGAGGAGGGAAAGGAGGAGGGAGGTACTCAACAATGAGATTAAACTAATCCCAGGAGGATATTCTTGTTTTGGGAGGATAGAGAAAGGAGGAGGGAGGTACTCAACAATGAGAGAAAGGAGGAGGGAGGTACTCAACAATGAGATTAAACTAATCCCCACGAGGGATATTCTTGTTTTAGGAGGATAGAGAAAGGAGGAGGGAGGTACTCAACAATGAGATTAAACTAATCCCCAGGAGGGAGGTACTCAACAATGAGATTAAACTAATTCCCAAGCCTGTGTATACCCGTGACTTGATTTAATCTCAACCCTTGGACTCAAACCCAGCCCAATACAAGTTAGCCTCACTGGGCCTTGATAGGACCACACCAGGCCCAACAGTTAATTGATTTGGGCTTTAGTTCATTTTGTAGATTTTTAAAAGGAAAAATAAAGAAGATGCATCCAGAGAGAGTTTGCGCATATCTTGCAAGATAAATGATGAAACCGGAAGGATGGGCAAGGTACAATCTTCCTTCATGTCCGATGATTCTAACAAGAAGGATGCACAGAATAGATCTTCTAATGCTGTGACATCAGCGAAGAAATATATTTCACTTGCCTCCACTGTAGCTACAAATAGTGGTCCTCCTTCCTCTTTTGAGGTCACTGGATCGACTTCTTCATCAATGCATGACTCACCGAAGGGTGTTTCAAGTGATGATGGTACCCTTGCTCCACACTCGCTGCCAGGTATCTTCCAATTTTGTTTCAAGTGAAATGGATCAAGTCATTGGTACTGCCACCAATATTTCCTATTCGTGATTTGCAGTGTTAATTGATGAGCTATGTGATGCTGTTCGCCCTGTATGACTTCACCATTCTATCTGCTGATCTTGTGTGTTCGCTTTAGTTCTGATCTTTTACAGTACTGGAATGATCTGAAAAAGCCAAATGGGGAAGAATATGCTTATCCTAGTCATTTACATGCTGTTCATGATTGTCAGAGAAACAGGGTTGAATGGGCTCATCTCATTGATCTAGCCACAAAGGTATGTGTTGAACAACAGTCTCATCTGTCTATATGCATGTAATTTGTCTTCTATTGTTTTGTGCTATCTTGTTCTTCCTTATTCTCTTTGGAAACATCTTTATGTTAGGCAACCATGCCTTGCTAATACATTAATCTAGTTCTAGCTCTGATTATAATGCTTAGTGATGCGATGGTGATGCTGTGGTGCGAGAAATTTATTTTTATCAGCAACTGCACTCTGCTCAGATTCAACAAGCATGGTGGATGGACGAAAGTGAATCTCTCCGGTTACTTTTCTAAATAATCAGCAATTCTTCTTTATGTCAAATGTCAGTCCCGAATCATTTAACTCTTCTTTGTCTTGTTTCTTTTTTTTCTATTTTGAGAACAATAGGACGGCCACAGCTTATTCTTACCCAAGGTTCGAATTGGAGACTTTATGTACTCATCTCAAAGATGCTGATTTTATGCACAATTATTCTGATGAAGTGTAAAAGGTCAATGTTTGAAGAAACAATCAAGCGATGATATCCTATTGATGATACCCTGATAGGATGTTAGAACTTAAAATGCTCATTTTTTATAAATTTACTAGATGAAAAGATCGATATCATCATTTTAGTGAAAAAATAGTAAAAAAATACACATATTGAGGCAGATGATTCTGAATTCTTGCAAAAAAATTGTACATGTATGGGTACCTCAAATAAATTCGGTTGTGTCTGCCCCAAATCCATGGGACCTCCCTTGGGCCTCACACACCATTGCACAATGGGAAAAGTTTTTGTATATCACCTTTGGTGCAACATGGTCTGCACCGAGCATGATAATTTACCCTAAGCCCGCATCGGGAGGCTCACCGCCCATGCATGGGCTCGCACGTCTACGGTGCAAGATCCACAAGCAAGCCTTCCGGTGTGGGCTCAGGTGTGGCAAATTATCGCGCTTGATGTAGACCATCCTACACTGAAGATGGTATACAAAGAACTTTCCTAGGACAATGATATATTTTAGCTCTGATTCCAAGAGCTATATTTGATATCAACTTATATGTAGCTAATAAAAGAACAGAATCAATTTTCTGAAGTTGGATCCTTTGGTCAATTATAGTTTTTAAGTGGTAGCCCTTGTATACTCCACACCGAGATCTTTGCATCCTTTAGAGGTAGAGATGGTTGCCTTACCCCTGAGGCAAATCCTTCTTGAAGCAAGACTTCAGCGGAAGCAATGCAAACTTTGTGCATTTTTTCTGTAAGCGACGACACGGCTACCTTGATTGGACAAGGCACGCAACTATGGAATGCTCTCCCAAAAAAATTAATTCACGGAACTCTTAATTTGTCATTAACCTATAATTTTTCATCTCAATATTTAGTGTAAGGTTAAGTTTTTTTTTCATAGGAATGATTCTTTCCTCTCTACCCCTGAATTATTAACTTAGAAAAAGTAGACTAACAAAATGAAGGGTAAAAATTATTCAACGGATAAAAAAAATGAAAATATTGAAAGGAACAAAATAGTAAATAATTTCATCATTCTCTTCCATCTAATCTCTTGTATATTGATAAATTAATAAAATATAAATCATAATTTTATTTTTCGTCTTAATTTTTATTTTAAATCAACGATCATATCTATAATATTTCATTCTCCATCTCTACATGAAAAACTTCTACCCTCCTAAAATTTAAAGGAGCAAACGTTACTCCTTTTAATTGGAGAGTTTCCCTTGTGCTTGTCCTGTTACTCTGATGCAATAATTCATGAATAATTGGCATTAAAATTCTCATTATGGGTCATAATAAGATTATATCATCACACGGTTTGCTGCTCATATGCACATCTGAAACCCATGACATTCATTAGAATAATAAGCTTACGAGGGCCTCTCAACTACGTTGCCTTCAAGGGTTCACGTCCACTTCCTTGATGTCCAAGATCTCAACTCGTCGATTAGTCTTCTTCCTTATCCTTATGGCCACATCTTGAGGAATGAATGCTCCACAAACGCTCACCCTGCACTGCTTCTTCTCTATCAGATGGCTCTCGATCTCTTGCACGCCCAACACAAACAAGTCACCAAAGATAACAACTAAAAGTAAGAACACTTGCGATCTTAGACAGGGTTCTTGCCGTCACCTTGCATCTCAAGAAGTGCTCTTCTAAGTTTTCGATAGCAGCCAGTGCAGTCGATGTTGATCCTCATGGTCATGCAGTAGAACTGAAATGGAGGAAAGCATAGAGTGAGATATGAAATGGTTCTCCTCTGTTTCCAAGTATGAGGAGGAGAGGAAGTGGTGGAGATAAGGCTTGCCTTGGTTGACATGGAGCAGTTCTTTGGCATGGGGATGATTAAGATGCCTTGAAAGGGAACCCAGAAGTCTGAAAGTGGGATTTATTTATGGGTGGGCGAATAAGGCATGGATGGTGGGGAATTCCTTTTCCTTTTATACGCTCTGAGGCCATATATTCTTCTCGTGAGTTCTGTGAGGTGGAATCCGATTCCAGTTGAACCCAGAGGAGGAGGGCTGGGTTGTTGTCTTTTGCCTCACTCTTTGTGCTTTCCTTTGGAGTCGGCACGCGTCGGATTTTCTTAATCCATACGCACAATATATGGCTGCTTTCATACTGGGCTGTAGTGTTTTTTAAATTTTTGTTCATTATATTCAGAAAGAAGAGAAATTTTTTTTTTTAAGACCAGTGTTGCCGCCAAGTCACGTTCCTCTAACACCGAAAAATGAAGACCCTCCTCCTCGAAGAAGCTTCTGCAAGAAAGTCCCCGAAGATCGATTGCACCGGTGGGAACCCTCCGACGCTCAAGTAAGCGTCTCGGGAACAGTAAAAAAAAGAATTAGTAGAGAAATAGCTAGAAGCTTGAGTTTAGATCCCTCCCTCGTTGTGAGTGTAGGTTCTTATACCTGTTCGAATGTCCTCTTTTCCGCTTTCAGAAGGTAGCTAATTCTGAGATGCTATTGTCCGATAGCAGACAAGTGGTCGGCTGACAGAGACAGATCGCAACCGACACTACGCATGTCAGAGGTGTTTTGCCTCGCCAGCCACCTGCCAGGTGCGGCGCCACAGGTGGCAGGCGAGCCTAGTCGTATCAGGCATGCGTCGTTACGGATAGTGACCACGCGTAGTTGCAGATAGTTAGTGGGCCATGTGGCAGCTGCAGATGGATGGTGGACCACGTGGCAGTATCAGACGGTTCGAGGTAGAGGGGACCTGAGTCTGAGGCCGAGGCCGAGGGGACATGAGGTCCGAGGCCGAAGGGGCCTCGGAGGCCAGGCGAGGGGACACGAGGTCCGAGGCCAAGGGGACACGAGATCCAAGGCCGAGGCCGAGGCCAAGGCTGGGGTCCCGTCAGTTGCTTCCTTCGTTAACTCTAACGTGCTCGATCAGCCATATCAACCAGTATAAGTGAATTTTCGGCAATGGATAAGATTAAGTGATCCGAAAATTTACTATATTTAATAAGCCAATATTGATGAACATCGACTTTAAGAGAGGATGAAATTTATATTTCTTGAAAGAAATTTAAAACAGATTCCTTTTAACATCATCTAACTGGATATTAGAAAGAAATTCTGAAAACAAATTAAGGTTTTTAGTTTGGCTAGGTGGATAGATGACCAAAATTAGAGGATCCGAAATTTGAAACCGGTGTCCCATTTTCTCACTGAACTTTTGAAAAAAAAATTGATAAAAATCACTTAAAGAGGCAAGAATGCATGAGTTTGGAAATCTGGCTACAAGGGAGAGAGAGAGAGAGCTTTTATCAAAATATTCAGAGTAAAATGTATAATTCAAAAAAATAAAAACTATTAAATATGTGGCATAGAAGAAGAGCACTAGCTTTGATGAGAAAATTTTGTTTCGGGTTGTGTCATTAAGTTAAGCAGATTTTGGATATGATGCAAATCCAGCCATGGGCCTAAGTTAAGGTTTGAAAAAAAAATTCAGCCAAATAAGTTAGGTCAAATTGTTAAGAGTTTTTACTCCTTTCAAGTTCCTCATCTTGATAGGAAAAGAATTTGAGTGATGTATCAAATGCTTCCCCTCAAAATTTCTAGCTTCTGTTGGTTCGAATTTTCGTCTGGTACCAATGATTCTTGGCATATCCTAGGTTCTAAAATTCCTCAATTTTATTTTTAACAATGACATGATAATGGGAGACAGGAGTTCTTATATTGCAAGAAGATTGTGCTTTGGTAGCAGATATGCTTCAATGTCCCACTCCCATGATTTCATTGTCTCACAATCAAGAGATGACAAGCTGGCCAGTTCTCCTATCGAGATAGCTTCTTATATCAGAAGCTATGGTCCTTATTATGTGATCAATTTCATATTCATTCAAGACCCAGGAGCTTGCACCATATTTGGACCACCTAAAAAGGACCAAGCATGGTACTAGTTCCTGAAGACTAGGTTGGGATCAGGCTGATTCTGAAAGGAATGCAAAAGTTTTTACCACAAAGCCTTCATCCCTTTCATCTATTTCCTAAAAGATCTTATACCTTTTTTATTCTTGAAGTTTTTATCTCTACGGGAAAAGCAAGGGAAGCACATTTTCGTTTCGTATCTTTGTTACTTTGCCAATTGATGGACCAACCTTCTTCCTCTCTCTTTATGTGAGAGAAGGAAGAAGGAAGTCTCTTTCTGAGTGAGAGAAGAAAGCCTTTTTTTTTAATTATTTGACAGTTGTTCTTACAAGGAAGTAGCCTGGACAATTAGGGTAGGCTTTGTTCCACATCACAAAGGCAAGATCACTAGAAATCATAATTTAGGTAAAGATTATGTTCAATGAGATATTCTGAGACCAAAAACCTTTACTTGATGCCAGTTGCTGTTTGCCTACCAGCATCTTAAATCTAATTGGTCATTTATTAATCCAAGAATAAAGTTAGGAGAGACTTCCACTTAGAAGCAGCAGTTTTTAGGTAGGAATTAGACCAAAGATTCCCTTCAGAAAGTAGTTTTAACTAATGATCCTTTGAAGCATAGAAAAGATTAAAAGATTGATTCAATCACAGGTATTGCTGAAGGCTGCACTTCATTGACTGTTGAGGAGTGTTAAGACCTCAGGCCTGTTTGTACTGTGAAAGAGCTAATCCCACCCTCATTTTGATTTTTAACTAGACCTCCTCAGTCTTTTTTTTTTTTTTTAAATGAGAACTTGGCTTCCACCCCTCTATAAATAAACATTATTTTTAGAACTAAGGAGGCTTCCACTCTCAATTGTCAATAAGAATTGCCGATGGAGGTAACAAAAAATTTATATTGGACTATATGCAGTCTAGCAACAACTATTAGTTATGGTAAATTAATCAAGATCCAAGCTAGGTCCTTCAGAAAAGATGAATTTTATTAAGATCTATAAGCCTCCTTGGTCTATTAAGAAATTTTAACCAACGTATCTATGATATGCTTGGTTCCGGGTCTCCTTTTATTTCCACAAAACCTAAAGCAATTTCCTATCAAGGTTGAAAAAAGAGAAGAGCTAGGTCAATATTCAAGTTTGTTCATCAATATGATTAATTAATGATGAATAGGTCTAATTAACCCAACTCTTTTGTTTTATGCATGTTTGATGGTTAATTAATGATTAACAGGTATACCCTGATCTCTCTTTCTTTTGGCAGTACTATTTTATCTCACAATTTAATCTTCAGCTTTTCTAAATTGCATTGATCTTCCAAGGTCTTCTTAAACTTCATGATTATAATAGCTTTATCTAGCTACTAGCAAAATCATGCACAATAGCATGCATAAATATTCTCTTATTTTGGCTTCTTTCTTTCTAAAATGTAACAATCCACAACCTCACCCATAAATAGTATTTAGTCGTTGGCCCTGAATAAGTATCAAGATTTATTTAATAAATAGTTAATATGGGATAAAATATTTCGGCATTGGTTCTTATACCTACCTTTGTAGGTCAAAATGAAATATTCAAAGTGTTAGTGCTGAAGAATGTTTAGTTTCATATCAGCTGTATAATAAAAAAATTTAGGTACCTATGCAAAGATTCCAAATAATATTTTTTGGTTAGTCTTTTTTGAATTGGCCGACTTCATGTAATTGGAAAATGGCTTAGTTGAGTTGAGTTGAGTTGATTTGAGGTTAGTCTTTTTTGAATGAAATCCTAAATTGTTGCAAATGATATTAGAGCAAAGCCAGCCCATAATCCAAAGTGTTTAGCAGTTGGATTCGAATGTGGACTCGTGAGGATGCTAGAGCTTGAACAAAAGAGTATATTTATCCCATAACTCATATGTACTAAGGAACATTGCAGATGGAATCTATGTTTATGATTGGATTTGGATATTTAGATATAAGCTCTTAACATGTTGCGATACTTTCCGGCCATTTTTGGTCTCCCCACCACTGCTGCCAACTGCCCTTCCAAATGGTCACTCTGAATGAAAGCTTTCATGGTGGCTGAGAGGGGGCAAAGGTTAGCCTCTGATCCTCTTGGCTTTGTCTTCATTGATACAGGGAGGGATTGTGGTTGCAATGCAATATCTCCTGCTAATAATTAGATCGTGTCATCACCAGTCTACGTTAACCAATTTCTTTGTTTTCTCCGCATTGTTTAAATATATTCAAGGATTGCCGGCAACGCTGTCTCCGGTGTGGCCGCCGGCAGGGAACATCACTTTACTGTGAATGAATTGGGGAGGAAATCCATGGGGCACAAGGTGCTTTTCTGATAGGACTTCTCTAGCTCGACATCATAATCAAAATCAAAATTGCAATTAAATTTCATTAAAATCAGAATCAAAATTATCCATTCCTCCCGTCTATTTTTGGTTTACACATATCAAAATTGAAATCAAAAGATTGGGATGCATGCCAGTAAAAATATCAAGTAGGTACAATCGTAACTTTACCGAAATCAAGTAAGAAATAATTTCAATTTCAATGTTAGAGGAACATTCCCACAAACCAAACGGACCGTATGCCAGTGGGGAGGTTGTTTTCTTATTTATTACCCTCCCCACCATCATCAATAGCAAGTGTAGTTTGTGGATTTGAATTCTGTGTTTGAAACAGGAATACCCCTAGGATATTTTCTTATTTTCAAAAGCTATAACCATAAAGAATAAGTTTAAAAAAAGTTAACCTGAAGAAATAATTCATGTTTAAACATGGGTTATCCCCTAAACTTATTCCTTAGGTAGTGTTATGCTATGATAAAAAAAATATTAGCCCTCGATAAGTATACGGGATAGAGTTTATTAAGCCCTCGATAAGTGTACGGGATAGAGTTTATCCCTGGCTATCCCTAAGATATCCCTTGGCTATCCTATTGATCATATCAAATGCAAAAAGGTAAATCCATGGATAAGTTTTTTTTTACTCCTATTTGAGGGATAACCAGCTATTCCTACATTTTATAGGGAATAAATTGAGGGGATAACCCATGGTTAACCATATATTATCCCTTTGGTTAACTTTATTCTCAGCTATCTTATAGTTATGGCTTTTGAAAAGAAATAGGATATCCCCTCTTATCCCTATTTCAAACACTACCTAAAAAACTCTGAATAAACTCTATCTATACATTTATTCTATCAAACATTAAAGCAATCTATTTCGATAAGGGCCATCTTGGATTCCTTTGAAACTTGACTCCACGTTTAGTTCAAAGGGTTTAATTCAGTAACACTAATCCCTTATGGGAGGGGGAGGCTGAATTTATTTGAGCCATGGGAGAAGATTTTCGGCTCCAACAAAGTCCAATTTGGAAACGGAGTGACTCGAAACAGGGCTACAAGAACAGCTCAAATATATCTTTTTTATATGTATTATAAATCCTGGTTCTTATATTCAAAAATCCTCCTTCACTCTTGAATTTTATTTAATTATTAAATTTATTGAACATCGATTTAGATGCGAATAAGTTTGAAATTAAATTCGAATCAAGTTTTATTCAAATTCAATCTTAAATTGATTTAAAATTTTCAAGCTAATCATCATTTCAAAAACTAGGTCTACATATCAAACTGAAAATATTAGTAAATAACTCAACATTGATTTCAACTTTCAAACTGAAAATTAATTATTTTTATGAGCCGTTTCCACACAGCCGACCTCTTCAAACTTGACTGCCGCCAGCCACAAATTATTCCCCTCAATTGGATCTCATAGCTGACTTGGAGGTAAACTCTCGAGTGACAAAATACAATTCCAACTGGTCACCCAAATACGACTCAATTAAACCAACTACCTTTTCAGAATGAAAAGACAAAACCAAATCAATCTAAGTGCTACTTCGAAGCCAATATCCAACGGGAAGCCCTCACAGCTTTAATACATTTTAAAAAAAAAAACAAAGTAGAAACTCAATGCTGAAATTATCATAACTTTAATTATTTGGAGATACAAAATAGAAACGAGATCATTCTGACGTACATCTATGATTGTAAGTTGACAAAAATAAAATAAAGGGGGTAAAGCTAAGTTAAAAGAACAAAGTGGAAATGAGGTGTCCTATGAAATGGACATGGTCAGGAAAATTTTGGTTAGGATTTGCTACAAGATGACTCTAAATCTTAAGACGAGTGCCCATGTTAAGAAATTCTAGACTACATACAAATATAAGATGATAGATACACCAGTTCCTTTGTCATTAATGGGGTCAAAGGCTAGAAGCTGTGTAGAGACTCAACAAGGGCTCCATGGGGTGCATGAAAATTTCTCCCAACATAGCTGCTGAAATCTTCAAAAAAAGTCAGCATTCTCAGAACTCCTTGCAATCATGACAAGTTTAAGCTTCATCTAGACATGACCAAGCTTGAAAGTGTCATGGAGGCACTGAACAGAGGATCACCTGCAATCTTGCAGTTCTCATGATCAACAGTCAATGACTTGGGTAGAATGAACACCCCCCCACAAGCACCTGACTTCTCTGAAGCCTCTCGGCTAATACTGCTGCTAACTTCACATCCCCGTCTTCTTCGATGTTTCAGACCATGATCGCTAAACTCTGTTCTTCTCTTCCTTTTCTTTGATGAGCTCCATTTCAAACCATCGAGATGACATGCTTCAGCAAGGTTTGGCACATCTCGAGAATTACGTATCAATGAATCTCTTTGGGGCGTGAGCTTGTTATCAACATTTCTCTCTGGTGCTGAGCTTTCATTTTGGGTTTCTCTTTCAGTAAGCCTAATGGTGTCTGGTGATTGAGTTGGTATTCTTTCATCGCTGCGTAAGTCCTGGTTCTCACACTTCATGTCAGACAACAGTGAGCTCATGATATCTTTTCTGTCTTTTATATGATTCCATTTGTTACTAATCCAATCCTGGGAGGGTCTCAAGTCACCCCGACTAAAAATAGAGACTCGCTTTTCCCCTGCAACATTCAAACAGGCAATAATCAATATTAGCAAGCAGTGCAAGAAAATAATTGAGATTTTATTGACTCAGGTACTAAAGTTTATACTAAGTTCAGTGTCATACAAAATTTTACCTGGGAAGTAAACAAAGAATTGCCCTTCAGATTGTTTTCGAATCACGATACCTTCCCACCAGCCATCATGCCACCATGCATCAATAACAGCCCCAACATCGAAGCTGCATGACAACCTGCCTGACTCTGATGGATTTGGACGAACCATTGGCCTCCCATGCATGCGTATACCCAACTTGTCCGGTGCTGCAACTCTTGAAAGCAGAACCCATTCCTGTAAAATATTTTTAAAAATAATCAGCTATAAGCACAACAGACGCAAGAGAAAAGAAACTTAGATGCGGAACCTAATACGTACCTCTAAATTGCCATTTTCATCAGCATCTTGAACATCTTGGTATCGGACCTTCACCTTATCATGCTGCCTTTTGAGAATCACACATCTGAACCAACATCCCCTCATTCCACTATCTTGTGAGAGTACTTCAACTTGGCATCCTGGAGATAGCTGCTGCTGGAACTTTTGCTTAAACAACTCCTCTCTGAGCAAACCAGGAGCAGAAATGATGCCTGATGTATGTCTTTCTACTTTACTGCTAGAACCCAAACATTTTTTCTTGTTCGTATCTCTAGCAGCCATTCCAGAAATATCAATACCCCCACTACTCAACC
The DNA here is from genome assembly GCA_900491605.1 of Calamus simplicifolius. Lineage (NCBI taxonomy): Eukaryota > Viridiplantae > Streptophyta > Magnoliopsida > Arecales > Arecaceae > Calamus > Calamus simplicifolius. The sequence goes on from UESW01004693.1 coordinate 35,672, forward strand.
TGTGTTTTTCCTCAAGTCCACTTTGAACGTGGCAATTGGGATCTCCATCCAATCTAGAGCCACCACAGGTTATTTTCAATCTCAATTTCCGAGAAGGTGTGAGCATGGACCGAAGTAGTTCCTGGCTCCAGTAGCCCTGGAGATGAGCGATGTTGAAAGGCTTGACATCATCATTATTAATCTGCCTGCAACACAAGTAAGGTTCCCAATTGCTATGCCTTGCCTCATTCTGAAACTTCTCAAAATGCTGAGCACTGAGGACTGCAGCTAATCCATCAATGCATTCCACACTGAAATCTTGAAGACAAAGAGAAAAGAAAATCTCTCTGTCATTAACAACGGGAGGCAAAAGATTAGCAACTTCATCAGCTCTGTGAAACCATCGTACCACAACCATATTGTTAGCTCTCAAGTCCTCATACAGATCTTCCACATAAGCAATGAGCCTCTTGTTCTCTTCAGTCATGACATAGACAAAGTCATGAACCTAGGCAAGCATATGGCACACATATTAAACCGATGCAAAAAATAATAACAAGAAAGAAGTTGTTGCAGATTTAAATACGTACAGAGATTGTAACTCCATTCCGGCTAAAAGACCGATAATGTTTGCGTCTTTTCCTGCAATTCCACGCAGAACCTAACCATGAAAATTCTTTAGAATGATGTCCCATTTTCCCTGATGAAAGACCCTGAATAGACAAAGGAGAGAAATAGGACAAAAAGAGAATAATAAATGAAACTGCTTCTAAGTTCCCTTGCCTCACAATATTATTATGATAATTTCACAATGACAGGAAAATATGACCAATATATTTTCTCTACCTTGGATGTAGGGATATCTGTAGCTTCAGCATCTTCATCATCTGAAAATCTATCCACCTCAGGAGAAGATCCATAAGATATTGAATCTGCATACAGAAGAGACATTTTGTTGGATTGCAAAAATTTTATCAAAACAAAATACAAATTTAATTCTAACCTTCAGACAACCAACTGGTTAATGGGAGAACTTAAAAAGAATAAAATTTAGAGAACATACAAGAAACTACATAGCATTTATAAAACCAAGTTTTCAAAAAGGACAAGAGAACAGTAAAGTTGAAACCCTCAAAACTTAAGTCTACAATAAAGAAACACTTTGCCAGAATTGACATTGTGCAAAGTTTGTTCAGAACGAAAGATGGGCAAAGGAAAAATGATAGGCGGCGTGGCAACCTCATGCTGTACTTCTATTTGTGTTGTGAATTCTAAGAACTGGATCCACGTAAAGCATAAAAACCCATTACAAATTGCTGAACTTATTTCCTAAAGATAACCTTGATTAATTATTAGAATTGCACTGACATAGAAAATGGGTAACTTGAGTCAAAAGGTTAAGATTTGTAAATAACAACCTGAGAAAGAACAGAGAGTCTGCTACACTACAATTATAAATTTTGAAAGCAGATTCCCTTGGAGAAAGTACAATAACAACTATATTCTAATGTCTTAAAAAGAAATGACATCTCAAGAGAATCTTGAAACCACAAGAGTGTGACCCTCGGCAAGCTATCTTTTGAAGAGTTCTGCATGCAATTAAAACTGGCCTGAGTTTTAACTGGTTTATAGTACTTGCTGGCACCTACATCTAATCAGATAACAAAGATTTGGAGCAAAGCAACAGAAGGAATACAGTCCTCAGGATCCATACCGTACATGAAAGCTTTCAAAATCAAATTAAATCTGCAGATGCCTAAGCATGAAAAAACATAATTTCTAATGAGGATAGCCAAACTGAGGGAGAGATCAACTTGGTGATAGATCTGCCAAGATCAAAGATCTATCAACAAAAACAATGAGACCAATGAAAGAAAACCAAGGGAGATAACTGATGATTCTGATGCATACAGACATGCGCCCACATAAAACAGAATAGAAATCAAATAAGAAGATAGAAATAACAATCTTGACCAAAAAAAAAAAGAAAGAAAGAAAAAAAAGCATGGCTGACACAACAGACACCAAAGAGGTAGCACAAACATAAAACTTTTAGAACAGGGGACGTGACCTGATGACATACTATAGGCATACTACCAAAAAATCTTTTGGATTTTTCACAACTATATCTCCTGTTTTACCCACCACGATACACCACAGTGTGGAATTATGGTCAACCACACCAAGACGATTTGTGGTAACCCAAGAAATTACTGAAAGCAAAACTCTAAGTTAAAGCCATCCCATCGTCAATATAAACAAGATTAAATAATCATCAATATAACTTTAAAATTTTTTTTAAAAAAAAAAAGGGCACCGAAGACCTGCTAGCTGAAAATTTCTTTATTTGAATACCCAGACACAAATTTTTTTAAAAAAAAAAAACCTTCACATATTTCAGGCGAGATGATTTATCAAAGGAAACTCAAAAACATAATCAAGAGTTGAGAAAAATAAAAAAATCCCACAGGAGTTGTGAATAGAACAATGTTTACGGAATAAATATGTAAATAAAACAGTTTATTAAAAGAAATCATACTATCATGGTTTTTCAGATTTAACCACGATAATACGAAGACTCCTGAAAAACAAAATAGGCTAAAGACGATAGAAAAGAGCCCAACACAAACAGACAAACACAGAAAACTACATGAATAAGAAAGCAAAAAAAATAGAAATGACAATCATAAATATACAAAGAAAGGAATATCTTTTCGAGAACTAGTGGATTGATAACAATAGCCCAAAAACAGCAAAATTCATGTTTTCTTTCTACGTTTTTTCCTGATGTCTCCTCCTTATTGCACTATGATATAACCCAAAGAAAGAAATAGATCCATGGGAAATCCTAGGTTGTTTAGGAAAAGGAAGAAATTCAAACGGAACATAATTCGAGATCTACCTCCTCTTAATTTCGAGAAAGAGAAGCAAACAGACCGAGAAAAAGAAGGTAACAAAGGAAATATTCGCCAAATCCATATATTGAAGCCGACCAAAGAAGTGGCCCTCGAATAAAGCCCATAAAAAATCAAACGGATTTCAATAAAAATCAAGTAAGAACCAAAAAATAAAAAGGCCCCCTTTTAATATTATTTCACGGTTTAGCTTCTGGGATGTCCTATGATAAGCGAAGAGAAGAGATGCAATCTAATGACAAATCACAGCCTTCGCCCATCAATTATGCTTGTCCCTCCTATCATTCATTAACAAGAGCAATTGGAGGAATCCTCAAAATCTTGCACCCCGACACTTCCACCCATCAATCCAACCAAAGAAAGGAGCCACCTTTCCTTAAAAACCCAGCAAGGAAACAAGAGGTCCATACGAAATCCCAAGCTAAAGAGCCCCAACCAAATCCCATCGCAAAAAATACACCCAAAAAAACATCTTTTCAATTCTTCCACGCTTTCCCAGCTTTATCTCTTCGCAATTTATAAAATATTGTGGGGGAAATGCATCTTTTTTAATTCTTTCACGGTTTTTCCTAGCCTTATTTCTTAACTTACAAGGTGAAACAGGCGAGACGACATACCTGAGACGAGGGAAGAGAGCCAATCGACGACCTCCCTCCGGGACCGCCACTTGAGGGGAGGGAGCCCGGATGACGACGACGGCGGCGGCGGCGGAGAGCCGCCAGAGACCAGGAGGTGCTGCCCCCGCCCCAGCGCGAGGAACGATCTGAGGAACGGCCAGGGGACGGCGTAGGACATGTGCCGCACGCTCTTCTCCCGGCCCACCACCGCCAGATCCATCCCGCCGGCGGCGTCCCGCAGGTAGTAGTGCACCTCCCTCCTCCCCCTGTCGTTCGACACCGTCACCTCCTCCCACCCCACGAAAACCTTCCCTGCTTCCTCCATCCCCAAACCCTAATTCTAATCCCCTCCTTCGCCTCCGCGAACGCGAGCGAGCGAGCCAGAGAAAGATGAGAAAGAGAGAGCGAGAGAGGGAGGGGGGGATTTATTTCGAAATAGGTGATATGGAAATAAATAGAAATGGCGAAGGGGAGGATAGATTAGGGTTGGGAAAAGAAATCCAACGGCAGGGATTTCGTCCGCGACGTTAAATCCGGCGAAACGACCTGGAAGGAACGGGGATTCTTAAGGAAAAGGATTTTGAGACGATATTGCCCCTATTAAAATTACGTTATTACCGCGGTTACCATATTGGATCGGATGGATTGGTGGGAAATCCGAACAGCGAGTAGAGATGAAGGATGCGACACGTGTCTGACTCGTCCTGATCCTGGAAACGGCTTCCTTCCGCGTTGATGACGTCAAAAGCGCGTGGGAGTTATCGACGTTTTCGCTTGGAATGCCACGAAATTAACGTCATGGCCCATCTCCATTCATGCATGGAGCCAACACATCAATGGGGCCCCCAGCCCAGCTTGGGACTCTTGTCGTTAATTTTAGATAAAATTATACTTTTGATCAAACTTCCACCCGCCCCCTATTTTGTTCTCAAATTTTCACTTATTCTAATTTAAAACTTTGGGACTGCATTCCTAACATCTCATTAGATAGATCAATTAAAATTAATAAAATAATTAATATATTATTTTATCAAGCAATCCATGCATTTGTATTAAGATAATTATCAATGTTTTAAAAATCAGATCGAATCGGCTTAACATTTGGATCATAGATCAATCGGTTTGATCGAATAAATTGGTTTGATCAGATCAAATAATATTATAATTAAATTTTAATTTAATAATATAAAATAATAAAATAAAATATAATTTAAATAAAAAAATAAAAAAATAAAAATCAAATTGAATCGATTAAAACCCGATCGATTCAAGTTTTTTTTATTTTATGGGATTAAATAAAAGTTAACTTTAATAATAAAATCGAATGAAACTGATGACCAATTTTCGATTGAACTGATTGAATCAATACACTGATAATTACTACTAATTTTTTTAATTGATTTTATATAATAATAAAGTATTAAAAATATAACATTCTTAAAATTGTAACAACTGATGGTTTATATACAAAAATAAATTATAATGAATGTTGAGGATCAAAAGTATATTTTATTGTAGTTCCAATGGGTAGGCTAGTAAATGCTTATTATTTATATGAAACAAGCTTGGTTCTCTTGGCATCTTGCTGAAAGGAGGCTATCCTATCTCATCTTTCTCGTTCGGTCCAACTTTAAAACCAACTTCAACTTCACTTGAATAATAAAAATAAAAAACCACTGAGTTGAAGTTATCAAAACCAATAAAATGTTACGTTACCGGATGGTTTTGACCTTTCCTGGGGTTGGATTTAGAAGGTCAAGCCTTGTTGGGTTCGTGATACAAAAAAAAATTGTTTTTAAAAATATAAATTATATATTAAAATTTTAAATTATATTTTATTAATTTTTAGTATTTAAGAATATATTTAGTTATTATTTTTAAAAATTATTTCGTATACTGCATATTGTGCAAAGGAAGGCAGCTGCAAATAACGTGAAGAAAGAAGGAAGGCAAATTCGTAAGTTAATGACATTTTGAACAAGGAAGGATAAAATCTGAAAAATAATTGAGATGAATTTAAAGAAAATATAGCTTTAATTTTTTAGATTCATTCAAAATTTTAGAATCATTTCAAAAAAGTATTTCAAAAACAGTCTAACTAAATGCATTTTTCATGGTTTAGATTTTTTATTTTTAAATATAAAAATTCAATTCAAATCGATGGCCCAACGGGCCTAGTTTTTATTCAAAAAACGATTCATACTATTTGAATTGGTTAGATTTAGGTTTATATCTATATAAGATTTGGTCAAATAAGTTGACTTTCTTTCTCCTCTGCACCCTCCAAACTCTAGTAGCTAAGCTAATCACAAATCAGTGATCCAAACATGGTTATTAGTTTAATTATAACTCTAAAAAATCTATTATGAGTTGGAAAATCATATGATTCAACCTTAGTACTAAGTTTAAATCATTATTTTAATTGACATTTATGATTTCTACATGTTGAGGGGTAAAATCATTGTGCATCAATAATCATGCATATGGCTAAGACTAACCTTGATTCCTACTCGCCGTGCGGCATCCACCAGAGATAGGCCAGCCTCGGTAAGTTGGGACGCCCTAGCCCCTCACCGAGCCAAGGGTTCCCAAAGCACGGGTCACGCCTCTCGGCCCCAGCCGAGCTATATCACCTCTCGGTCCCAATCGAGCTATATCACCTCTCGGCCCCTGAGCTATATCATCTCTCGGTCCCAACCGAGCTATATCATCTCTCGGCACTAGCCTAGCTTTCATCCCTCGGCCCCTGCCGAGCTATTTCGCCTCTCGGCCCCTGCCAAGCTATCTCGTCTCTCGGCCCCTGCCGAGCTATTTCGCCTCTTGGCCCCTGCCAAGCCGTCTCGTCTCTCGGCCCCAGCCGAGCTTTCGTCCCTCAGCCCCAGCCGAGCTATCTCGTCTCTCGGCCCCTCTAGCCAAGCCATCTCATCGTCCGGCCTTTCTAGCCGGTCTCTTCTGTCACTCGGCCAAGCCTGAGCGATACCTATACCTCTGCGGAATTCGGCGCGGGAGACCTTGAAGTAGTAAAATTCCAAACAGAATCATATCTGAGAATGGCCTAGGGCCCTGGAGCGTATGCCCTTGCCAAATCTCGAGACATCAACAAGCTTTTCCAGCCGTCGATCCTCTAACTAACCAGATACGAATCCTACCGATTTCATAACAAACTAGATTCGGATCTCAACGGCTTTCGGACCCACGACACTCCCAAGCAACCAGGTGATCCTCTATAAATACCACAGCCTTAGATCCCCTCAGGTAAGGGCCATCTCTTACACACTCGATGCGCACTTGCTCACTTGCACCCTCTCTCCTTCTCTGCCTTTGCTTCCGCCATTAACGCTCTACTCTGAGCTCTGGAGAGACTCTTAGCGAGAGCCTTCCCCTCATTTTTATTGATTGCCGATCTCCACTGACTTAAGCGTCGGAGGTCTTCGTAGAGAGCCACCCCCAATGCCTCTCGCATGAGGATTGTTTTGCAGGTCCGCCTAGGAGGAAGCCCATCTCGAAGCCTACGCCCGAGTCGGAGGACAGATTTCAGCAGCAACAAATTGGCGCTAGAGGAAGGGCCCTCAAGTCCCTAAAAACTTGTGATCCAGGAGACAAGGATCTCGATCTGAAAGAGAACTCCACCCATGGCCAACCGAAGAAAGGCTACCTCCGAGGCCCGAGATCAGGTCGCCTCTCAAAGACCTGATCCAGTGAGAAGTGTTGCGCCGCCACCGCCGCCGGTCGAGACTCCATCACCACCGGCGGCTCCGGTGACTCAGGACCAGTTTGCCTTACTGGTCCAGCAAGTCCAGGCTCTGGCCCACCTGGTTCAGGGACGCTCCGAAGCCCCCCATCCGGCTGCTCCTACTCCTCACCCTCCTGAGGAGAATGTAGCTCCCGCTTATCCAGCAATCTCTTCTTCCAGCCTGCATGGGGTTGTGAACCCCCCTCGCCATCCCAGGGAAGCTGAGCCAGCTCCCCAACGAGTCCGCGGCAAAGATCTCCCTAGATCTCGACGGGCCCGATCTCTCTCTCCGGTGTTCTCTCGCCATGATTCAACACCGTTTCAGTATTCTCCTCGTCCTGCACCTTCTGCTCTTCCTGATGAGGAGATCCGCCGCCAACTCCAGAAAATGCGTCAAGAGCTTGATGCCGCCAAGCAGGCCCATCCACTTCAAAATAAGGCGGAGCAGGGCATCCCCTTCTCTAAGAAGATCATGAGGAAGTGATTCCCTCCCACGTCAAGTTGCCTGCCATCGAGCCTTATCATGGCTCCTCCGACCCCGATGATCATCTCAGCAGCTTCCGATCGATAATGATGTTCCACGGGGCATCAGATGCGATCCTCTGCCGCGCTTTCCCTTCCACCCTCAGGGGATCTGCTCGAACCTGGTTCAATGCTTTGAAACCAGGTTCCATTGATTCATTTGACGAGTTGAGCCGCCTTTTCATTAGCCAGTTCATCAGCAGCCGCCGTCACGATGGAGATCCGACTCCCTCTCCGAGGTTAAGCAGAGAGAGGGGGAGTCCCTGAAGAAGTATCTCGGCCGTTTCAATATGGCCATGCTGGAGGTGGACCATCTTAATCATGAGGTGGCCATGTCGCCCTGGCGGGCGGAGTATTGAAGGAGAGCAACTTCTACCTGGCACTGGAGGTCAGCTACCCTCCAAACCTCTCTGACATGATGGCTTTGGCAGACAAGTATGCCAGAGTCGAGGAATCACGGAGAGCCGCCCGAGCCGAGCTGCAAAGAAGAAGGAGCCCAAGGGCTCCGATAAGCACCGACCTGCCCGCCAGCCAAGTCCGCCTCGCCGCCAGAGAATTCCCCGTCCGCCGCCAAGGAACCGCACTCGGAGCCCGCCTAGGAGGTTCCATCGATTCACTCCGCTTACTGCCCCAAGAGCGGAGATCCTCATGGAAATCGAACACCAACTCCCTCGACCTCCTCCTCTCTAAGGGAATGCGGCCCGGAGAGACCCCGCCAAGTATTGCCGCTACCACCGCGACTATGGCCACGACACTGAAGAGTGCTGGCAACTGAAGAATGAGATCAAAAGGCTCATCCAGCAGGATAGACTGGATCAGTTCAGAGGAGCCCCCGAGCCAAGAAATGGGGCGATCGCCGGCCTGAGCCCCAGCAGCAACCTCCTCCTCCTCCAAATCCTTCGGTTGCTGGCCACATTAATGTGATTGAGGTGGTCGGCAGTCCTGCGGGTGGGTGGGACGATGAAGAAGGTTCGGCGCCGAAGAAAGCATGACCTGATGAGCTCTCTTTCTCCAATGACGACTTCCAGGGGATACAGTTCCCACACGATGATGTACTAGTTGTATCTCTTAATTTGAACAACTATGATGTAAGCCGAATTCTCATTGATAGTGGAAGCTCGTCAACGTTTTGTACCTTAATGTGTTTGTGAAGATGAAGCTTCTCATGGAGAATCTCCGAGCCGTGGACTCCACCCTAATGGGGTTCACCGGCAATGTCATTACCCCAGAGGGGGTCGTAACCTTGACGGTCTATGCAGGAACCTGGCCCTGCGTGGCCACTATGTATGCAGACTTCCTGGTGACTAAGCTTAGGTCGCCCTACAATGCTATCTTGGGAAGACCCGGCCTAATGTCCCTCAGAGCGTCGTCTCCATCCCACATCTTGTTATGAAGTTCCCTACTGAGCAAGGGGTAGGTGTAGTTCGGGAAGCCAAGCTATAGCTCGGCAGTGTTTCGTAACCAGCCTGCAATCCAAACTGCCCGAGGTTGATGGACTGGACGCTCAGGAGGATTTCATCGAGCAGCAAGGAGAACCAGCCGAAGAGCTGGAGGAGGTGCCATTGGACGAAGCTCGGCCTGACCGAACCATAAGGATCGGGTCGCTGCTGAAAGGGGAGACTCGGCTAGAGCTGATCAATTTCCTCCGAAGGAATGCTGATGTCTTTGCCTGGTCAGCCTCAGATATGCCTGGGATCAACCCGGATGTTATCGTCCACCGTCTTAATGTGGACGAGATGTCCGACCCGTGAAGCAGAAGAAAAGAAGCTTTGCCCCCGACCGGCAGAGAGCAATTGAAGAGGAGGTGGACAAGCTCATCAAGGCAAACTTCATTCGGGAGGTGAATTATCCAAGCTGGCTGTCCAATGTTGTTATGGTGAAAAAGTCGAATGGAAAATGGCGAATCTGCATCGACTTCACCGACCTTAATAAAGCATGCCCGAAGGACAGCTTCCCTCTCCCTCGGATCGACCAGCTCATGGATGCCACTTCCAGCCATCATATGCTGACCTTCATGGACGCATACTCAGGCAATAACCAAATTCGGATGGTACCCGAGGATGAAGAAAAGACCACCTTCATAACCGACCGAGGTACCTATTGTTACCGTGTCATGCCTTTTGGTCTGAAGAATGTAGGCGCCACCTACCAAAGGCTGTGAACAAAGTCTTCAAGGAGCAAATCGATCGAAACATGGAGGTCTACGTTGACGACATGCTGGTGAAGAGCAAGAAAGTGTCCCAGCATATTGGGGATCTTTCTGAAAGTGTGCCTTCGGTGTCACCTCGGGAAGGTTTCTGGGCTTCATGGTCTCTCAGCGAGGCATCGAGGCTAACCCGCAGAAGATTCAAGCCCTCCAGCAAATGGCGCCCCCGGCATCTATCAAAGAAGTCCAACGCCTGACCGGGAGGATTGCGGCTCTCAATCGCTTCGTGGCACGGTCGCTGAGAGAGCCTTCCTTTCTTCAAAGCTCTTCGATCTGCCAAGAATTTTCAATGGACTCCTGAATTCCAAAAATCATTCGAGGACCTCAAGAAGTATCTCGGCTCACCGCCCCTCCTCAGCAGCCCCAATCCGGGAGAGACGCTGTTTCTATACCTAGCAGTTTCAGAAGGCGCAATTAGCTTGGTTTTGGTCAGAGAAGAGAAGAAGACCCAAAACGATCTACTATGTCAGCAAATTGCTCCGGGACGCCGAGACAAGGTACACCGAATTGAGAAGCTAGTGTTGGCCCTGATAACATCGGTTCGAAGGTTGCGACCATATTTCCAGGCGCATTTTGTGACGGTCCTCACCGACCAACCCATCAAGGCAGTGATCCATCGCCCGAGACATCGGAAGGATGGCTAAGTGGGCCGTTGAATTGAGCGAGCATGATATCCGATATCAACATGCCCGGCCATCAAAGCACAGGTTCTAGCTGACTTCCTCCTTGAATGCACCATCCCAGAAGATGGCTCCGGACTCCTCCGAGCATCCGAGATCAAGCGCACTGTGGCTACTCCACGTCGACGGATCCTCCAACGCCAATGGCTCTGATGCTGGTTTGACCCTCACTAGCCCGAGGGGGCAACCTTTGAGTATGGCATTCAGCCTCTAATAACGAAGCCGAATATGAAGCTCTGCTCGCCGACTCCGAATCGCCCGTGACCTGAAAGTGAAGAAGCTGAATGCCTTTACTGACTCTCAGCTGGTAGCTGGTCACGTGCGGGGCAAGTTTGAGGCCCGAGAGCCAAACATGATTTGGTATCTCCAAGAGGTGCGGGCTTTACTCTCTCACTTCTCTGAATTGAAGATCTAGATCCCCAGGTCCGAAAATGCTCGCGCTGATCTACTATCCCGACTGGCGACTGCGGAATCAATGAATTCTAAACAAAAGTTTCACCTGAAAATCCTTAAAAAGCCTAGCATCGCAGAGGCGGACCGAGTGATGCAAATTGAGGCCGAACCATCCTGGTTCGACCCCATATTGAGGTACCTTAAAGAAGGGTTGCTCCCAGCTGACCGCCAGGAAGCAGAAAAGCTGAAGCTGCAAGCTACCCACTATGTGCTAGTCGATGACAAGCTGTATAAGCGGTCCTTTTCCATGCCACTGCTCAGATGCCTCCGCCCATCTGAGGCTGATTATGCTCTTTGGGAGGTGCACGAAGAAATTTATGGCAATCATCTGGGAAGTCGATCTCTATGCCACAAGGTGCTGCGCAGGGGTATTACTGGCCTACCATGCAAAAGGATGCCGATGATCTTGTCCGAGCATGTAACCTGTGCCAGAGGCACTCCAACATCCAGAGGCTCCCCTCTGCCAGTCTGGTCCCTATTGCCTCGCTTGGCCCTTTGCTAAGTGGGGATGGATATCTTGGCCCTTTTCCCTCGCCACTGGATAGAGGAAGTTCTTATTCGTCGCCATTGATTACTTCACCAAGTGGGTTGAGGCCGAAGCAGTGGCCCAATAACCGAAGCTCGGGCCAAGGACTCGTATGGAGGTCCATCATTTGCCACTTCAGCCTCTGCATACCATCATCACCGACAATGACAAGCAATTTGATAATCCCAAGTTTTGGGAATTCTGCGAAGATCATGGCATCAGTCATCGCCTCACCTCAGTAGGCATCCGCAAGCCAACGGAGAAGCCGAGGTAACAAACCGGACCCTGCTTCAAGGGATTAAGGCTCGGCTCGCCAGAGCCCGGGGCAGATGGGCGGATGAGCTTCATCATGTCCTATGGGCCTACCGCACCACCCAGAGAATCCCCACGATGAGACCCCGTTTCGGATGGCCTTTGGCACGGAAGCCGTCATCCCTGTGGAGATAGGCCTCCCCTCTCCACGAGTGGAAAGCTACTCAGAAAAACTAATGGCGAGCAGCTCTGCACCAATCTCGACTTGGTGGAAGAGATCAGGGAAAAGCTCAAATTAGAATGGCCGCGTACCAGCAAAGAGTGGCCGCTACCATGCCTCCAGAGTCAAGGGTAAATCTTTCTCTCCCGGCGATCTCGTCCTCCGGAAAGCATCCGTCTCTAAGCCACTGGAGCAAGGAAAGTTATCTTCAAATTGGGAAGGCCCCTACCAGGTGGCGGAAGTCGTCGGGCCCGGCACATACAAGCTCCAGGACCTGAGCGGGAGATCCATTCCCCGCACATGGAGTTTAGATAACCTCCGTATATATCATCAATAGAGTACGCTCTCTATAGACTTACCTCATTTACAGCTTCGGCATCTTATTTCTATTACCTGCAGCACGACCGCTGCGGTCATGTTTTGGAAAGTCGTAATGGAAAACAGATGCCACTTATGCATCCATTCTCGATACTACCAAGCTATCTCGCCAAGCTTTGAATTAAACTTCCGTACTTCGGCTGCGCCGAGCATTTGAATTAAATCTTTGCGCCTCGGCTGGGCAGAGTTCTACTCAATACATACTCGATATGGCCAAGCGCTCCCGGCGCACCTGGGAACCAACCGATCTCCAAAGCTTCGTTCGGATTCGGGTAGCTTACAAATGCCGGCCGAACCAACCGATCTCCAAAGCTTCATTCGGATTCGGGCAGCTTACAAGCCCCGGTCGAACCAACCGATCTTCAAAGCTTCATTCGGATTTGGGTAGCTTACAAGCCACGACCGAACCAACCAATCTCCAAAGCTTCGTTCGGATTCGGGCAGCTTACAAGCCCCGGCCGAACCAACCGATCTCCAAAGCTTCGTTCGGATTCGGGCAGCTTACAAGCCCCGGCCGAACCAACCGATCTCCAAAGCTTCATTCGGATTGGGCAGCTTACAAGCCCTGGCCGAACCAACCGATCTTCAAATCTTCGTTCAGATTCGGGCAGCTTACAAGCCCCAGACGAACCAACCGATCTCCAAAGCTTCGTTTGGATTCGGGCAGCTTACAAGCCCCGGCCGAACCAACCAATCTCCAAAGCTTCATTCGGATTCGGGCAGCTTACAAGCCCCGGCCGAACCAACCGATCTCTAAAGCTTCGTTCGGATTCGGGCAGCTTACAAGCCCCGGCCGAACCAACCGATCTCCAAAGCTTCGTTCAGATTCGGGCAGCTTACAAGCCCCGGCCGAACCAATCGATCTCCAAAGCTTCGTTCGGATTCGGGCAGCTTACAAGCCCCGGCCAAACCAACCGATCCCCAAAGCTTCGTTCGGATTCGGGCAGTTTACAAGCCCCGACCGAACCAAACAATCTCCAAGATATCGTTCAGATTCGGGCAGCTTACAAGCCCCGACCGAACCAAAAAGCAAAGAAAATCCATCCAGATTCAGGCAGCTAACAAAGCCCCGATCGGTACCAAAGATTAAAACATCGACCAAGATCAAGCGATAAGGACAAACATCTGGGAGATAGCAGCAAAAACGAAAAGTCGCAAAAATCCTCCCCCTCTTTATTATAAGAAAGACAATGAGGAAGAAAGAAAAGATACAATAGCCTTCACAGAGGCTTGGCGTCCGCTCCGGGAGCCACCGAACCCTCCCCATGCTGAGCCAACTCGGCGATCTGTTGACGGAAGGACGCTATTTCCCCTTCTTGCCGGCTGATGACACGGCGAAGGAGCTCGACCTCCCTCGTCGAAACAGCCAGATATTCCTCGGTCGCCCTTTGAAGCTGTTCATGGCTTGCGAACGCCAATACCAAATCCACTCTATTGACAGTCACTATAACGCGACTCCCCCGGGAGTCCCTGCGGCCATTGCCGCCGCCACTTAGCACCTCAGTGCATCACCTCTCGTCGCCGGAAGCCATATCAGTACCCAGAAGCTCTTAGGGGGCTAGCTAAAAGGGTGACCACTACATAAATCCCCTCGCCCATATTTAAACCGCTCCTGGCGAGTATTTCGATCATTCGAGTCGTTAATCTCGATCCGTGAAAACTCACACGCGTCACCACTCCAGTGGGCGCTTGCGGGAGACAAGGGGTCGTGCCCCCTCACCGAGGAGGATCGATAAGCATCGACGAGGTGCGCGGGGAACTTTCCCCTTTTTCTAGGGACTAGGCTCCCTCCGGTTTACCAAACCCTTCTGAAATAAATGTCCTCGAGAACCTGCCAGACTCCCTTGAATTGGGCATCCTTGAAAAGACACAGAAAAGCGCATCAGCACTAGCTTGCCTCACTCAAAGATAACCGAGTCATAAACTTCGGACGCCCCAATGCATCGTTCGGATAACCCTCATCCTCTTTGGCAGCCCGCACCTGAATCTACATTTGCTGCAAGAGCCAAATAAAACATTATACCTCAGCAACAACCGAGTGATATCCTTCATACCTCGGCAACAACCGAGTGATATCCTGAAGCTTCGGCTTAGCCGAGTAATCTCTCCATCGCTCTGACGCGGCTAAGGCGTCCTATTATACCTCGACGGAGGCAAACGACCTCCCACTATTCAATAGCGAAGACATATCTCGAACTGTCTTTTCCTGCCGAAATACCCCCCCCCCCGTTCTGCAAACAGGATCACGCTTACCTCAGAGTCCACAGGACCACCCAGATCTCCTTCTGAATCAAACATGGATATACGCTTCCTTTATTGAGGACCGAACATTGGCCTTAGCAAGAACAAAGTAGCAATAGCGCTACCGAAATATGCTACGATATAAAAAGCGTAATATGGGAGTTATAACTCTCAGCTCAAAGGAGGCAGATATTAAAGGAAGAAGGAATGAAAAATTTCTTTATTTCCTCATCTGAAGAAAAGTTACAACCTCCTAAGAGGAGTTACAAGTGCGTCAAAGCACAGGAAATAAAAACGAGTAAATAGCTCGGCCAAACTGCTTCAGTCAGCTTTGGTTAATAATGACACTTCGGTGTCTGACCCAAGAAATCAGACAAATCAGACAGCTCGCCCCGAACCACCAACTAAGGTCGATCCAGCACTCCATGGGTCCTCTGGATGAATGAAGAGATCCAAAAAGAGACACAGACCCGTGGATGCTGATGCTGAGGAAGCTTCCCCCTGGGTGGATACTGGGCTGCAGGTCGCTGCCCGATTAAGAGAGCTAGGGGATCATCAGCCCCGCACTGCTCTCAACTCCCTCGTCATGTGGCAGAAGATTCCCCACACGGAGGGGCTAAGCATCCAACCGGAGGGAGAACGAAAGGTCCGTGCGTACTACGGGGGTGCATGTGCACTTCCTACCCTGCGACCCCCGTAGCAAACCACAAAGAACACAGGAAGCGCATATGTGCGCTCTCCATGTGATCTCTGCGGACCTCCTGTGCGCTCTCCATGTGATTTTCGAAGCTCCTCCCTTGAGGATGAGCCGCTCTTCAGCGACTCCTTCATCACCCCAGCTATCTAGGGGAAGAGCTTACCCTGCCTGTCGATGGGGCTAAGCCCAGCGGCACAAAGAGCCTCCTCCGATAATAAGATAATAGTCGAAAACGCCCGATCGATGGTGAGGACCCCCAGATCCTCCCTCTCCCACTCGGATAAGGCCATATGCGCCTCCATGTCTCTAACCGGGTTTCCCCATCCTCGCAAAAAGTCGGAACCGATGTTCCCCTCATCGATGAAGAACTGAACCTTCCATCCCTTTATGGACGACGGCTTGTCCACGATCGTCTTGAATAACTTTCAAGGTCCGATATAGGACCACTCCGATTTTCTCCCGGGCAATAGATGGTAACAAGCGCGGAATAGGGATAGAGTTGTTGTTACCTTTACTTGGCTACACATCGAGATAAACCCGATGATACTCCACCAGCTGTTGGGAGCTACCATCATCGGACAGATGTTGTAAAACTTCATGATCTCCTTCACCAGGGGATGGAGAGGAAATCGGAGGCCCGCCTTCAAACTGTCTTCATAAAGGAAAACCCCATGCTCCAGTTCCTGCGAAACCCTACACTCGGCCCCGGCAATCGCAGGAGGATATCTGAGGGGATGCCGTATTTCAGACGGAGTCTCCCCAATTTCTCAGCAGTAATTTCTGAGACCATATCGCTGGGACTCATCATTCTGCTCACTGGAAGGAACACCGAGCAAGATTGCAAAGAAGGTAGGAGAACAAATCCCTCCGGGAAGAAACGAAAGAACACTACGAATGGGAATAATATTGCTTCGACTTTGCTTCCTCCCAAAGGAAACCGCCTCAAGAGAAGATAAGGTGCTTCAACCAAGGCATATGGAACCACCACTATAAACGCCATTAAAGCCAGGATTTGCTACGTGGTAATTCTCCAACCGTTGCCCCAAAGGAGCCTTATGTGACACGTCCCATAAAGGCACAGCGGCCATGCAGCATTAATTAAGGCATCATTGCGCGGGCTGTCAAATTTGGATCCCTCCGTTCAAGTCATGCCACCCGGAGTTATACTCCCTACGCCCGAACCTACGCTTCGAATTAGGGAGTGGGGGGCATGTGTTGAGGGGTAAAATCATTGTGCATTAATAATCATGCATATGGCTAAGACTAGCCCTGATTCCTACTCGATGTGCGGCATCCAACAGAGATAGGCCAGCCTCGGTAAGTTGGGGTGCCCTAGCCCCTCACCGAGCCAAGGGTTCCCAAGGCATGGGTCACGCCTCTCGGCCCCAGCCGAGCTATATCATCTCTCGGTCCCAACCGAGCTATATCATCTCTCGGTCCCAACCGAGCTATATCATCTCTCGGTCCCAGCCGAGCTATCTCGTCCCTCGGCCCCAGCCGAGCTATCTCGTCTCTCGGCCCCAGCCGAGCTATCTCGCCTCTCGGCCCCTGCCGAGCTATTTTGCCTCTCGGCCCCTGCCGAGCCGTCTCGTCTCTCGACTCCAGTCGAGATATCTCATCTCTCGGCCCCTCTAGCCAAGCCATCTCATCGTCCAGCCTTTCAAGCTGGTCTCTCCTGTCACTTGGCCAAACCCGAGCGATACCTATACCTCTGCGGAATTCGGCGCGGGAGACCTTGAAGTAGTAAAATTTCAAACAAGAATCATATCTCAGAATGGCCTAGGGCCCTGGAGCGTATGCCCTTGCCAAATCTCGAGACATCAACAATCTTTCCCAGCCGTCGATCCTCTAACTAACCAGATACAAATCCTACCGATTTCATAATAAACTGGATTCGGATCTTAACAGCTTTCGGACCCACGACGCTCCCAAGCAACCAGGTGATCCTCTATAAATACCACAGCCTCAGATCCCCTCAGGTAAGGGCCATTTCTTACACACTCGATGCGCACTTGCTCACTGGCACCCTCTCTCCTTCTCTGCCTTTGCTTCCGCCATTAACGCTCTACTCTGAGCTCTGGAGAGACTCTTCAGCGAGAGCTTTCTCCTCATTTTTGTTGATTGCCGATCTTCACTGACTTGAGCGTCGGAGGGTGTTTCGCAGAGGGCCACCCCCAACGCCTCTCGCGTGAGGACTATTTTACAGGTTCGCCCAAAAGGAAGCCCATCTCGAAGCTTGATCACGCCCGAGTCGGAGGACATATTTCAGCAACAACACTACATAAGAAATTTTTATTGAAATTATGGTTTTGTTTACTTGCACTAAAATTTATAACAAATGAAAAGGAAAAAAAATTGTCTTTTTCTAACTTTATTATTTTTATGTAAATAAACAAACATAATATTTTTTCAAGAAAAAATAAGTTTTCATGTAATTTTCTTTGCATCAAAACACACCTAAGTCTCTAGTTTGTCTTCGCATAAAATCAAAGTTCTAAGTTATAAAGTTTTATCATTACTATCAAGTTTAATAAACTTTGTATTTTTATTTTATATTTGTATACTAACTCAAAAGTCATATGCAACTTGCCAAAATTTATCCAAATAAGTACTTACCTAAGCTTTAATGACATTATAACTAGTAAACTAATAAAATGGATGGTGCTGAAGTATAATAGTTTCCATTCTAAAGATCAAACAAAGGTGGCATGGTAATAGTTGATACACAATATAGAGATGAAATTATTAGCAAATTCAATTTTTACTCCATTGTTATTGTGGGGTGTTGTCTTACACTTTTTTATCTCTCTCTTTTTTAATGTTTAATTAGGCAAGTTAAGGATGCATGGGAGAGACTGATAGTCTTAAAGTGATCTACCAATGGCTGGAATCGGATGCAAAGGGAGATTAATTTATGGCTGAATTGGTATGAACAAAAAATGAGGAAAATGGATAAACTAGAGGTTTTTATTGCTTTGACCTTAAAAAAATTTCATAACTACAATGCTATCAATTGAAAGAGGGTAACAAGGGCTGAACTAATAAAAATCAGGTTGCATCTATTATCAAAATAAATTAAGCTATAGATGTAAGATAAAAAATAGGTTAGATTGATTCATACAGTAAATATCCTTTAAAACAGTTTTTGAATAATATTTATATAATTAAATCATATTTACACCCTTAACTATCCTAAATATGTGTAGAATTCCATATCAAGCACGAGTCTAATTCTAGTGCTAGTATCCTGATGTGCTCTCTACTCCTCTATAACTTATCTTAACCTTTGCTTTGCTAACGTTCTTTTCTCGACTTTAGGTAGTGTTTGAAATAGGGGATAAGAGTGGATATTCAGGGGATATTCCCTCTTATTCCCAAAAGTCATAACTATAAGGGATAGCTGGAAATAAAGTTAACCAAAGGGATAATCCATGGTTAATCATGGTTAACCATGGGATATCCTCTCAATTTATTTCCTAGAGAATGCAGAAATAGCTGGTTATCCCTTCAAATAAAAGTAAAAAAAAGTTATCCTATGGATTAACCTTTTTGCATTTGATATGATCAATGGGATAGTCAAGGGATATCCTTAGGGATAGCCAGGGGATAAACTCTATCCCGTACACTTATCCATGGATAATATTTTTTCTATCAAACACTACCTTAAAGTTCTATAAGTTACACCTCTCTAACTAATTAACTCATTAAGCCTGCCTTAGCACTACTATTAGGCTTTATATATTTTATCCAAACCCAATTTACCAACTTATGTCTAGAGCAACCTAACCATATGGCTATAGGTGTTAATCTCATTAAATCCAAATACTCTATACTAACATTATAAAAATTTAACCTCATTCATGCATATCATAATATAAATGCTAAGGTAATTGATTACCACAATTAAAATATAGCATGCATTGGAAGGGTGAATTCGGTGAAAATGAGAGGAGAAACACTCTTTCCCAATACTTATTCTCAAATTTGATTCGAACACCATTCTCTTATCCTCGTAATACATTTAAATAAAAATTAAAGCCTTAATTATAACATAAGATAGCAACATTAATCTCACATAAATATAAGAAAAACCTATTCAAAGTTAACCTAATTTGACAAGAAGCTTATAATTTTCATTTAATTCTATTTCTAAACCAGGCCTTATATGCCATTTCCATAGCCCCATAGGTAATAATATAATAATTTAACTTGTCATATATTGGTAAAATTGGGTTAATTATTTAATGTACTGCAATCACGAGGAGGAGAGCGTGGCGAGGGAGATGGCGTATTGGAGTTGAGCAAGGGCACAAAAGTCCAAGAGAAACGACTGGCGACAGCTAAGCCGGCACTCAATCTTGGACCACATCCAAGAAAGGCGGCTAAAGGATGAAGAATCTAGGGCTTTGACTCGTTCCAAATTTTTCTTCTTTTTTTTTCTTTTAGGAAGAGAGAGAGAGAGAGAGCAACGTTGTCCAAGTGAATCCAATCCAATGCCCTCCTTGCCATGGGCCCCATGTCTCACCAATTATTGATCCTCCCTTCCCTTGGTTTATATTTTACATCAACTACTCTTCGCTTGTTCCTAGTTAGATGATGGCCTACTCCTCCTTGTTCATTATCCCACCAATCTCTATCAATCACCTTGGATTGGTGAACCATGCAATAAATGATATCATATAGTATTTAAAACACATTATTGATTAATAAATGCTGCTATAATCTCATGATAGCAAGCCCCTTTTATGAAATTGCCATGTATGACCTAGCCAAGTTATAGCTATATTTATTTTGGATTTAATATTATAAAAAAATGATAACCAAAACAGTATCATTTGTTGGAATAATTATTTATTGAATAAAAATATTTTTCTTCTTTTTTTTTGTTCAATTGATGCACGAGTCTTGATGTTAAATTACACTATTTATGCCAATGAACATTTGAAATGCTACATGATAGTCGTTGCATTAGATAATGGTTTCTTTAACTTAAAAGGAAGGAAAAGATTCAAACTCAAATTATATATACACAATATAGATGGACTTCTCTAGAGTTGTTACATTTGTCATGATAATGTTTTCATATTAATTATTTTGGACTTTAATTAAGTTATTCTTTTCCAATTAAGCATCTTTTCGATCAGTAGACTAAGTGAGATCTAAACCCAGTATAAGTTGCATCCAACTCAATCTCGTTCGAAATTTATGATTAGAACCTAAATCTCACTCTATGCTTGACTTATATTTAGTTGGTGATATTTCAATTTTTCAATTAATCATGGACCAAAATGATTAGGTTTATATAATCAATATATAGTCCATATCTAGGTTTGGATTAGGTTAAACAATGCACTTGAACTTGAGGATGATGATAGCATACCTCAAATAATAAAATTGGGCAATTTAGCTCAGATTTAGGTTGGTAGATCCAACAATATCAGCACTCTCACCGTACATCAGCATCATGTGACAGGCACAAGGAGGACAAACAAATCTAGAATAGAACTTGGAGTGGTACAGTGAAAGGGAATCCTCTATGGTGATGTGAGGGAGTCTTGGATATTTTCGTTCCTTAAGAGGGGTTGGAGATAGGGTAGGGTCACTTCCTATTGCTGCAGAGCATTGCCATAATTTGGACTTAAAATTTTCAATGCAAGTGTTTGAGCTGTTAGCCTACCAACACTGCCCATCATTGGCCCATCCATGTGAGTAGATTTTTTTTTGAATGTCATGCAGTCATGCCATCCAAAATAGACAGGATGATGTCAGGAGAATGACGATGAATCGATGTAAAGGTTGCATAAAATATCCATGTATTTGGTATTGTTTATTAATTATTATTACAAGTGGTTTGAGCCACAGATAAAAGTCCAAGACCGATGGGATGAGAGATAAGGCATCCGGATATCTCACTCCAAAAGAAATATTGGCACCAATTTTGATGATTCTATGGCACACCCAATTTTGACTATAATATATTTTATATTAATTTTAAATAAATTTAATTTATCATCAAATAATTTTTTTTAATTTAAATATATTTCAAATTAAATTAAAAAATAAATATTTATAAATATTTATTTTTATTAAAAACATGTCAAGTAAGTACTAAAAGCCGGATAGAATTAGAAATCGAGATAGAACGGAATGCAGGAAGTTTGGTTCTCTACAAGAATCATGATATTTTTTTAGATTTAAAACATTGGGCAAAATCACCTTCCCTTTGTAGAGTTAGGCACGAATTGAAGTCTATAGAGGATTTTAAATTTAAAATTTGGATAAAATAAAAACTTTTATATTTAAATATTTATTCATTTAAAATAATCATAAATATAGGTTGAGAGTTGGCCCAATCCGTCGAGTGATACTCCTTTATTATTTTTAAATTAATAAAAATTATTATTCTTAAATATAAGAACTATAGGTTCTTTAGTCCAACCAAAACAAATTCGATAGCAGTCCCAAATGCAACCTTAAGCCAAATTTGATAGTAAATGGGTTGAGTATGGGTCTAAAGTCATTGAAGCTTTATTATTAGGTTTAATTGGAGACTTTTAAACCTAACCAATGTAAACCTACATAATTATATGATTTACCATACATATTCATATTCGCATGCGCACGCGCTATATATATATATATATGTATATGTATATGTATATATATATGTATATGTATATGTATATATATATATATATGTATATGTATATGTATATATGTATATGTATATGTATATGTATATGTATATGTATATGTATATGTATATGTATATGTATATATATATATATATATATATATCTATATATCGTGTCGCACATATCATATACTCACATGCATACATATATATATATATATATATATATATATATATATATATATATGCATGTATATGAGTATATGTATGTAAATCATATAATTATGTAGCTTTATATTGGTTAGGTTTAAAATCATTTGATACATGAATTAGAGATTTTCAAATTATATAATATTTAACATTTAAATATTTTAAAGTAATGGATTACCTTTAATAAGTCAGACTATTGATGTAGGACGTTGCTATCTAATTTAGAGCTCTGATTGTATTTGAGTTAATATCCACTCGAGTGCCGCCAGTTCCTTATATTATATGACATTAGATTTATTTATATTCTTCAATTTCTAAACATGTATAACTTTATTTTATAATTCAGATAGATTGAAAGAATAAAAATTGAAAAACATATCATAACAGGTTTGGATGCTTACTCTTGATTTTAAGTAAAACACATCCTTTCAATTTTTAATATATCATATAGTTAACTATCAAGTGCTTTTTATTTGTCATTTAGTTTTTATAGTATATCTCTGAGATTTCATTTATAAACTTCTCAAATTATAAATTTTAGCTTAATTAGCTCATCAACACATAACGTATGACTCCTGATCGATATCCAAACCTGATCCCGACCCAACCTAATTTTGATCCATATTTTTATCATCCAAACTTGAACCTTCAAATATTAATGGGATAGGATGTAAAATAAAAGTTAGGAACGAAGCTTCAACAAATATAAGCCGCATTTGGCTAATATTTATTTGCATTTATATTTAATTAGATTTTTTAAAAAAAGCAAGAATATATTAACATGGTATTAATTTAATTTAATTTCATTTAATAATTTCTTTTTTCTTTGGTGGTCATAAAATTTAATTATCCAACTTATACTTATTTTTATCTATACTTTTCAATATTAATATTTATCTTATATTGATAGCCCATTTATGCAAATTATCCAATTCATATCTGATAAGGGATAAAATTGTCATCGCACCGACATGACAAAGAGTCAAGATCACTTTTAATTTTTGATGAGATAGCTGTCATATCTAGAAAATAACAGAGCTGATATACCTCGGCAAGGCTGAGCCATTCTCGAACCAAGTCACCCTCAGATTAAATCACTCCAAGCCATTTCTTTTGCCCCAGAAGACCCGAGCTATCCTCTTATCTCGATTGGACTGAGACATTCATATGCCTCAGTAGAGCCAAGGCATTCTATCCTCGTATACTCAACGGCACCGAAATATTTTATGCCTCAGCCAAAGTTTCTGCTTTGGCCAGACCGAATTGCTCTTATACCTCGACAAGACCGAGGCATTCAAATGCCTCGGCGGAGCCAAGCTATTTTTGTACTTTAGCTAGGCTGAAGGGCCCCCGAACCTCTGCGGAACCAAGCGCGGAAAAATTTAAATTCATGATAGTTTGACAAAATTTCAGCCGTATAGGCCCCCAACGATCTCAAGCGAGAAATTATGCTAGTGATATCGGGAGTGACCTACAACCTATAAAATCACCGAATCTCAAAGCATCAGCCAGCTCCTCTAGCCGTCGATTCTCTAACTAACTGGATACTAATACTACCAGCCTCATAACAAACTTGATTCGAATCTGAACGGTTTTGAACCCCCTATGACACATCCAAGGAATCAGGTGATCGCCTATAAATACCTTTGTCCTAAAGCTCCTTAGGTATGCTTGCACTGACACTCTGACTAAAAATCCCATTAAAGCTCAAGCAAAGTTCAGAGCTCTCGAGAAGCCATTTTCTTGAGGGACTCTTCTGCGAGAGCCTTCTCCTCACATATGTTTGCTGTGAATCTTCACTGACTTAGGCGTCGGAGGGTCTTCCACAGAGGGCCACCCCAGACACTCTCTGCATGAGAACTGTCTTGCATATTTTACCCGGGCGAGAGATCAGTGTCCAGATCCAGAGTCGAACTGCACCCGAGTTGGAGAGCGAATTTCCTCAGCAACAGATTGGCGCTAGAGGAAGAGCCTCAAGTCCCGTAAACTTGTGATCAAGGAGACAAGGTTCGAGATCAGGAGAAGAACCCTCCAATGGCCAATCGAAAGAGAGCCACTTCTGATGCTCAGGATTAGATCACCTCTCAAAGGCCTGATCCAATAAATAGTGTAGCACCTCCGCTACCACCATCAGCCGAGACTCCTTCACCACCAACGACTGCTGTGACTCAGGACCAGTTTGCCATGCTGGTTCAATAGATCCAAGCTCTGACTCAGCTAGTCCAGGGGCTCCATGGAGCTTCCCGCCCAGCTGTCCCTGCTTCGCAACTCCATGAGAAGGTCGCTGCCCCTGTCCCATCGGTAATTTTTTTTTCCAATCCGCCTGAGGCTACGGGTCATCTTCACCGACCCACAGGGGCCAGACCAGTGCCGCAATGGGCTGGAGGGAAGAGCCCGCCTAGATCTCGATGACCTCATTCTTTTTCTCTGGTGTCTTTCCAAGATTCGATGCCACTACCGTCCTCCCCTCGATCGGTCCCTCTTGCCACTCTAGATGAAGGAATCGGGCAGCAGATGTAGGAGATGCATCGGGAGTGACGTCAGGAGCTAGACGTCGTTAGACAAGCCCCTTCGTCCCAGTCAAAGGCAGAGGGCATTCCTTTTTCTAAGGAGATCATGCACAAAATAATCCCTCCTCATGTCAAGCTCCTCACCATCGAACCGTATCACGGATCCGCTGATCCCAATGATCACTTGAGCAGCTTCAGATCCATTATGATATTCTACAGAGTGTCAGATGCGATTCTGTGCCGAGCCTTCTCCTCTACCCTTAGAGGATCCACTAGAACCTGGTTTAATAGCTTGAAGCCATGTTCCATTGATTCTTTCGATGAGCTGAGCCGTTTATTCATCAGTCAGTTTGTCAGCAGTCATCGCCAATGACGGAGATCTGATTCCCTCTTCAAAGTCAAGCAACGGAAGGGGGAATCCTTGAAGAATTACCTCGATCGCTTCAACACGACCCTGTTGGAGGTCGACCACCTCAATCATGAGGTGGCCATGTCCGCTTTGGCAGGAGGAGTATCGAAGGAAGGCAACTTCTACTTAGCCCTAGAAGTCAATTACCCGAAAAGCCTCTTTAATATGATTGCCTTGGCGGATAAGTATGCCAGAGTTGAGGAGTCACGGAGAACGGCTTGAGCCGAGCAATCGAAGAATGAGGCGAAAGGCTTGGAAAAGCATCGATCCTTTCGCCATGCAAGCCCACCTCGTTGCCAAAGAGCTCCTCCACCGCCGCCTCGAGATCGAACCCGAAGCCTGGGTCGAAGGTTCGACCGATACACCCCCCTCACTGCGCCAAGGGCGCAAATCTTGATGGAGATTGAGCGCCAAATTTCTTGGCCTCCTCCTCTCCGAGGTAATGCGGCTTGGAGGGATATGACTAAGTACTGTCGCTTCCATCGGGATCACAGGCATGACACCAAGGAATGCTGGCAACTCCGGAACGAGATTGAGCAACTCATCCGATGGGATAGGATAGACCGATTCAGGAGGGCCTCCGAGCCAAACAATGGAGTAGATCGCTAGCCCGAGCCTCGCCAACTCCCTCCGCCGAATCCTTCGATCATTGGCAATGTTAATATGATAGCGGTAGTCAGTTCTTCATGAACCTGGCCGAATGAGGAGGAGAATCCACCAAAGAATACTCAGGTTGACGAGCTTTCTTTTTCTGATGAGGATCTTTGAAAAGTATAGTATCCCCATGATGATGCCCTAGTTGTATCCCTTAATATGAACGACTACGATATACACCGCATTTTGATTGATAGTGGAAGCTTTGTTAATGTTTTTATTTTGATGCCTTTGTGAGATTAAAATTACTAGTGAAAAACCTTTGGGCCATAAAATCCACTTTGATGGGTTTTACGGGTGATGCCATAGTCTCCGAAGGAGTTGTCACCTTAACAGTCTGAGCAGGCACTTGGCCCAGCATAGCCACTATACTCATGGACTTTCTTGTGACCAAGCTTCAGTCCCCTTACAATGTTATCCTCGACAGACTAGGGCAAATATCTCTCAAAGCTATTATCTCCATTCCCCATCTCGCCATGAAGTTTCCCATCGAATGGGAAGTGAGGGTTGTCCGAGGAAGTCAGGTTGTGGCTCGGTACTGCTTTGTTGCCATCTTCAGTCCATGAAGCCCGAAGTTAATGGGCTAGATGCTCGAAGGACTTCATCGAGAAATGGGAGAGCCAGCCGAGGAATTGGAAGAGGTGCCACTCGATGAAGCTTGGCCCGACCGAACCGTAAGGGTCAGATCATAGCTGAAGGGAAAGCCTCGGCAGGATTTGAGCGAGTTCCTTCAAAGAAATGCTAATGTCTTCGCTTGGTCCGCTTCGGACATGCCTAGAATCAACCCAAATGTTCTGGTCCACCGCCTCAATGTGGATGAGGCGTTTCGGGCAGAAGAAGAGAAGCTTTGCCCCCGAGCGCCAAAAGGCTATCAAGGAAGAGGTAGACAAGCTCATTAAAGCCAACTTCATCCGAGAAGTAAACTCTCCTGACTGGCTGGCGAATGTTTTTATGGTGAAAAAATCAAACGGCAAATGAAGGATCTACATCGACTTCACTGACCTCAATAAGGCCTGCTCGAAGGACAGCTTCCCTCTCCTTCAGATTGATCAACTATGGATTCAACCTTGGGCCACCATATGCTGACTTTTATGACGCTTATTCAGGCTACAACCAGATTCAAATAAGCCCGAGAATGAAGAAAAGACTGCTTTCATCACCGACCGAGGTATTTATTACTATCAAGTTATGCCTTTTGAATTAAAAAATATGGGCAAAACCTATCAAAGGCTGATTAATAAAGTTTTCAAGCAACAAATCAGTCAGAACATGGAAGTGTATGTTGATGATATATTGGTTAGGAGCAGAGAGGCATCCCAGCATATTAAAGATCTCACAAAAAGTTTTGCAATACTCCGAAAGTATCATATGAAGCTTAACCCAACCAAATATGCTTTTGGAGTCAATTCTAGAAAGTTCTTAGGCTTCTTGGTCTCCCAACGAGACATCGAAGCGAATCCACAGAAAATCCAGGCCCTGCAGCAGATGGCACCTTCAAGGTCAATCAAAGAGGTACATCATCTTATTGGGAGGATAGCAACCCTCAATCATTTTGTTACTCGATCGGCCGAGAGATGTTTATCCTTTTTCAAGGTACTCCGATCGGCCAAGAACTTCCAATGGACCTTGGACTATCAAAAATATTTCGATGATCTTAAAAAATACCTCAGCTCGCCATCTCTCCTCAGTAGCCCGAGGCTGAAAGAAATGTTGTATTTATACCTAGCAGTCTCAGAGGGCGCTGTCGGATTTGTGTTGGTCAAGAGGAAAACAAAACTCAAAAGTTGGTCTATTATGTTAGTAAATTGCTCCGAGACGCTGAGACGAGATATACTCGAGTCGAGAAGATGGTGTTGGCCCTGATAACATCAGTCCAAAGTTGCAACCATATTTTAGGCACACACTGTGACAGTTTTAACCGACCAGCCTATCAAGTCAATTATCCATGTCCAGAGGCATCAGGAAGAATGACCAATGGGCTGTTGAATTGAGTGAGCATGATGTCCAATATTAGCCTCGTCCAGCCATTAAAGCACAGGTCCTAGCGGATTTTCTTCTTGAATGCACCATACCTGAAGATGGTTCCACTTCAAACACTTCCGAAAAACCAAGACCCAATGCTCTGTGGTTGCTCCATGCTGATGGATCCTTCAGTGCAAGCGGTTCTAGTGCTGGTTTGGTCATCACTAACCCGGAGGAGACAACCTTCGAGTATAGAATCCATTTCTCATTCTTAGCCTCTAACAACGAAGCAGAGTATGAGCTCTACTTGCTAGACTTCGCATCATCCGTGAGCTTAAAGTTGAAAAGCTGAATGCCTACACCGACTCTCAGTTGGTAGCTGGCCAGGTGCGGGAAGAATTTGAAGCTTGGGAGCCAAACATGATTTAGTATCTTCAAAAGGTGCGCAATTTGTCCTCTTGCTTTGCTGAATTTAAAGTTATTCAGATCCCAAGGACTGAGAATGCACGTGCTGACCTCTTATCCCGCCTGGCAACCGCGGACTCGATGGATCTCGAGCGGAAATTCAACTTGAAGGTCCTAGAAAAGTCTAACATTTTCGATGCTGATCAAATAATGCAGATTGATGCTGAACCATCCTAGTTAGACCCTATACTCAAGTATCTCAAAGAAGGGCTGCTCTCTGCTGACAAAAAGGAAGCAAAGAAACTGAAGATGTAATCATCTTATTATGTCCTACTTAATGATCGGCTATATAAGCGATCCTTTTCTATGTCGTTTCTTAAATGCCTTTGCCCGTCATAGGCTGATTATGCTCTTTGAGAGGTTCACGAAGGCATATGTGATAATCATCTTGGTAGCCAAGCTTTGTGCCACAAAGTGCTACGCCAGATATATTATTGGCCCACCATGCAAAGAAATGCTGATAACCTTGTTCGAGCTTGTGATTCATGCCAACGACATTCAAATGTTCTGAGGCTCCCCTCCACCCACTTAACGCCTGTATCATCTGTCTGGCCCTTTGTCAAGTGGGGAATGAACATTCTTGGTCCTTTTTCCCTTGCCATGGGACAGAGGAAGTTCTTGTTTGTAGCAATCGACTATTTCACCAAATGGGTCAAGGCCGAGGAAGTCGCTCAGATAATTGAGGCTCGGGCTAGGGACTTTGTATGGAGATCTGTCATTTGTCGGTTCGGCCTTCCACACCATCATCACTGACAATGGAAGATAGTTTGACAATCCTAAATTTTGGGAGTTCTACGAGGATCATGGCATCTTTCACCATCTCACTTCGGTTGGACATCCTCAAGCCAATAAAGAGGCCGAGGTAACCAACCGGACCCTTTTGCAAGGAATTAAGGCCCGGCTCAATAGAGAGCGAGGCAGATGGCGGAGGAGCTTCATCACGTGCTATGGGCTTATCAAACCACTGAGAGGGTCCCCACAGGCCAGACTCTGTTCAGGATGGCTTTCAGCACGAAAGACATCATCCCTGTAGAGATCGAACTCCCCTCCCCTCGGGTGGAGAGTTATTCGGAGGAATCCAATGACGAGCAACTCCGAACCAATCTTGACCTGATAGAAGAAGTCAGGAAGAAAGCCCGAATCCGAATGGCAGCCTATCAATAAAGAGTAGCCCATTACCATTCCACCAGAGCCCAGCAATTTAGTACTTTGGAAGCATCAGTTTCAAAGCCATTGGAACAAGGAAAATTATCTCCAAATTGGAAAGGCCCCTGTCAAGTCACGGAGATAATCAGGCTCGGCACTTACAAACTCCAGGATCTGGATGAAAAATCTATCTCCAGAACATGGAGCTCGGATAACCTCTGTATATATCACCAGTAAAGTATGCCTCCACTAAACTCGCTCTATTTATGGCGATGAAATTTTACTTTGAAAAAATTTGCAATGTTCTTGTTTCAATTGCTTTTCCCAAAGACTGTAATGAGAAGCAGATTTTGCTCGATAATGTTTTCAAGCCTCGGCATGGCCGAGTGATCTCTCCATACCTTAGCAGCGCCAAGTAAAATATACTCTTTTCAAGCCTCGGCAGGGCCGAGTAATCTCTTTGTACCTTAGCAGTGCCAAGTAAAATATAATCTCTTCAAGCCTTGACAAGGCCAAGTGATCTCTCCGTACCTTGGCAGCTCCAAGTAAAATATAATCTTTTCAAGCCTCGGCAGGGCCAAGTGATCTTTTCGTACCTTGGTAGCACTAAGTAAAATATAATCTTTTCAAGCCTCGGTAGGGCCGAATGATCTCTCCATACCTTGGCAGCGCCAAATAAAATATAATCTTTTCAAGCCTCGGTAGGGCCGAGTATCTCTCCATACCTTGGCAGCGCCAAGTAAAATATAATATTTTTAAGCCTCGGCAGGGCCAAGTGATCTCTCCGTACCTTGGCAGCGCAAAGTAAAATATAATCATTTCAAGTCTCGGCAGGGTCGAGTGATCTCTCCGTACCTTGGCAGCGCTAAGTAAAATATAATCTTTTAAGCCTCGGCAGGGCCAAGTGATCTCTCCGTACCTTGGCAGCGCCAAGTAAAATATAATCTTTTCAAGCCTCGGCAAGGCCGAGTGATCTCTCCGTACCTTGGCAGCGCCAAATAAAATATAATCTTTTTAAGCCTCGACAGGGCCGAGTGATCTTTCCGTACCTTGGCAGTACCAAGTAAAATATAATCTTTTCAAGCCTCGACAGGGCCGAGTGATGTCTTCGTACCTTGACAGTGCCAAGTAAAATATAATCTTTTCAAGCTTCGGCACGACCGAGTGATTCTCTCAAGCCTTGGCATGACCGAGTGATCTCTCAAAGTGACGGCAGAGCCGATTGATTTTCTTTGTGTTTTGGCAAATTCAAACAAGTCGTTTCCTACCTCATCAAAGTAAGGTAAGGCCCATTTCATCTCTCGGCATGACCGAGCGTATATTAAAAGTTAGTAGGGCCGTATAGGCCTCCTTCTAGCCTAAGTCGAGATAAATACTCTCTCCACAAAGGACTAAGCAAAGTTAAATCACCAAAGTGCATGGCCAAAACAAAGTGCCTAAGATGTTACTAATGGCATAAACAGGTGTTGCCATCGAAAGGCCAGACCTGAGGACATAAAATGTTCACTCCTTTTATATATAGCAGAAAGAATACCACGCGAAGTATTCTTGTGTTTCGGAAGCCTCGAATTTTCGTCCTACCCCCCATTTGGTTCGGAATATACAAATGGTCCTTATACTGGGACAAAGCAAATATATCAACATGACAAAGAAATCAATACTTAATACGAAAGAAACAAAGTAACAAAAGACAAAAGTGTGAAAAGAAATACTTCTTTATTGCTTAGAAGAAATTATAACCTCTTGAGAGGCATTACAGTGCATTACAACACAGGAGATAAAAGAAAATAAAATGAAAAGCTTGGACAAACAGTTTCGATTGATAACATTGCTTTCACTTTCGATCCAAGAAATCAGAGAAATCAGACAACTCCGTTGATATCACTGAGTTGCTGGTCAACGTTACAAAACAAAGGAAGCAACCTAGAGCTGCTCACCTTCTTCCTCATTAGGAGCCAACTGATGGACCCTCGAACGGATGAACTAAGAGATCCAACATGGCACTCATTAAAGGGACTAAGGATGAAGGAAAGCTCGTGGAAGCCGGGGCCCATAAGAAATTGCATTTCTAGGGTTTACAGGGCCCCATGGCAAGTGAAAGGAGCCATACAGAGAGCACATGCATGCGCCCCATATGACCCCTGTATCCATCCCTATGCGCTCTCCGTATGACCTCTGAGACTCGTCCTCTGAGGGTTACTTTCCCTTCAGCAACTTCCTCATTGCTCCAACTGTCAGGGTCAGGCCGAATCTCGAAAGGAAAACTTGACCTTGCCACCCTCAACCTCAACAAGAGAGAATCCATGAAAATTTCTCTCTGTCCACAAGAGCAAGAAAGTTCTCTCGAATGTGCTCAGGTGCCTTCCACTCTTTCCCTTTTTATAGGCTCTAAACTGAGAGTTGCTATTAACAAAGGGGAGACTTCAAAACTCGAAGCGCCACAACTGCACCGCCCTTGGAGCCACGTGGCATGCCACGGTAAAACTTGGTGCGTCCCTGAACGCGTAGGATGTGTTCCTCATACCGTAATGAAGGGCAAAAGATTTTCTTTCGATCTCAAATCATGAGTTTTAAATGCTAAGAACCACCTGCAAATCTTTGGGATATGAATAGGCCTGGGAAATCCTCCACAAAAAATGATGCGGTCCAATAGCGATCGAGTGCTTGGTGTATACGAAAAGCGAACTCGCATCGAAAAAGATAAGGCATTAAATGGAGATAAATGCCCTGAAAAGAAATAAGATATACCTAGACAAACCTAAGCCACTTGCTACGCTTCGACCAAGTCAAATAGCTCTCTCTATTTTGACAAAACCGAGTTATTCCCTCTACCTTGGCAAAGTCAAGCTATTCCTTTTGCCCTGGTAGAGCCGAGCCATCCTCATGCATCTCGGCCAAATCAAGGAACTCTTATGCCTCGGTAAAGCCCGGCTATTCATGTTCTTCAGCAGATCTAATCGAGGTGATCTCAACGAGGTCGAGCGATAATAGAGCAGGACTATTCATTTAGCTCTGTGGTAAGCTGAACTTCAGCAAGGCATGGACGAGATAAAAATCCATTTAAAATGCAAACCCCAAAACGGTGAGACACAGAAAGGAAAACGAGATGATTCATTTATATAATAATGTCGTCCATGTTATAAAAATAAAGCAAAAATGCGGAATGATGGATCTCTAAATCCTATTACTAGGCCCTAAGGATGGATCCTCCTCGGCAAATGTTTGTGAAACCCCGGCTTCCTCGACATCAGGCCTCGAGGTCTCCGATCCTCTGACGATCTCCATGGGAGCCTCTGCCGAATCTATTTTTGGAGCCACATCAAAATCGATGCTGGGGACATCCTCATCATCGTTGCCATCATCGGATGGAGAGGTCGCTGCCATTGCTTCAGCTGTTAGTGATGGAAAATAATATCCCTCATCCTCCAGGAACAAGAGGTTGATGTCCGGGTACTCCTGAATTATCCTCACCCGGACCTCGCTCGCCCCGACTTTATATGCCTCCTTTGAAAATTGAATCCGCCCCCGAGCAAATTCTTCCAAGCTCTTATATTTTTCGATTGCAAAGCGATCTCATTATCTACCTGGATGTCGACGCCCTAGCTCAGAGCGCTTCTCTCGGCTCGAGGCTAAGTCCTTATTTAGAGCCGTTATTTGATCAGCTGCCTTGGCCTTGGCTTTATCCAGCTAGAAAAGAAAAAATGACAAATAAAGCAAATGATCAGGTCGGCTTTAACAATGAGAAAGAGATGGACCATGGTGTAGAAACAACAAGAGGACATACCTCTTTGGCATGGCAAGCAGCCTCGGCTTCTGCCTTCTTAACTCTTTTTCGAGCCTTCTCCCTCTCTTTTCTACATCTGCCCATGTCCCTCCAGACATGTTCAAGGTCCATCCTATCCTTGGAGTCATCGGATCGCACCTGATGCAGCTTGGCGTAAGGTCGAAAACTTGCTTTTGACAAGACTCGAGCCGAGCTTCAAGACGGGATCTTTCTTCTGCAACCCTTTTATTAAGGAGGTCGACCTCCCTCTGATCCTCTCCTCGGAACTTTGACAGTTTTGATCGGGCTTCATTGGCCATCTTCCGAGCCTCCCTAAGCTTGGCCACCTCCGCCCAAAGCCGTAATACCTCGGATTGGGCATCCTCACCCAACCACTTGACCTCATCAAGCTCGGGTAGCGCTTTAGCCAACTCCTCTGAGTATTGACTGGCCGAGCTTGTTTTGGCATGAAGTGCCTCAACCTCATGCGAGATCCATCTGTTGCATTCCTGGACCGTGGACAGACGCCTAAAAAGTTCTCGCTAGAGAAGAATCGCCTGTAATCGAACCAAATGCTTAGGTTCGGTAAAGCGCGCAGAGCATTTGAGGAGACGTAAAAGGGAAGAGAACTCACTCGAACACAGGAAGTGTTCATATCCCTTAGAATGTATGAATCAGGGACCAATGCACAGCCTTCCAAGTCAGAGGACAATTCGAATCCCTCAATCGAAATAGAAATCTCTCGGTGGCTGCTCTCTCCCCCTTCAGGGTAGACGCATTTTCTCCCTCACAAAGAACACTAAAAAGGTTGCCGCAATCCAAAGGATCGAGAAGATAACTGAGCTGACTTATCTCTACTTCGTTGCTTGCTGACATCCCCAAAGGCCCTGGCTCTTCCGTCCTCGGGGGAGCCTCTGCTTCACCCAGAGGGTCTCTTCTCTTCCATCCTTCCTCCTCACCCATGTTAGGAGGCCCGGGCTCTTCCATCCTCGTCGGCGAAACCTCTACTCCACCCAGTAAACCTCTTCCTTCCTCTCCTTCCACTTTAACCCTGCGAGGAGGAGTTTCCGCTGGAGGTGGAACAACACTCGCTGCAAGCGCTGCTGTCCGATCCTCGAAGAACAATTCCCTCAGCTTCTGTTGGCTCATAGAACCCTCCCCTTCAGGGTAGGATACATCATCAACCACATGATAAAGGAATTCTGACGGCTCAGGCGATTGGTCATGCTCCTGCTCTACCTGAGCTGCAACCTCTTCGGCCTCATCACCAGATGTTGGCCTCTCAAATCCCAGTGCTAGGATGGGGGTTGGGGCTGACTCCCCTATAATGACCCCCTTCGGCAGGCTCGAAGGTTGGGACTCAATCATTTCTTATAAATAGCTTGGTAGAGCCAACTGCAACCTAGAGGGAGAAGAGGGTCGCCTCCGCTCGGACCTCCCTCTTCCCTCCCGTAGGGGTCGATGAGGCAGTGCGACGGCGCTTGGCGCCTCTCCTTCTGCTCAAATCGCCATAGTCAATTGCGAGCGTTCCTCTCATTTGAACTCCAAACTCAGATCTAATCCCTGCAAATAATAGAACAATCAGTTACATCTCTGCAAAGACATTCGAACATGAAGGAGGAGATGTCACACTTACTTAAAGGGTCGACTCGACTTAGCCCTGCATTATAGAGAGCCTCTTCAGTCAAAAGGGCATCGATGGGGACCACTTTGCTGCTGTATAGAATGCCAAAGTCCCACTTCTCTGCTCTTGACAGTGTCGGGCGTTGGTTTGGATCCAAGGGGAGAGGCCCTCAAACGCATCATTCCATTTGACAATAAAAAACTATGACTTCCATCCTTTAACGAAAGTTGGAACCTTTGAAAACCTCTTAAAATTCTTCCGAGGCCCGATATAGTGCCAAGAAGAATTTTTGAAGGATGTGAGGCTATGGCAAGCCCAGAACAGAGGAATCATCGCCATGATTCCCATGAACAAGAACAAAGAAATGAACCCGATGATATAATGCCAGCTATTTGACGTAATCATCGTTGGACAAATACCATAATATTTCATTATGTCGCTCACTAGCGGGTTAAGGAAAAAATGAAGCCCCGTCTTGAAGCTTTCTTCATAAAAGAATACCCTTGACTCCAACTGATCAGACACCCTCTGTCCAGGATTGGGAACTCGCATCTGAATGTTGCTGGTAAACTAGTAGTCCCGACGGATCCTTTCTAGATCTGTAGCCATCATAGTCGAGGCCGAATCTATGGGCATCCCTTGTCTCCAAGATCACATCCTTTGTCTCCAAGATCAGAAGAAACGTCAGCCATGTCTGATTCTAAGATGAGGATTTTCGAAGAAAGAAGATAGAGAGAGAGCGCGCAATAGAAGGTAACCCATCACTCGCCTCTCACTTCTATTTAAACCATTTCAACAAGACGAAAATCCCCATGCACTGCCAAATCTTGGGCTTGCCACGCGCCATTCCGTCCACAGCCAGCAGCAGAAGGTGAGGTGTTTTCCTCCTCATGCGATGAGAAGAAATGATGAAACGGCGACCTGGCATTTATAAGGGCCTTAAAACATGCTTTTGCCTTTACGAATTTCTCCAATCAGATAAAGTCATCCAAAATTCTACTCCCTATGCCCAAGCCTACTGTTCAGGTTAGGGAGTGAGAGGCATGTGATGAGGGGTAAAATTATGATTGCACCGACCCTCGTGCATATGACAAAAGGGTCAAGACCACTTTTAATTTTCGATCAGACAACTGTCATATCTAGAAAATAACAAAGCTGATATACCTCGGCAAGGCCGAGCCATTTTCGAACCAAGTCACCCTCAGATTAAATCACTCCGAGCCATTTCTTTTGCCCTAGCAGAGCCGAGCTATCCTCTTATCTCGGCCAGACAGAGACATTCATATGCCTCAGTAGAGCTAGGGCATTCTATCCTCATATACTCAACAGCACCAAAATATTTTATGCCTTGGCCAAAGTTTCTGCTTCGGCCAGACCGAACCGCTCTTATACCTCGGCCAGACCGAGGCATTCAAATGCCTCGGTGGAGCCAAGCTATTTTTGTACTTCAGCTAGGCTGAAGGGCCCCCAAACCTCTGCGAAACCAAGCGCATAAGAATTCAAATTCATGGTAGTTTGATAAGATTCCAACCATATAGGCCCCCAACGATCTCGAGCGAGAAATTATGCTAGTGATATCGGGAGTGGCCTAAAACCTATAAAATTACCGAATCTCAAAGCATCAGACAGCTCCTCTAGCCATCGATTCTCTAACTAACTAGATACTGATATTATCGGCCTCATAACAAACTTGATTCGAATCTGATTCAAATCTGAACAGTTTTGAACCCCCTGTGATACATCCAACGAATCAGATGATCGATTGTAAATACCTTTGCCTAAAGCTCCTCAGGTACGCTTGCACTGACACTCTGACTAAAAACCCCATTAAAGCTCAAGCAAAGTTCAGAGCTCTCGAGAGGCCATTTTCTTGAGAAACTCTTCTACAAGAGCTTTCTCCTCACATATGCTTATATTGACTTGGGCGTCGAAGGGTCTTTCGCAGAGGGCCACCCATGTACTCTCTGCATGAGAACTATCTTGCAGGTTTCACCCGGGAGAGAGATCATATCCAGATCCATAGTTGCAGCCGAGTTGGAGAGCAAATTTCGCAGCAACAATATCCAATATCTACTTTACTTAATATAGCATCAATGTAATTTATTTTTTACTTAACAATTATTTACTAAAATATACTTCTAGTTATCAAACTTTCACTTAAAATTCATTTTAATCCTTAATCTTTTAGTTATTATAGTTTAGGGTCTCATATTTTAAAAATATTTTGAGAAAAAATTATCCATCAACTTTTTCATCAATTTTAACTAACTTCATGTAACAACACATCAGGAATGCAACATTGTTAAAATATAAAAAACTAAATTATAACGTCTGAAACTTTAAGAAGCAAAATTGAATTTTGAGCGAGAGTTTGAGAATCAAAGTATAATCTACTTTTTTTTTTTAATTTGATTGATGTGAAATTTAATAATCTAACTTACATATTAACATAACTCAAAATTTACATGCAATCCATATCCAAAATCCAAATATGCAATTTTTCTTAACTTAATTTATTTTTTATCTAAAAAATTATTTTATTCAGGGATCACAAAATTTAATTAGCTAGCTGCCAGACATATTGGAAACAGAGTGACAATCCCAAATGTTTATTGTCATTATTTACATTCAAAGCTATAGAAAAATTTGCCTAAAATTTAACTATCTAATTTATATTTATATTTTTTTTATCTATATATTTTATATTGATATTTCACGTCCTGAATATGCGATACGTTTTCGGTCCTCAGCACGTGCGCTTGGAGGGGAAGCAACGCCTGCGCGCCGGAAGGCAAGAAGGGCGGTTGAACATAGACGGAGGAGGTCCGCTCGTTTTGGTCAGCGCGGCGGCTGCGACCGTGGTTTGCGTTCACTCTCGCCTTCCTTCTTGTTTGACCAAGCCGCAAGTTTCCACCTCTTCCGTGCGATGGAGCGCCTCCGCAATCCTCTCGTTGAAGTCAGCTCGGAAGCAAGTGGATTGGATTGGGTTGGGTTGGTTGGGGTCGGATAAACAGTTGCTGTTCGCTTGTTATTTGTCCATGAGGACGTTATCGGTTCACTCGTTGATTTCATTCGTTACGTGTCACCTCCTTTGCCATCGGTTTATTATATCTTTCAAATTATAG
Organism: Calamus simplicifolius; assembly: GCA_900491605.1. Lineage (NCBI taxonomy): Eukaryota > Viridiplantae > Streptophyta > Magnoliopsida > Arecales > Arecaceae > Calamus > Calamus simplicifolius. The sequence goes on from UESW01004693.1 coordinate 73,593, forward strand.
TTCTACCGAAAAAGATAGCTAAAAAGACTTCTCGCCTTCAAACTTTCAATTGGTATAGTTTAATCTCTTATACTTTAAAAATATTACATTTTTTTCTCTTAATCTTCTAATAAATAATACTCATGTGTTCACATTAAGATGGTACATCAATTATTTCATAAATTTTAACTAATCTCAACCTCATATAATAGAATGTCAGATATGCAATATTCTTAAAAGTATGGAAGATAAAATTGTAATAACTTGAGGTTTAAGAACCAAACTGAATTTTAAGTGAAAGTTTGACGACTAGATGCATGCATGTTTCTTTTTATGTTTTAGCCTCTCATATTTTAAAAATACTGCATTCCTAATTCTAATTACATGAGTCCGCTAAATATGATGGAATAACTAACATGTAATAGTTTTTTTTTTTTTTTTTTTTTTTTTGGTACATGCGAGTTATTACACTAGTCTAGTGCAAGTCAAAATTGATAGGTCAGAAAACAAAATTTATTTTAGTACAATAGGACAGGGGTCTTCTTCTTGCAGCTCTAGAACCGAAGTGATAGGCCACAGAGGCTGCAATCTAGTCAACCGCATAGTTGGCTTTCCGATAACATGACGGATCTAAACTCTGTGAGCATCCTGAAGGACAAATCGGATGTCATGAAGCAAAGGGTTGTTGGCAATGGTCGCAGCAGTCTGTCTGAGCCATCGGATGACAGTAAGAGAGTTTTCTTCAATGAAGAGACTATGAGCACGAAGAATTTGAATAGCGTAAGAGATGCCTGCCCATGCATTTAAAGCTCAGCAGAGGAACAGAGAGTCTAGAAGACCGAGGCCCCTTATCACCAATATAGCTTCATCTAACCCACGAATAACAAAAGCCGAACCTGCAAATCTACCCGAACACTTCTATCGAAGTTGATTTTGACAAACCTTGATGGGGGCTCCCAAGAGATGTATACATATGTCGGTTCGCTGCCGAGACAGCAGAAAAGCCTCAGTGGCCAGGACTATCAAAATTAAGGCAGTACGATGGAGTGTGTCCTCAACAGATAAAGATATAACTTTCCTAACTATCCCGTAGAGAAGATACAATATTATTAGTGAAAACAAGCAGGTTCCGAGATAACAGCTATTTCGTTGATTTTGAATAACTTTATCTAACATGATGCTGGAAATGTAATATTTTTAAAATATAAAATATTAAATTATAATGATTAAAAGTTTAAGAATCAAAAGTATATTTTTATTTAAAATAAAATTTTCTCTTTCATTCCAAATGGTTTGGATTGGGTTTGGTTGGATTTGGAGCCAGGTTGAGCTGCATGTAGTTAAAAGGAGGTCAGGTTCTTGAATTGAAAAAGGTTAACTTGTCCCCGAGAAGCACAACTTGAAAAGGGAGAGAGAATCCATGGGTCAAGGCCTAGGCACAAGCACATGCTCTCAGAGTCTCAGTGGCCCCCAAGTCTTGCATCAAATTGAAATCTTTTAGTGAGTTTGAAATCTTTTAGCCTCACTAACAGCTGGATGAATGACATCATCCATGCAGTGGACCTCACTATTTCCTGGGTTGAGTGGAGGCATCTTTCTCATGGCTCCTTGTGGATATGCTCCAATTACATTTCTTCTGCTCTCATTGGCATTTATATTGTAGTTGACGCAGTGGATGTTCGAATATTCTCTCTTGTTACAATAAAACAATGAAGTTACGAGAATAAACTAGAAGATATGCTTCAACTGGGTCTCCTCGTCTCTCTTTCAATGTTGATATATATATATAAGAACCGAATATTGATGATGTTAGTGAGTGGATAATTACACTTTGCCAATGAGGACTTGAGAGGATCTGAATTCAAATATGTTCTAGTCCTCCTCAGCATGAGAAAAAAGGGGTTTAGTAGACTCTGCCTCTCTTTGCTATTGAGAAGTGAACGATGACAATTAATTGCATGCAAACAATGGGCACACTGTAAAGATATCATTTAGCTTTAAATTTCAAAGCAATGAATTAAATTTAAGAATGTTATATAATGTAA
>UESW01004693.1:77073-132780 GCA_900491605.1 Calamus simplicifolius
TGGAGAGCAGAAGCCCAACCATGTTGAGTTTGCATCAAATTGAACACCAGGGACCTGTTAAGGCTTCTGAAAGTGCTGTGATAGTTGAATCCTTCAGAGTGTCATGAGACATTACTCCATAGTTCCATAAAGCCCAAAGAAAAAACTGAGAAGTTGTCAGTTAATAGGTGTAATTGTCAGGTTTTCTCAGCAGGTGGGAAAATAACCCATGCTTGATCTTAATCCAATCTGATTTCATATTCGGATTATAATTTTAGACCCAATTCAAACTATATATTGATCAAGTTGGATTGAATTCATAAAAAAGATTTTAGATTCAGCAAGTCATTTAGGTTGGATTAAAGCCTAGTATAAACTTTAAATGTTTAGGTTCAAGTCAGGATCGAATCAGATCAGATTTATATTTTAGTAAAGCATTTAGCCATTATTTTATAGCTAAACTTTAATTATTAATAAGTAAATATAGAATCGCTCATATATTTAAAAAAAAACTAAAGTGAGCTAATTTAAACTTGAATTTTCATTCAAAATTTTTAATTTCATTTAAATAATTGACTGATCTTAAGTTTACAAACCATGATTTTTAAAATAATATAGATATACTTGAGGGCACAATATGCAAGAATTTATCAAAATAAATAAACAAAATATGAATATTTAAATATAATTAGTGAAAATAGGTGAAAGAATATGTAGCTGTTAAGATAAATTAGTTTAAATAACAATTTTAAAGATAATTAGAATGAAGAAAAAGAATGTTTATATAATTTAAATTTTTTAATCAGACCAGATTAAGTTCAAGCCAAGATGAGTCCATTTTTTTCAAGCTAAGTTGAGTGAGGTTGAAAAATATAAGACTTAGACTTAATCCAAAATTTATGTTGGATTTAAATTTAAACCTAGCCTAATCTACATGTTGGATTAGATCAGATCTAATAGGTTGGGTCATGTTTAGATTTAACAAATAATCATAGTTTGAAGGGGTAACTTTGCAAATGAGAATTATGGTGACATTTTTCTTTTCTTTTCTTTTTTTGTCTGAGCATTGCTTTTTTGAGTGCTTGTGGTTTTAATCACGTCAAAAATTTCTAACCAGTTAATTTTCTAACCTTTATAAACCTGTTTATATTCATTCGTTTATTTTTAGGCTCGCTTATGTGACCATCTTAAATGCTCCAATATGGTAAGAATTGATCGAATGTCGAGCTAGATTAGACCACATACTAGTAGCTAAGTCCAATACTTAGGCCCAAGCTAATCATAGGACCTATAATTTTAGTAGGTCCAACCCAATTTTAAATAACCAATCAAAGATCCATCCATTAGGCTGAATTTCTTTTTGCTCCTCTCATTTAAGATTTAATTAGGATTTTTTAACGCCCAAGCTCCAAACACCTAAAATTTGGATTCAGAGAGTGGACCACCTTTTTTTTTTTTGGTACAAGCGGATGATCACACAATCTAGGGTGAGTCAAACCCGAGATATCCGAATACAAATATGTGACAGGATGAGAGGACAAGGGTCGCCGAGCATCCAACTCCAGAACCCTGAATGATAGGCCACCCTGGCGGCAATCCAATCAGCCGCAGAGTTGGCCTCCCTGTAGATATGTCGAATCTGGATGCTGGTAGCTCCCTGAAGGAGATAACGGATGTCGCTGATCAAAGGAATAGTCGGCAGGTGGACATTGAACTCCTGACGGATCCAACTAATAACCGTAGCTGAGTCTCCCTCTATAATAAGCCTCTAAGTACCTAGGCTCCAAAGGGCGTGAGAAATACCGGCCCAAACCGCATATAGCTCAGCAAGGGGAACAGAAGAATCCATAGTCCCAAAGCCGCCAGCCGCTAGCAACGACCCCTCCGGCCCCCGAATCACAAAAGCAGATCCCGCACATCTCCACGAACACTCCCATCAAAATTGATTTTGACAAACCCTGAAGGTGGGGGCTCCCAAGAGATAAAGACCGTGTGCCGGTGCGCTGCAGAAGCAGCATGGGAGTCCCAGAGGCCAGGGCTATCAACACCAATAGTCCTCTGATGTAGAGTGTACTCAGCAAATAAGGAGACAGCCGTCCTGACAACCCGATAAGTAGGAGTGAGCACGTCCGAGAATACGAACTGGTTACGGGATAACCAGATCTGGTGAGCAACATAAGCCAACGTCGGGCCCACCTGATGGTTCCCTCTCCCCTTAACCTGTCTAAGCAGCCTCAAGAAGGATAAACGATGGGAGTCCAAATCCTGCAGCCAAGGCCACGCACCTAACCTTTGCTAGATCTGTCTCGCTCTGGGGCATGAGAAGATAGTATGATCCACAGTTTCCTCCTCAAGGCTACACACCGGGCAAATAGGCATGATACGCATCCCTCTCCCAGAGAGCAAAGAACAGGTAGGAAGCACATTCCAAGCCAGCTTCCATAAAAAGACAAACCCTAGGATGAATGGGAAGATGCCAAATCCAAGCCGAGTCCATAACTTGCAAGGGCGGAGGCCTATAGATATGCAGGAGATCCCCGATAGGAGCCCGAGATAAGCAAGATCTCCGCCAAACCCTTATATCAGTAGCATGACTCGGAATGAGAGGAATAGAAGTAATACGGTGATAAAGCTCTCCCCGAAGAAAGTAGAAGCCAAAGAATGGTCCCAGACAGTGTGGTCAGGGGAGAGAAGATCACAAACTCTCATACCACATATCTCAGTGATCAACTTTAATATTTGTATGTATGTATATCTCTAGGTTGGGCCAAAGCTGACCAAACTATTTTTCAATTTTCAACAGTAAACCACCCATCCGAACCCAGCTGGTTGTCAGAGTCGTAGATTTCGCTAATCCAATGACTTGGGTTATAATCCTGGTATAACGTGTTCTTTCTTGTCCCAGTCGTCGAAATTTTTTTAAAACAATCTAACAACCATCAAACTTTAGTTCAGAAAATACTCTCTCTTTCCTGTTAGGCAGAGGATAGGAGGTTTTAGTTCAAGTCTTGATTCCTTTGGAGGCTTGTACGTCGTCCACGGATTCCCTCATATATAATCTACGCCGTCAAATAACACGGCTACGGCTCGTAAGCAAGCAAAGCTCTTCAAGTCAAACATTAAACGAAGCCTTATGACATCAAGATGGAGTCTATCAACATCTATGAAGCAAAGACTCACGTCACTGATGTGTTGATGTAACTGAGATGGAGCTGATCAAAGAGAATGGAGGACCATACATCGAATTTTATTGTGATTTTGGCACGTGTCTTTCATGAGCTTTATAACATGGATGATGTCTATGATATTATCTTTTATCATATCTGAACAGCACTTGGACAACAGGATCTAGAATCAGTGCCAAGGCTATCAAGAGCAATCACCAGTCCAGTTCATACAGTTTTGAGCAAGGAAATACTCAAAACCCAAAGCATTTTATACAAAATGTTTCACACAAGAAAAGTTGCAAGGTTCCCCAACAAATGATTTTTCTTTTCAACATGCATACAATTTTCCTGCAGGTTACTTTACAAGCAGAGCAGAGCCCAGTATCAATGTGGCTGATAGCTATCTCATGCTAGTCATGCTGTTATCCATCTTTAACGCCAAGCCAGCCACATGTCTTCAGGCAAAGTCATAGAAGTAAATATCTCTTGGTCCATTCATCGACCAGCCAGCATAGGACTTCTATATACGAAGATTTATCGGTAATGGTATTCTCAATAGCAAATCAGCAAGAGCAGTGTAAGCTTCAGTTTGCTTTGTGGACCCCTAAACAAAATGGCACTCCAGCAAACACTTCGGATTCTTCAATTGCAAAACCATTCTCGGATGGAAAAAAAAACTTTGGGATTCATCTTTCCAGCACAAGCAACCTAGCTCTCTGTTGTATTTCACTCAGTAAGTTCAAATTCACCGCATGGAAATCCTTTTGGCAGTTCCATCTCTCAGCAATACAAAGCAGGTCCCTGATAACAACTGCTTCGCTTTCCTTCGCTAGATCTAGAAGCTCACCTTCCTTTTCATATTTGTGCTTCCCATAACCTGCTTCAAATTCAGTCGATTTTGCCATGGCTGTTTGAAGCACAGAGGCAGGTATTCCTGGATTCCCAAATAAGTCAGTATTTTTGACATCTGACAACTAAAAAACTACTTCAAGAAAATACAATGCAGCTAATCCTCTTAAATCATGCAAATGACAACATTTCTTAGAGATGATAGCTTAATTCTCATGATACTTCATATCATCTTTGCAGTGAACCATGATATAAGGATGAAGTGCCAAAGAAAAGCAAAATGAAATAAAACCATCAATCGGGAAACAGAATACCAGCCAAATGCGCAACATTAACACCGTAGCTTTTGGGGCAAGAACCAGGAGATAGTCTATAAAGGAAAGTGACTTCTTCCAATCCACTAACTCTTTTTCCAACTTGGCAAGCCATATGACACAGCAACACCTATGTATACATGATGTATTAGAGTTGGCCATTCGTCCAGTGAACGCATACAGAACTCATAATACAGAAGAACAGTGTACCTTGGCATCTTTCTCATATTCCACAGCTAAGCGATGATAATGAGTAGAAAACAAGCCTCGGCACTTTGTCTGATGAACAAGATATTCTAGAACTGATAAGCTGTCAATAGAATAAAAGACCAGGAGAAAATTAATACTAAAAACTGCATCCCATAGAATAAGTATTGAGAAAAAACACTGGAAAAATGTGGAATTTGCAAGATGAATGCTACACAAAGCAACTCTCCAGTCTTTGTAAATGGCACTCACGCAATAGCTTGTCCATCAGAAGTTGATGTGCCCCGCCCAAGCTCGTCTAATGCCACTAGAGAATTTTGGGTAGCAGAAGACTGCATTAAAGAGGTCAATACAAAATATGAAACATGAAAAATTGATCCCTCATATTCTAGAAAAGCACGAAGGACAAATATATTTTTAAATGCCAAGCATCAAGAACAAACCATAGACATTTTGCATTCATGCTCCCAGAACAAAACTCACCAGCATAGAAGCAGTCTCTGATAGTTCCATCAAGAATGTGCTTTGGCCAGCCATAATATGATCCCTTGCACCCATTCGAACAAAGATGCGGTCAACAGGAGAGAGCTTCAAGCTTTCTGCAGGTACATCTGCTCCAAGCTGAGTAAGAGAAACTGAAAGTGAAGAGAGGGTACAGGTGAAAGTGAAGAGAGGGTACAGGAATAACAATGAACAAACTCATAAGCAATATCTTGCCTGTGCCAAAATCACGGACAAGCAGACTTGGCGAAGTAGAGTTGATTTGCCACCCATATTTGGACCTGTAAGAAGGATAAAGTTGGCATGCCCTGCCCCACCAATACTTACGTCATTGGGCACAAAGGAACCCTTGCCTAAGGCATCACTTCGGAGAATAGGATGTCCCAGGCTTTTTGCAGACAAAAATGGTAGTTTTCATCTGAATGACTTGTTTCCATAATGACTGGGCGGCATGCTGGTCCCTCATAATAGTCGCTTGCAATTGCCAGACTAATCAAAACATCTAGCTCTGCATCGTGCAGCACACATCATATTCAGAAAATGATATGTTACAAAGGACAAAGTGAATTTTATTAGCTTTAACATTGGTTGCCTCCTAACCTACTTCCTTGCATGATCAATTGTTTGAAATGAGGACAATGTTGAACACAAAATGACTCAAATTTGACCCTCAGTTAATAAACTGAATGAGATTAAAAGATGTCAACACACTGATAATACAGACTGGCACAAACTTGACAGATATTAATCCAATTTAAAATGCGACCATTGTAATAATATCAGTTCTCATAAACACAATTTTTTGATAACTTAAACCAACCAATGGACATCTGACACTGACTAACTTTATAATTCATTAATGGGTACAATCACATCATATATTTTGTTGGGACAATCAATGAACTCAATTTTTACAATAAAAGAATGAGCAAGATTCCTTTGAAAGAGTTGCAAAGAAACCTTTTGCTTTCAAGAACAAAGAGCATTATTTCTATTAGATCATTAGAGATATTTGAAACTTGCAGAATTAGATTTGTTAAACAATATATATATATGTTCTGATTGTAATTGGAACAGAAAAATAATGCATTGGATTTAAATTAGAGGTGCTGAAGCTTCAATTTAATCACGACATCAATCCTTTACTTAAGGTAAAGGGATATAATAATTGCTGAGTTGTCAACAATCTATAGGAACTGAAGGACATCCTTACCTTAGGTGAGGGTCCGAAACCAGAATCTATCATAACTAATTTAATTTTTTATTTCATTCCTTCATTTTTTGTCTCATTTTATTTCTGAAAAAAGAAGAAAATCTAAACAAGACAAAAAGGATTATATCAAACACAATGCATTTCTAATTAGTAAATAAATTCAATGAAAAATAGAATCAAAGAAAACATACATTCATTAATAAAAAAAATTGTCAGGTTCGACTGAAGCTGCTGAAACCAGCCAAACTACCAAAAACCAGCCAAAACCAACAGAAACTGACCAAAACCAAAAATTTCAATCAGTTTAGAATTTGTCTGAAGCATAAAACTTGTGTGGTACCATATTTACCTCAACCATTTTGCTCCTTGGAGGAGGGAGAACTTTATAAATCTTTTGGCTTCAAGCAGAACTCTTACATCAGCTATGACATCTGATAGAAGCATATTCAATAGACTACTTAAATTTATATTCTAACCTATTGACATCAAATCTTTGCCAATCATGATGTGCCACCTGAACAATACTATTGGAGAGGATTAAAGGTGGGCATACAATGATTTACACGTCTTCATGAATTCCAATGCACTGACATGTCAGAATGGCTAATAAGAGTCGAAGACTATATTATCTACTCCGAAGATTTTCAGATCCTAAAGCCTAACAAATTTTATTTGATTGTCTCCCCTCTTTGCAGACCTTGGACAAAAGTAGTCATTTAGTAGTTAGAAACTGTAACAATCAGACAAGCTTCTTCTAAAATAAATATAAAATTTTCAGCATTGAACACTCCCATCAAAATAGTTTTATTTCTAAAAAATTCATTTTCTAAAAATTCATTTTCTATTATACATGATGCCTGGTGGTAGAACATGCAAAGAGTGCATATACAATAATAGTATTCTTGGTATATGAAATATACCTGCAGTTACAGAAACCAACTGCCTCCATTTGTCATGATGCTTGCTGAAATGCTCGATCAACCTCTGAAGAATGCCTTTTAGTTTAGATTCTTATCCGCTTCAGCTTGAGAAAGATCTGACAGTAACTCCTTTATTTTTGGTGTCCAGTATCTGAAGTACCCCTATCCATGTGGAATTTAAAAGAATAAATAGTCATGTAAACCCTTTTCATAGGGAAAATCAGCCTGTTGAGTGAAATCCTCTAATAACAACTAATACAACCAACAGGCATAGCAAATTCAATAGATGACTTTCAAAGAATGAAACAATCTGACCATTTTAAGGAATCTATAACTGGAAAAAGAATATATTTTGAATTTTGCAAAAGTTGAGACATCAACATACAAGAGGACTACCCTAAGAACAGCTATTCCACAATATCTGATCCAAAACACTTAAATGTTTTTCATTAAAAATATAATAAAATGTTTACCGCAGAAAAAGGGGGAAAAGAAGTAGCTTTTCTTTGATGTTCTACACATTATAATGTGAAATTTATGAAGGAATGTAGCTAATATCGAGAAAAAATGGCATAGGCTATATGCCTTTCCCCCAACAAGAATATCATAAAAACCCTTGAGAAGCTTTGTTGCCAAGTCATGAAATCCAGACCAATGACATACATGCATGAAAAATGCAATCAAGACATCCAAAGCATTGTTTCAGCATCAGATCAATAGAGGACCTAAGATTTGGATGGACCAAAATGCAACAGAGAAAAAGAGAAAAGGCTCAGTCCAGGCACATTAGGAACTGATGGGAAGTTCTGGACTAAATGGTTAAGAATTTATTACAATTATGGATAAGATTTAATGTATATAGAATAGTGAAAACACATGAAATAAGAATGGGCATACTTAAATGAGACTGTAAGTTAAAACCCCTTTATGGTGCTTTAAAACACTAAGCAGTATTTAGTAACAGCCGTAACGAGGAAAGTTTAGAGTTTCAGTTCATATATAGTTTGGTTGAAATTGAGCTTTGAGTCAAATATGTAGTCTCTTCGAGAGAATCCCATGGTTACTTAGCTCTTGAAGTGCTTGGATTTTTTATCATTAGTTAAAGTAATACTTATGATACAAGAAAGATTGATTGTGCATTTGGACAATTATCCAATAGTTAATGAAGTTTGATAACAAAAGGATAAGAATTTGTGAGTGCTGCACAGAAGAGAGCACTATCTATTCCATTAAATTGTAATGCAGATTGTTGATTACAAAAATGCATGCCATGGAAGACAGGAATTGCTATGTAAAGAAATTAGGAAAAAAATAGCAGCAGTTTCCATATTCACCTTATATTAATTAATATTCCAAATATTATCAAACCAAATTTTCATCTAGTTCTTTAAGTCAGATCCTACTTTCAGCATAATTGCTATAAATCCTTCCAGCATGAGACCAAGAAGGCCTATTACTGTTTCTCCCATAAAGGCTTGGTTGGATGCACCTAAAAACCTTTGTATTCCAAGGGAATTGTACTCAAGGGATTACAAACCATGCGGTTAAAAATTCCTAATTTCTGTTTTGGAAACCTTTGAGGTCAAATAATAGTATTCCAAGGGAAATAGCAAAACTATTCAAAGAATTCTATTTTTTCCTGTTGTTCTTATATGCAAAGGCTCACCTCTCAACCTATCTTAAACTTAAACCCCCTCTGCCTTCTCTTTTTTTCAAATAATACTCTTCATGTCTCACCATAGTGGATCCAACTACTCTCTCTCTCTCTCTCTCTCTCTCTCACACACACACACACACACATTATTATTTAAACCTGTAGAAGGCTGAAATTTTTTTTTATTCATTCCCTTCAGTGTACAATCCTAAGAATATATAGGAGATTACAAGATAAGAATAGGAAACTTAATCATTCTAAATCTGAAATCTATATAATCAAATCCCTTAATTTTAGGGAATGATTACAAGATAAGAATAGGAAACTTAATCATTCTAAATCTGAAATCTATCTAATCAAATCCCTTAATTTTAGGGAATTTAAATTCAAACAGATTCTCCTAATCTATAAGAATATTTAACTAATTTTATTTACAGCTTATTTACACTTCAACAATCCCCCTCAAGCTGAGGAATAGATATCTTCCATTCCCAGCTTGGATATAAGGCCCTGAAAAATGAAACTACTCAGCCATTTTGTTAGAACATCCGCTAGTTGTTGTCCCGATGGAACATAAGACATACACACTAATCCTTCCTCCAATTTCTCTTTGATAAAATGTCTATCAATTTCGATGTGTTTTGTCCTATCATATTGTATAGGATTATGAGCAATATTGATAGCTGACTTGTTGTCACAATAGAGTCTCATAGGACTTTCCCATTTGACTTTCAAATCATCTAGAATAATCTTTAGCCAAAGCAGCTCACACAGGCCTTGCGCAATAGCCCTAAATTCTGCTTCTGTAGATGATCTTGCTACCACATTCTGCTTCTTACTTCTCCATGTTACCAGGTTTCCTCCAAGAAAGATACAATATCCTGTAGTAGATCTTCTATCTATTAGGGAACCTGCATAATCTGCATCGGTATAAGCTTCTAGAGTAAGAGTATTGCTCCTTTTGAACAAAATTCCTTTTCCCGGATTGCCTTTCAGGTAATGTAGTACCCTGTAAGCAGCTTGAAGATGTAGTTCCCTTGGATCATGCATAAATTGACTAATCATGCTCACTGAGTATGCTATGTCTGGTCGAGTGTGAGTAAGATATATGAGTCTACCTACCAATCTTTGGTACATTCCTTTGTCAACAGCTGGTTCTTCTTTAGCCTCACCTAACTTATGATTTGGATCCATTGGAGTAAGACGGATTTACAATCTATCTTTCTTGTTTCTACCAACAAATCAGTCACATACTTTTGCTGAGATATGAAGATTCCTTGTGTGGAATATGCCACCTCAATACCAAGGAAGTACTTCAGTTTCCCTAGTTCCTTTATCTCAAATTCCTTCACCAGTTGCCGCTTTAATTCCTGCTTTTCCATCTCATCATTCCCAGTTACTATGATATCGTCGACATATACTAGAAGAGCAGTAACCCCCCTGTAACTGACTGCTCAATAAAGAGTGTATGGTCTCCTTGACTTTGTTTATATCCGGATTCCTTCATCACTTTTGCAAATCTTCCAAACCATGCTCTAGGTGATTGTTTTAATCCATAAAGTGCTTTTCTCAACCTGCACACCTTGCTACCTGAGTTCCCTTCAAATCCTGGTGGGATGTTCATGTAGATTTCTTCATCTAAGTCACCATAGAGAAATGCATTCTTAACATCATATTGCAGCAGTTGCCAATTGAAGTGTGCAGCCAAAGATAATAATTCTCACAGTATTCATTTTTGCGACTGGAGCAAAGGTCTCTGATAATCTACACCGTAGGTTTGAGTATACCCTTTAGCTACCAATCTTGCTTTATATCTTTCAAGGGATCCATCAGCTCTGTATTTCAATATAAAAATCCACTTACAGCCAACAATATTTTTTCCTTCTGGTTTGTCAACGATCTCCCATGTTCTATTCTTTTCTAATGCACTCATCTCCTCTCTCATGGCAGTCCTCCATTCCCTTTTTGTCAATGCCTCAGTAACAGTGTTAGGAATAGCAATGGTGTTTAGGCTCATAATGAATTTTTGGTGAGTTGGGGACAGACGTTTAAGGGAGACATAGTAAGATAATGGATAGAGTGATCGTTTGGTGCATTCTCTTGTGCCTTTTCTAACAGCAATGGGTATGTCTAAGTCTTCAATGGGGTCAGTAGGTGTCTCAATAGGCTGTAAAGACATGTCAGAGCTTACGGGTATGTCTAAGTCTTCAATGGGGTCAGTAGATGTCTCAATAGACTGTAAAGACATGTCAGATCTTACCTTGATTTCATTTCCAGAGTTTGGATCAGATTCTTGGACTTGTGTCAATTCAGGAACAGCCTTTCTCCTTGAATACACCTGAAAGATTCTTGTAGGGTTGTGACTGGCATTGATTAGGTAAGGAGAGACAGGAGATGATACAGATTCAATAGACTTGTTTCCAACTATGCTGGTTGGAAGATCAAGGGTTTGAAGTGGTTCAGAAATCTCAGAAGTCCTATCTTCTAACATGGAAATCTCCCCCTGAAGAGGACTTGGAGAAAAAAGGTGTATTTTTCACAAATGTGACATCAACAGAAATATAGGTTTTTTTTTATAAAGGGTTATAACACTTGTATCCTTTTTGAGTGGATGAGTAACCAAGAAAGACACATTTGATGGCACGGGGATCTAGTTTGTTTCTATGCTGACTGTGAACATGAACAAAGGCATGCTGCCAAATACCCTAGGTATAAGGCTATTTGAGGTTCGAAAGTGAGGGTAGAAGCTATTGAGGGTCTCTATAGGACTCTTATTATTTAGCACACGGGAAGAAAGTCTGTTTATCATGTATGTGGCAGTGAGAGCAGCCTCACCCCAATAAGACTTGGGTACATTCCCTTGAAAGAGTAAGGCTCGAATGGTGTTGAGCAAATGTCCATTTTTTCTTTCAGCTACCCCATTTTACTGGGGCGTGTTGACACATGATGATTCATGAATAATACCTTGGGATTGGAAATAAAGTGATAGAACTTGATTAAAGTAATCTCTAGCATTATCTGTCCTAAAGCTTTTTATGGTAACTCCAAATTGGTTTTGAACCATTGAATGGAACATTGGAATAACAAAGCTAACATCAAATTTGTATTTGAGGAGGAATAGCCATGTAACTCGAGTGCAGTCATCAATGAAGGATACAAACCACCAAGCCCCAGAAATATTAGGTATGCTGGAAGGGCTACATATGTCACTATGGATCAAATGAAAAGGATAAGAACTGCGTTTATTGCTAATAGGAAAAGATACACGAGTATGTTTTGATAACTCACAAATATCACAATGAAAGTCAGAAATATCTAATCCTTGGAATAGTTGAGGAAACATAACTTGTAAAACCCTAAAAGATGGATGACCTAGGCGTAAATGATACAGCCAAATGATATCTCTATTGGAAGAATTGAGAAAGGACAATGACAAATCATTCTTAACCGTTTGAGATGATTCAAGGAGATAAAGGCCGCTACTTTCCTTAGCAAGTCCAATCCTCTTCCCCGATCCCTGATCCTGAAAAACACAATAAGAAGAGGAAAAAACAGCATAACATTTAAGGTCATAGGTGATCTTATAAATGGAGATGAGGCTGGCTGATAGTTTTGGTATATGAAGGACATTTTTAAGGATAAGGGTGGGTGTGATATATATATCCCCGAACCCTGCAACAGTGGTTAAAGAGCCATTAGCCACTACAAATTTCTTGTTACCTGGGCATGGGGTATAGGTGTGGAAATGCTGAGGTGTAGGGGTCATATGGTCTGTGGCATCGGAGTCTATTATCCAAGAGTTTGTATAGGTGTTTTCGGTTTCTGTTACTTGGGCATTCATACAAAAAGAAAAAGGTTTACCTAAAGAGTCAAAGAGCAAGCTCCAGAAGGCTTCTCAAAAGATCCTAACAAACTCCTTAGCTTTCCAATTTCTTCATTATTGGCTGCAGTTTTGACCTTGATCTTATAAACTTATGCATCATCGTGGTCCTTTGAATATGTGCGACGAACAAAGTCCCAAATCTCCTTTGCAGTTGTCAAAAACATGCATATGTCGCTAATCATGGGTTCCATGGAATCCCATAGCCACGACATTATCATGGAGTCCTCCTCATCCCAGGTTTCAAACTTCGGATCATCCTTTGTTGGCCCGTTTTCGAGAAGATGGCTAAGCCTCCCCTTGTCTTTGAGGTATATTCGGACAAATTGAGACCACTTAAGATAATTCTTCCCACTGAGCCTATGGATGCCCGAATATTCTGTAAATCTCCAATTTTCTGAACAAAATTGATTCTTCAGATGGGTTACGAATGCTAAAGGTTTCAGAGGTTGACATGGTCGATGGAAGAAATCTTGCAGCAATGAAGGCTGCTGGGATAGGTAGAGAAATAGGCTCAAGAGAGCCGCAGCAATGAAGGCTGCGTGCAAAGGGATGAATGCGGAAAACCCTAGAGCTCTGATACCATGTAGAAGGTTGAAAAAAAAATTTATTCATTCCCTTCAGTGTACAATCCTAAGAAATATATAGGAGATTACAAGATAAAATAGAAAACTTAATCATTCTAAATCTGAAATCTATCTAATCAAATCCCTTAATTTTAGGGAATGATTACAATATAAGAATAGGAAACTTAATCATTCTAAATCTGAAATCTATCTAATCAAATCCGTTAATTTAGGGAATGATTACAATATAAGAATAGAAAACTTAATCATTCTAAATCTGAAATCTATCTAATCAAATCCCTTAATTTTAGGGAATTTAAATTCAAACAGATTCTCCTAATCTATAAGGATATTTAACTAATTTTATTTACAGCTTATTTACACTTCAACAAAACCACTAGAAGAATATACCATTACTAGACCCAGCCTAACCATAGTGAACTCTCCCTTTCTCAGGGTTAGGGCTTGGTGTAGAAAATCTCTCAAACTTTCCCTTTTCACCTATGAATAGGTCTAGGGTTAGGGCTTAGTGTAAAATCTCTCTCTCTAATGACAATCCGAGGGTCTCAAGAAACCCTCTCAAGGCTATTTTCGTGGCTAAAACAAATCCAAGTGAGTCTTAGCATGGGTACAAAGGATTGGGGGCAAAGTTCAGTATACCGAGAAATGGTACCATTTTAGCACCGAACCAATGGCTTACCAATCAGGTGGAACAGGGGCCCCAACCTATCAACTGTACCAAATCAAGCAGAACCAGGTTGTTCAGTTCAAAACGGTTCAATTCAGTTTGGCATCAGTTTGCCCCCCCCTACTGAACCAAGAGGTCAAACCATCCTGATTCTGAGCCGGTTTGGCGTCAAATATCAGAGAATCCTAATTGTTAAATATAGGACCAAGAGGGTCCCTTTATATTTTTTTTAAAAAAATAGACTAGTTATGGTTTACAAAATATAAATAAGATCCACTATGTACTCGCTAGTTAATAGTGCAGTATATTTCATACGAAATAGACAGACAACAGATCTCTATCCTGCAGCCCTCAACCAGATATGCATCTGAATACTATGACAAAAGTATCAGGGGAAAGTCGATCAATAGCAATACAGAAAATATAATATTAAGAAAACATAAAATCACATCACGTATAGCATAATGGCAGCCGATCAGATGTAATACATTGAGACCTCAATACCTTCTTTGATGACTGTAACTCATAGTTCCTAGGAACAGCACCCCTCAAGCCCTCAGGTACCTCAAGTAGATACAAATCTTTCCCAACAGTGACATAGTTTATCTACAAGGATTGTTAAATTTTATCATTCAATACAAGAGAACAAACGTCCAATATTGACTATGTAAACAAAGTATTCTTAACCATGATTATACCGATGCATCTCCTAGCAGCTTGCGTTGCTTCTTCAGGTACCCTGTCAGAGCAGATTCAATATCTTTCACTGTTTTACATGCAAGATCATATTCTACATCACCTCCTTCATGAGGTATAATACGCCCAGTGCGATCAGCTTCTGACCAATCAAAGGCATCCTTGAAGTGACTAACAACTGAACACATGTCTGGAAGCCCTTTGCCTGCAAACCATAATTCAACAGTAAGGATAGCACATTTGAGAAGCATGCATTGGAATATCAAGTAACAACATAAATAATCTGCATGCCACATGCGAGGACAATAATTGACACCTGGTGTTAACAAATGATGGAGTAGATTAGATTCTGTGCTACTCAACATGGTACTAAGGGAAGAACATGCTTCAACCATTAATTGGCAACCACGGAGAGCAGCAATAAATTCTTGAAGTTGCTTCTTTGCTGCGTCCTCATAAAGAACCACCCTACTGGAATTTCTTCCATTAACCCCGCTGCAATTCATCCAAAATATATTATGCCACCATCTTTCATCATCAAGCTCATCACTATAAATCATTTTACATAATTATTTGCAAGTGCAGCTTAATTCTAGTTACAGTTTACTGAACTACCAATCCATAGCATCTTTCATGAGAAGAGATTTAGATGATCAAGACAATGCATAACCTGAAATTAATGCACCAACAACACAAATGAAGCCTTGAAAGAGTGGTTTAGAAGGATCCAGATACTTGATTTGCATTTACATACTTTTGAAGATGCGTAAATCATGATCTGCTGTTTGAAATTTTCATTTTATATGCCCTATCATAGCACAGTAGAACTTTCAGAGCCATTCATTTTGTACCCCGCTTGATGCATATATTTGAAACCTTTAAGACATGATATTTACTCTAGGTATTCTTTATGAAATAGATTATTATCAACGGAGTCAATCCTCAGTTAAGAACGTTCATAGATCATTTGCTTTGGTAGGATTCAGTCTTAATCATTTAACAAGAAGTCAATCCCTGTATGGACCACATATGTGCATGCATGCACACAAGTGAATGGACGCATGCAGAAACCAAGAAGCATAAACACCCAAACCATCAACCCTACCAAGGGCACAACACTCTCACACGAATGTATGCGAACACACAAACCCATGCACATACTCATACGTGTGCATATGCATACACACAAATTGGCAAACCTTACAAATAAGATTGGAACCACATCCTCTGTGAGTGAAAGACAATGTGGGTTATCATAATTGGGGATATATTTTTAACTATCATCTACAATGGTTTAGAGAACTTACAAACAAATTATTAGATGCTCTGCAGAGTACAAACCTATGCATCGCTACATAAAATGGGTGCTACAAATGAACTAGGAAGCTATAATGCATAGGGAATATTGAGGATAAGAAAATGATCTGCACATGCTAAATAACATAGGAAAAATTTCTAGATTTGATTGCCTCTAAATCACCAGTCAAATAAAAACATCACAACTACCAATAAAACTGTATTTTGTCCACCCAATCCATAATAAGGTGTACAAAACACAGTTGACTTCACTACATTTTAAATGTCAAACCATTTTAAGCAGAATTTCTTAATATCTGGATTGTAATTAGTTTTATAACTTATACTGATTAGCTTTGGGCTAAAGTCCTATCAATGGAATTGCAGAACTGGATGCATATAGTACAAAATCCAAAGAAGAATTTTGATCAATCAATAAGTGTATTAGTAAAGAACCAGTAATTATATATTACTGACTAGTTAATTAATCAAAATTTGTCTGCATATGTAAAACTTCCCTATGAAAAACGTCAACAAGCAAACAAATATTTTCATAGCATAAAATGATGGAAAAGACAGAATAAGGATATAAGTAAAAAAGGCAATTGCTTCATTTATCAACAATATAGTAAGAGGAGGTAATGATATTTTTCATGTGGTCAGTGATTCATTGTTACCAGCTAGCAAAGAGTCGTGCAAGCAAACGTTCCATGTCTGAAAGCCTCGATAATTCTTTTCGAAATTGAAGTGCAGATGCAAGACCAACACCCTGATAACCAAACTTAATGTTACTGATAGAAACTTTGGACGCCTAGAAAAGAATAACCATTAATAAAAACAGCACAAAATAATATCAATTTGAAGGTAAAGATACGGTGGACAGTGCATATTTGAATCAGTGTCTCAAGTCTTAACCAAACTGGACAAAGGTCCAGATCAAACCAAATCTTCTTCTAACTAATTATGAAGCATTAACTGATATTAGTGGGTGCTGATCCTCATTTTCACCTTCTATCAACCTTAGTTAAGTGATACATCAGTAGTGACGGTCATCTCAGACATCTTTTCAAGCCAACAGTTCAGTCCTACCGTATTATACAAGGACTTTATGGATCTGAATAACACATGCAACAGCTATTCTTTGTTATCATTGTCTTTCCCCTTCAACTTCTAGCATCCCTATCACATGAGAACTAGGCAATGGCTGGAAGTTACTGCTCTACAACTTCATTTTTCTTTTCTTTTCTTCTCTTTTGGTCGGGAAGGTTAGAACATTGTATTAAAAAATATTTCATTAAGACATGATAATGATAGGATCTATCTTTCAACATAAACATAACAAACTAAATATTTATACTAGTCCCCTGAAATTTTAAAAAAAATACAAAAAATATTAATAACAAGAGATAAAAATAAATTCTACCAATAAGCATTTTCTTCACAAGATAAACAAAAATTAATATGTACCCCTCTACTTTGGCTCTTTATCCTTTTCTGAATATTCAATATTTTAGTATTCTTGTATACCAGTATTTATGAGTGGTTAAGAGAAAAATCAGTGTTTAATATTCTTGGGGAAAGTCTGCGCATGAAGCCTGTGAACGTAGCTTCATATTGCAAATCTTTAGGCGAAGAGGCAGTGTAGGAGTAAGATGTATTTTAGATTAATAGGGAGTCTACTTAGTCACCTGGTAGGATTATGATTTACTGGAGTAGTTGAGCTAGGTGCTCTGGTTGACGTGGAGTAGGACTATCATTAATGATTTCGCTAATACAAGTCTGCTAGCTTGTAACAAGAGGTCAAGGTTTTCTTAGGTAAAAATCTTGCACTAGTTTGGTTGGTAAGATCGAAAGGAATCGGAATCAGAATCAGAATGGAAAGGATATGGACAGTAGAGACCGGGAATCATGAATCCTATTACATTGCTTGGATGTGACAAAGGAATCCATGGAAAAGGAATACCAATTCAATCTTAATATTTAATTTAGTTAACTATACATTAGAATGTTATTGAACCATATTATCTTTGTTTTATTTTTTACTTTTTATTTTTATTTTTTATTAATATTTCTATTTTATTTTTTTGGTGTTTCTTTTTGTTTATTATGATTTATACTTTTTTAGTCTAATTTGTATGCAACACGCTATTCTTAAAATTTAATTTTGTTATTATTTTTATTCATATTTTAAATTTTAATTAATATGTTTCCTTATATTTAAATTTACATTTTTTGGTATTTTAATGAAGTATGTTATTGCTTTTTATTTTTCCTAAATTTTGTTTTAACATTTTTAATTATAATATATTGTTAGAATTGACTTTCTAATATTTATTTAATATATAATAATTTATATGCATATTTTTATGAATTCTTTTGTGTAGCATACATTGCACAATACTCATTTGTTAGTATAGTACATGGTAAACATTTAAGAAACAATTAATATAATATTGCAATACGTACCACTTGAAATTTTTATTATTTTAAAATAATAATTTTAATTAAATATTAACTAAATTATTTATATTTTATTTATATCATAATAAATAATAGTTAAATCATATCGAATATATTATGTTACCATCCTATAAAAAAATATAACTAATCAGTCCATTTTCCAAAATATTGTTCATTCCCATCCTTAAGGGATGGCTATTCCGCTAGCTTGAATCAATTGAAGCAACAATTATTCTAAAGGAAATATGATTCCTTCGTTTATTACCATACCAAATAGTAGAATGGAATCAAAACTGAAATTTCCATTTCATTTCAGTATTTGAAGATAATTCATCGATAATGCAAGCCAACACGAACTATATCTAACAAACTTCATCGGTATATGATAGACTGATAGTTAAGTACCCAAGTTGCCAGAAGCATGGATGACTTGGGTCTTAAACTAGGGGACAATAGACCACCATGCTCCAAGCAGGCATCCTCAACAGCCCACTTTGATTGCTGCACTCTAGTTTAATTAGTGCTTTCCATATGGCAGCTCTCTCTAGCAAAATCAGAAGCCCCTTCTCCACAATAGTTGCAATGAGAACTAGGTAGCCATTTCATGGATAGTTTACACTAACCTTTTTTTCCCCTTCTGCAAGTAGTTCTTTTGATGTGTCCCCTTTTAATAACCCAAATTCTTGACATGGACCTAGCTCTTCACTCAACTTTAAGACACTGATAAACCTAAATGCAGAAGTATTAACTGCTGAGGATGTAGGACTTAACCAAGATTCTCCCAAGACATGAAGACATGGAAAAATGTTAGTAATTGTACCATATGGCAAATAACATGATATAGCTCTTGCGACCATAGTTGTCGAAATCGGACCGAACCAACCGGTTGGACCAGTTAAACTGGGACCTGGAGGGCAAGACAATCCGGTTCTAACATAAAATCGGATGTGCAAGACACCCAGAATAACCCGGTCAATCCGTCTAGTTCACCCGTGAATCAGTCAACCCAGCCTGAACCAGATGGGGTCACGGGTTTGTCAATGCCGTTTCAAATTCTCTGGCCTTCACCCCTTTCGACTTCCGAGTTCCGAGTTGCGATGTGATAAAGAGATGGGATTGAGGTAATATTCTCTATTGACTTCTGTTGTTTTTTCTAGTTTTCTATAGGAGAGAAATGTGCAGGATCACATGCATCAGGGAAGGGAGTGCGGTTCACGATAGAGGGCAGGGGGTTCTTCATCACGGTGCTGATCAGCAACGTGGCCGGTGCCGGAGACGTGACGGTGGTGAAGGTGAAGGGGATGAGGATCGGGTGGCTGTCCATGGCCCAAAACTGGGGCCAGAACTGGCACATCAGTGCCGACCTCAAGGGCTAGGCCCTCTCCTTCGAGCTCACCTTCAGCGATGGCGCCCCTCTCACCTCCTATAACGTCGCCCCCAAGGATTGGGCCTTTGGCCAGAACTACGTCGGCAAGCAGTTCGCTTTCTAATAATTATTAATTGCTGCCCTATCATTTTACTATGATGCAAATTGTGTCCATGTAGAGAGGTGATTAATCCCAAAAAGCCCAGAAAACAATATGAAAGCTAATATTTGTGTTCATTCGGAATGGTGACTGAATGATTGTGAAAGTTAATATTTATGTGTCCATGTTATTAAAAATTAGTTTTTATTAATATAAATATTTTTATATTAAAATAATTGAACCAATGGTTCAACCCCAAGCCCTTGATCAAGTCGATGTCCGATCTGGATCTGACAACTATGCTTGAGACCTTATAGTTGAAATACATGTATCACTAAAATTAAGGTATATCAAGTTAAACATGATGAATGATAGCATGATTTTCATTTTGCCAAGCTTATCATAATCACTTCAGAACTTACTCAAGAAAACGAAAAAAAAAATTAAGCACATGATCATTCAGGTGAGGGTCATCGCATCGGAAATTGGTACCAAATCATTACAATTTGATACAGAGTGTGTTGTACCGAGCTTGTGGCATACCAATTAAGTAGACCAAAAGGCCTCAGCCTATGAACTGCCCCAAATTAGGCCAAATTAGATGGATCGGTTCGGTACAGGGTCAATACGGGTGATTCAAGGCAGTATGGGCAATTAGGAGCAGTTTGCAAAATCAGAAGCCCCTTCTCCACAATGGTTGCAATGATAACTAGGTTGCCATTTCATGGATAGTTTACACTAACCTTTTTTTCCCCTTTTTCAAGTAGTTCTTTTGACATGTCCCCCTTTAATAACCCAAATTCTTGACATGGACCTAGCTCTTCACTCAACTTTAAGACACACGAATAAACCTAAATGCATAGGTATTAAGTGCTAATAGGACTTAACCAAGATTCTCTCAAGACATGAAGACATGGAAAAGTGTTAGTAATTGTACCATTTGGCAAATAACATGAACTAGTTCTTGAGACCTTATAGTTGAAATACATGTATCACTAAAATTAAGGTATAGAGTTAAACATGATGAAAGATAGCATGATTTTCATTTTGACAAGCTTATCATAATCACTTCAGAACTTATTCAAGAAAA
The DNA here is from genome assembly GCA_900491605.1 of Calamus simplicifolius. Classification (NCBI taxonomy): domain Eukaryota; kingdom Viridiplantae; phylum Streptophyta; class Magnoliopsida; order Arecales; family Arecaceae; genus Calamus; species Calamus simplicifolius. The sequence goes on from UESW01004693.1 coordinate 98,020, forward strand.
TGAAAAAAATTAAGCACATGATCATTCACGTGAGGTTCGTTGCATCGGAAATAGGTACCAAATCATTACAGTTTGATACAGAGCGTGTTGTACCGAACCTGGGTATACCAATTAAGTAGACCAAAAGGCCTCAACCTATGAACTGCCCCAAATCAGGCCAAATTAGATGGATCGGTTCGGTACAGGGTCAATATGGGCAATTCAAGGCAATATGGGCAGTTCGGAGCAGTTTGTGCCCCCCCCCCCCCCCCCCACACACACAAAATACCAAACCGGCCCAGTTTCAAGCCAATACATTCAAGTCACCCCGGGCAGCCTAGTCCAGGATGGTTCTACTAACCCTGATACTACTTAAAAATTTCTAAAAGCCCCACACCTCACCTCCTCCTCACTTCATTGCACAATTAAATAAGCCAAAATCTGAATCTTGGCTAATGTGATATTGAAAATTTAAATAGATCTTAAATAACCAAACTTTCTCCAACCAAACATATAAGTTATGATAATTGCATTTTTGTAAATCTCATTTTCTACATTTAACTTTATCCAACTTCTTGTGGTCATGTAACAAAGAATGAGCCATCAAGAGATATCACATGGTAGCAATATCCATCAAACTGCAAGATGCAGTCATCGAAAACAAAAACAAAAAAAAAAAAAAGATCAATCCACCAAAAGAGAAAGCATCTATCAGAAAAGAACTAGATCATTGAAAGAGTGAAGGTCCAATCCCATGGAAAAAATAAAGATATGCTCTCTCTAAAAGTGTTTGCTGTTAGTCAATCTCAATGACCCCAAACATAAAACCCACATGGGTGGCACATCCAGACATCATATATGTGTCCAACAGATATGGCAACCATGGACAACTTGCTCCAATGAAACCAAAAAATCTATAATGATGTCCAAGTGGCATATTATTAATGTAAATGGTATTCGAAATTAGTAAAATGAGAAGATATGATCTAATTATCAATAAAAAAGGATGTTACAGTTAAAGCTACATTGAAAGCTCAAACTAGACATGAAGTCAGCTTACTGTAAACTCAATATCAATGAAACATTGTCATACTTCAGATAACTGTCATTATGTGCAAAGAAGCAGCAGCTTTGATGAATGAAGAAAGATGGAGAACATCAAAGCCAACCTAATCAGAGGTATTTTCCTTAAAACAACAGAATCGCATGGAAACTGCAAATTTCACATGTTTTTTAGCCTGAAAAATGGTATGCACAAATTAACTGTAAAATGGACAACTCTATGAGAAGGCTCAGGGAAAAACAATCATTTTATATAATATTATCTTCCAAATCTAAATTGCTAACCTTCATAGATGCTATGGCATCCTGACGTTCTACAATTGACCTCGTATTATAAAGTGGCCTAGCAAGCCATCTTTTAAGCAATCTTTTGCCACATGCTGTCACACAATGATCCAACTGTGCAAATAATGTTCTGCAAGGAGAAAAATATGGCCTTAGTATGCTATGATTGCAAAGCAAACTTACAAACTCTATTGAAAGTTGAAGTACCCTGAGGGACCTCCATTTCTGTTATTCTCCAATATCTCAAGGTTCTCGAGAGCTGCTGAATCAAGTATCATATATGAATTCCAAAGAGTGCTAAAAAAACCTGAGCATGGAAGTGATTCAAATTTAGCACACTTGAGCAATGCTTCATCCAGAAATGCCTGCCTTAAATAAAATAGGCAGCCTCCAAGAGCAGAAAGGGCATACAATCCATCATTGCCTGCACTCATTAGCTCAGTTAACACATCTGGTAAGCCCCCTGAATCATTCACCAGATTATCCAAATTAGCCGAAAAGCTGTCATTTGCTGATGCTGCTAGTTTCCTTGATAGGCTATAATATTTTCTGATCTCACTAGTAGTTTTCTCAGCATCCCAAAATTCTGTAGAAGGAACCAAATCATTAATTAAAGGGTTTCTTGTATTGTTCCTCAAGACTCTCTCAGTTTCAGGACTGAGCACTTTAGAAGGCTTTATGATTTCCACAGGCCTTAGTTCAGATAAAATTGAGCATAAGCATTGACGGTCTGAATCATCTTCAAACTGTAACCACAGAAAAAAAACTTTGTAAGATAATAGATGCTATGGTATTCATAAATTTTTTTAAACATTTATTCCTAAATTTGAAGTGTAATTCTCACATCACAGAGAGAAAAGGAAATTCAAGGACCACTAAATTTACAAACCTGTCCTATCATGAATCTGCTTGTCGAAACATCAACCACACAAAGACCTATAACTGCCTTTTCTTTCTTTTGGTTCTCAAAACATTGGCAATTTTCAGTAACCGAGATTAGGTAAGAAGTATCAGGATTTGTCAAAAGTAACTCTCCATCGGTTAGTGTTCCTTTTGTGACCATAGCACAAATTTCACGTTTCACAACCTTGGAAAACAGAGAAATGTCATCAATGACTTATTTAATTGCAAGTCACATAAACTTATATCATACAGTTTCTAAACAAAAAAAACCAATAAAAAAATAATTTGTTTTGTAATATGATGAAAGGAATAACATATATAGTTCATCCAAAAAAAATACAAAGTTGATCTAATTGATGTTGGCATTCACATTATCATTTCTTCCAAGATGGTTTTTTTAAGATCTCATGAGGCGTGACTGCACCTTATCTTTAGAACCCATCTCTTTGCGACGGAGTTCAAGCTGTTCAGGAGTTTCTGTCTGTTCCACAACAAGAACCCGATAACCCTACATTACCAAAGAATTCCAAACAAAGGAATCATCAAAGTTAGTATTGCACATTCAAGATTTCTTACAAAGCATAAGTAAAAAAAACACATAAATGAAGTAAACTAGATTAATATGCAACAGCCAACCTTTCTGGCCAATTTCTCCAAATTCATCGAAAAATTTTTTCAGGAAATCCACAATGAGGCTGTTCTCCCTGAAAGTACAAGTAATTCCACCAGAAGTTATATCAGAACTAAAAGAGTTTTAACTGACACAGTAACAAAAAATAACACGTCAAATAATATAACAACCAAAGGCCAAAACATTTGAAATACCATAAAAGCACAAATTCTAAGCAAGACAAAATGTAAAAATTTGAAAGAAAAATGGCGGCAAATATAGTAGATAAGTACTAACTTAAACATCAACATAGCGAATGGGAAGTGTAGAACTGAGATGCGCTAGCTTGAACCATAACCAGGTCTTAGGTTTGTACTGCTTGGTACAAACCACAAACCAAGATTCACCAATTTACAAGAACCAGGGCCTCTAACTATGATTTTAAATCCATTTTTCAATAGAACGCTACATGCCCGACCCACCCTATCCCGATGGTTGTGATGGAGGATGCCCTAGTGCACACCAATTAGGACAGTAGGACAATGATGAACAGTCTTGTCCCAACACTTGGGACAATGCCTCATCCAGCATCCCGCAGGTCATCCCACTAGGATTTGAAACTATGCCTGTAATCATAGCAAGATGCAACCTCTCATCAACCAAGATCCACTTGGCCTTAAATTCATGCTTTGAATTAAAATACAATACTTTGTACCACTTTATTCTTACAGATTAAAAGATCCAAATATATTATCTTATTCCATCCATATACTTCTTGCTTTCAATAAGACCATCATGATTTCATTTACAAGCATGATCCACACTTTTTAGATCCCTTCTATCTAATTCATTGAACAACTGAAATACCTTTCCAGAACAATAATGAAACCATACACTTCCAATATCAGTTAGGTAAATTTTCTTCCTATAATCCATCAATAAAGTTTATCCTAACAATATTAAGTCTATACAAAGGATTCAGTCATGGGATTGTCCATCAAAATTGATCGGCTCAATACCTCACAAGGTCAGCAAAACTGGTATTGAGAGCCATACTGATACATTATCGAGTCTGTACCATACATACCCCTAACCTAGACAGGGTCCCAATACTTCTTTCTCGCTCCCAACCATAGTACCACTTGAAACCAGATGATAAGGGTCTACTAGGCAGTTTCATTTGGTCAACACAAGTTCAATTCATACTAAATCAAACCTCAATGCCATATCAGTACCTTATCGATAATATGGAACAATATAATAAGTATGGGAATGTATCCATATGACAAACCTTGGTGCCTCGAATCCCTCTCTAAATATTAGTAAAAGTCCTAGCAAACGTCTCTTTAGACAAGAGTAGTCTGCCAGAAGAACTTATATTCTTGGTTATATAATTTGAAAAGCACCAACAATAAAAGGGGTTGTAGGAAAAGGCTTCTTGTAAGAAATAGTTTGTATCTCTGTCACATATTTCAAGACTTTCTTTCGAAGAAAAAAATTCTCTCCAAAAGCAAATGAAGCTGCATCATTAAATATCTTAGAGATATATCATAAACCTGATAAGGTTTATATAGTCACACTTGTTATAATAAGTCATTTTTAAATATTTTGAAATCTTAACGCTATCTTTTATGTAAAAGCCTATAAAGAGATCAACCCAAAAAAAAGCCTATAGAGATATACTAGGCTTTTGCGTCCACAGGAAAACCTCTATCCATTACTTTAGAGTTTAATAATATGCATATATACATGCTAGAGTTTGGCGACATACATACATACACACCAGGGCAAATGCATGCACACATGCATTTATTTTAGGTAACCAACAATAAACTCTAAGGGGTCGTTTGGTTGGGAGGAAAAATAAGGTAGAAAATTTCTGAACTCATTTACCCATGTTTGGTGGGAAGAAGAAAAAATTGTATGGAGGGCCCACACACTTTTTCTCTCACCAGAAAATAAATACCACAAGGGCGGTCATGGTATTATTTCCTCACGCTCTTTTCCCTTCTTACCCAAAAATATTTTGGCACCGAAAATCCAAAACCATCCCTCCATTTTTTTAATCTTCTTCCCATGTCCACCTAATAACTTATTGCCCTTCTCTTTTCCAGAATCCTCATGCGTGTGGACTCCCATCCTAAAAAGATAAATTATTATTATTATCTTTAATTATTATTACTTTATAATATTTTTAAATACTATTATTATTTTATATCTTTTAATACTTTAATTATTATTATTATTTATAATCCTAACAAATAACAATATGATAACTAAATCAATACATTATTTTCTTTCATACAATGTTCATCAACCAAACAATCAAAAGAAAAAAATTTCTCAAACGATCCATTTAATTCCCATGCAATCTTTACTCTAGAGGTATTATAATCAAATTAGCATTTTTTTTCATGCTAGATTACCCCCAACCAAACATAGTAAAATATTTCCAAAGCTATTTTTCTACATAAATTTCCTATTAACCAACTTAACTCATCTAAGCCTTTTCCCAACCCTATTAACCAAATGTAGTAAAATTTATTTTCCTATGCAAAACTTTTCCTAGGAAAATGAGTCTCAAAAAAAATTTAATTCTTCATAGGTAAACTTTTCCTAGAAAAATAACAAACGAGGACTAAGTTAATAATTAACTAGACACCAAACGTGCATAATCTTTCCAAACACATCAAGTCCAATCTATCTGGACACCAGCATCTGCCTAGAGAATAATCTGATCATATCATGAAGATTACGAGTTGTTTCAATGAAAATTGAAAAATAGAATAACTGCACCTTTTAACTAAATAACTAAAATAAGTGCTAGATCAAGTTGTTTCAAACCATTGCATATGGTACCACCTAACCAAGACACAATTAACAAAAAAATTGAAGTAATAAGCATTCATATAGCAATCAAAAAATGTACATGAGTGAGAATATCTACCTTCATATATTGCAGGTCAAGCTCCCTAGCTCCAATATGTGCATCCATTTCAAACAATTCATAAAACTTTCCCATCTGTTAAAAACACAGCATGCAAATCTTTTAATTCAACCTATGATATTAAGGTGCTTAAACATGTAAATGTATCGACTAAGTCATAAAAGTGCAATTGTACCTTGAAGAACAAAACCTTATCCATATGTTTTGACTTGAACTCCCACCATTGCCTCTACAGACCAAAGATCCCAGCTAACATTGGGAAAAAGAGTACAGCAAAAAATATAACTTTAACCAATGGTCTAAAGAATATAAGGAACCAACTACCTGTCCTCCCGACAAACTCCTCAAGAATTCTGGAGGCAAGTACAGAGTTCTTGGATCATAATCTGCATCTCCAGGCTGCCTCCGACAAGCATCCTTCCGCCCTCTAGGACAAAGGAAAAAGACAATAGAACTTAGTCAAAAGACTTAAGTTGAAAAATTAAGAGTAGCCTAACATCACTATGCCAGCCCTTCTACATATTTATGCTTAATATGCCTCTAAACAGGAATGGTAATAGCACTGGAGTGACCCTTCAGATAAATTTCCATGCAGTTATTTAATATCAAATTGTTCTTTTAAGTATTAAATATCACAGTTTTCTTTTTTTTTTTTAATGAGTGTCCCACTCCATCTTGATTCAAACCCAGCTCCAGACAGTTGGGCCTTGCCACTTTTGCCATCTAACCATTTTACAAAGGCCATGAAACAAAAAAGCCTTTGGGGAAAAATTTGGAAATGAGACAATATACGTTTGTCCCTAGAGTTTAATCAAATGTGCAACAAATTGCATGCATTTTCACAATTGTGAGTTTAAAGATAGTTGTCGGCACCAGATTACCCAAATAATCACTTCTGGCCATTTATTTAGTAAAGGATTGCTCCCCCCCACCCACCCCACCCCAGGGGTCACTAAAGACATTGGAGAAAGCCTCCTATAATGACTCACAAGAGATTCATAGCATGCTAAAAATTTCATACTACCTTCAGTTCTTCACCCAAAATAAAACCATATTCAGACCAGATTTTGAGAAATTAAGAGTTCCTTGCATAAATTGAATTCATATAGTCCAATTAACTAACCGAAATATTAGAGAAGGGGGAACTGTATTGGATGAACAATAGTTTTCATCTCATAAGATTATCTTTGGGAGATTTATCCATCCAATACACATCTGCATAGTGATTACGAGCTTGAAGGAATAGTTTGATGGTAAAGTGGCATCATAATATAAGTTTATTAGATTAATAACAAGAGAAAGCAAGATTTAGTATTCCAAATTGACTTGGTTATTTTTCACCATCCCTATACATAAGGGGTGTCAGATCTACCATGATGAAAATATGCTATTTTCTCATTTCTACCCATCTTTGAAGGTTATCATCCCATAAATAAAGTGAAAAACTATTCAGTTCTAATTTTCCTCTCACAAATCCAGGGATAGGGCCTACGGTTCATCTCTCCCATTATAGTAGCTTTGAACTACAATTCGTCTCTCCCGTTATAGTAGCTTTGAACTTTAAGCCTAGAATATAGTTTTGATTATAATTCTTATTCCTCAATCTACTTAAAGACATAACTTGAAATCAAAGTAATATTTTTAGCTTCATCATGTAGTGTGAAGTTTTCTTGATGGTACTAATATTTAGAAAGCATGAAAAATACCATTAAGTTTGCTCTAAGCAAGTTATCATGGTATAAGTTGTGATGTAGTGAAGAACTAGAGATTACAGCTCTCGCTTATTAGTTGTTCTATTCTTAAGTCTGTAAGTTATGAACAGTTAGACTAAATCAGTGGTTTAGCCAATGTCTGAGTTTCTTAGGGCTTAGGCTATCATGGCTTATATAAAAGCAAGGTCAGACAACTATTTAAGGAAGATTAATGAAAATATCAACTTACATTATCTCATTCTCTAATTCACTATTTGTGGTGAATTTCATTCTCAAATCTGGCCTTTTTCCAGCATTGACATTTTGCCAATATGACTACGACTCAGCTTTTTCTTATCCCATATAAAATATAAAGATTAAACAAAGAACTGTGTTTCATTCTAAGCCCATTGTTTATTATTGTTTCCTAGGAAATAGATGCATTTTCTTATCTCAAGTTATGTTTCCTTCCCTTTTTGTCTAGCTTCTTTTCAAGTACAAGAAAACCTTTGATGGATACACCCTGATCATATGAGATTAAATTTTCTTAACTATCAAAGTGAATTTTCCCTTTCCTCCCAACTATGATTCCAGGTATCAGGTAAAAAGTTGCCTTTGCATGAACCAAGAGACCAATACAGATGATTATATTTATTAGAGAGTTGATCATGATATTTTGAAACCTTAATGAATCACACTTTGACCCCTAGGGCATAGGGTGATGGAAGAAGGCTCAGGTTTAGATTAACATCTTGTCAACAAGTTTCAACTTGCAACAATCGACATCAACAACTTCCATCACAATGGGTGCTCAACTATTTAACAACATTGTGAAGGACCAAAATCCAAATGAAAATAGATATGACAAAAAGTTAAAGAAAATTGCAACATTACTTGCAAATTGAAAAAGATAACATATATCTCAAGAATGTTCATACTTCATAGAAATATGCAATCTTGGGGTGTGCGATACATTGACTATGAGTGAAAAATCCTTAGCTTGAAAAGGATGAAGATTCAGTTAAAAATTCACTAGTTAAGAGCTTACCATCAATCATTCAACCAAAAATATAGAAGTAATGTATGGAAAGATGTTCAAGTTACGCACTAGTAAGATATCCTAGAGTTTAAGATTAAGCAACCAATGATCCTTTTAACTGTCAAAAGGGCTAATGGCTTATCAGTTGATACCACTCTCCTCAACAAATGTGAGGTTCTAGGTCATGATTTGTCGTAGCAACATGTATCGTCCCATAATAGGTACACTATAACATACTAGTAAGGTACCAATATGCTATCAAAGTTTGGTACAACATAGAAGTCAGACCAGCTTGTATAGACTGGAATCAAATGGTTCTTCCCATTTCATATCATAGTGACCTGTACTAAGTCGAGTCAAATAGTACTATGGTTAAACATGAGAACAAAGCCTTCCAACCTTATGTCAACACAAGAATTACAACATGTCATGCTGGACGTACCATTCCATACTGATGTGGCTAGTAAAAGCCACGTGATAATCAAATAATAATCGGCAATGTGGCTAGTAAAAGCCACATGGTAATCAAATAGTAAGCGGCCCCTAACCTAGGCGGCCTCGGTGGTAAGCGGCCCCTAGGCGGCCCCAGGGCCGGTCCTAGGCGGACTCGATGGTAAGCGGCCCTAGGCGGCCCCAGGGCCGGTCCTAGGCGGCCTCGATGGTAAGTGGCTCCTAGGCGGCCCAGGGCTGGTCTTAGGCGGCCTCGATGGTAATCGATCCCTAGGCGGCCCCAGGGCGGATCCTCGGCGGGCCTCGATAGTAATCGGCCCCTAGGCGGCCCCAGGGTGGGTCCTAGGCAACCTCGGTGGTGACCAGCCCCTAAGCGGAATCTTGCAGATTTAACAAGATAAGAGACGTCAATTCTGACATCATCCTCAAAGAATCCAGCCCGAAAAGTAACTAGCAGAATTTAATGACTCTGGCTAAATAAGCATCAAAAGGCGTTTACCTGCCATAAATATCAATCACTTCGAGTCAGAAAAGCCACTAAGGCCCAAAAAGTCATTAGTAGAATTTAATGACTCGGGCTAAATAAGCATCAAAAGGTGATTACCTGCCATAAAGTATCAATCACTTCGAGTCAGAAAAGCCACTAAGGCCCAAAAAGTCATCAATAAATTTAATGACTCTGGCTAAATGAGCATTAAAAGCCGATTATTCTTGGAAAAACACTAATGATGTCGGAACAATGGATGCGGATCCAATCCGACCAGCTCTGACATTCTATCTGTAAGAATGCTGACACGTCATAATATTCGGACCTTAGCAAAGAGAGATGCGATAAAAGGGAGGTAAGAGCAAACAAAAGGGGGGATTTTCTTAAGCCTGAAACAATCCACTTCTTCTACACACACCTCTTCTTTTAGACTACTGTTGTGTTCCTGGTTGCTAACTTGGGCGTCGGAGGATCCCAACTGGAATTTCCAGTCACAGGATTTCTTGCAGGACTCTGAAGCGAAGGAGGGATCCTGGCACACTCCTGGTGACAACTGACGCTTAAGGACGCCAGCTCAAAGTGACCGGGCATCAACAGATTGGCGCGCTAGGTAGGGGGGTCAGCAAGTGAAAGAGCTCGCCCTTCTTCAAGTCCTTTCTTCAAGTCTTGATGGATCTAACACATGTTCAGGAAGCTTCTTCCAGTTCCACTGGGGGCATCCCATTCGAATGAACCCATTGGAAACCGATTTTCCTGTTTCATCATCACCATCGATATCGGCCACCCCATATGAGCAGCTAGCTAATCTCACTCAACAAGTCCAAGCCCTCATTGGGATGGTCCGTGAGTTACAGGAACAGCGACTTGCCGCCGCACACCGACAAGCCGGATTTCCTATACTACCGCAGACTGCTACCCCAACTAGTCAACAGTCAGCACACAGAAGGTCCTCCCAGAAGGAATGCCCCCATCGCTAAGTTCCATCCAGGCACCATCACCAAGGAAGCCTCAAGAGGTCTCGTCTCCTCTCCACTCTGGTGGTTATGAGCACCGACGAGGGAAGGAGCCCCGAGGTTCATATCATCGCCAGCCTCGTTATCCTACCTCTTCATCATCCGAATCAGCGGGTAAGGACATCAATGACCGGATGGAGAGACGTTTGGAGGAGCAAAACCAGCGCCTGGAGGAGCTTAGCCAAAAGTTTCATGATCATTCGGGGGTGGAATTTGATACTCGTCCCCCTCTCACCTGCCGAGTCATAGAGGAGCGCATACCTTATCGATTCCGTCTCCCCCAACTAGACCCATATGATGGTACCACTGACCCACTGGACCATCTAGAAAGCTATAAATCCCTTATGCAAGTCCAAGGAGCCACGGATGCCTTGTTATGTATCGCCTTTTCTGCTACTCTCCGAAAGGCCGGCCGTGCTTGTACTCCAGGCTGCTCCGCGCAGCATCGATTCTTTTCAACAACTGGAGAAGGCCTTTTTGGCGCAGTTCGATGTCTGCCGCAAAATCCCTCGGGTGGCAGACAACCTCTTCTCCGCCAGCAAAAGGAAGGCGAGTTACTGAAAGACTTCATAGCCCGGTTCAAAGCGGCGGCCCTTGAGGTATATCATTTGGACGATGTTGTGGCCACTTTGGCCTTGAAGCGGGGGCTCCGTCCCTCTCGCTTCACTTATTCTCTAGATAAAAGACCGCCTAGCTCTTATGCTGAGCTCCTGGACCGGGCACACAAGTATATCCGTGCTGATTAGGCTGACCACACCCGGAGGGATGCTGACAGAGTGGCCGACAAAAAACCGATCCGAGAGGTACCAAGCAGACTTCTTCCTAAGAAGCCCGAACCCCGCGCCGGCCAGATAATCGGCGCCAGAACCTATCCACTGAGAAAGGGAGCTATACACCCCTCCTCACCTCGAGATCTCATATTCTTATGGAGATTGAAGGTGAGCTTTATCTCGCGCCCCCCTTTGCTGAGGGCGGGTGTCGCCCATGACCGGAGCCGCTACTGTCATTTCCATAAAGACTATGGTCACGACACCGACGAATGCCGTAATTTGAAGCACGCCATTGAAGAGCTCATTCAACAAGGCTACCTCGGAAAGTTTATCAAGAAAGGAGCTCCGGTCATCCCGCCTTTGATGGGGCCCCCACCTGCTCAGGCCGGCATTGACAACACTCCAACGGAGCGGACGGTGAGCATACTTTCATGGGGAGCGGCTTCATTCACCAAAAGACAAAGGGGAGATGAGGGGATAGAAGATGTAAATCCCTATTTTGAAAGGGAGTTAGCGGGAAGGGGCCATTCGAACGATGATAGCGTAGTCATTTCTATGACGATCGCTAAGCATCTTGTAAAAAGAATACTAGTAGACAGTGAAAGCTCGGCAGACATACTTATGACGCTTTTGTTCGTATGGGTCTGTCCCCTGATTCTTTGCTACTTGTGGCTACACCCCTCGTCGGCTTCACCGGAGATTCGATCAAAGTAGAGGGTGAGATTACCTTACCAGTCACAGCGGGATCACCATCCTGTCAAAGCACAGTCCTAAAGAGGTTCCTAGTGGCCCGAGTGCAGTTGGCATACAACACCATCCTCGGTCGACCAGGTTTGAACCTCCTGGATGCAGTCATATCCACCAGTGTCGACTGGTGAGGTTCCCTACTGATCAAGGAGTCGGAGAGATGTACGGGGAGCAGAACCTCATGCAGTTACGCTATCACATGGCCCCTAGCCCTCAGGAGATGATGACTCCCTCTACCCCAGTACTGTTCGACCCTAGGGAGTCTGAAAGAAGAGGAGAATCAGCTGAGCGTCTGCTATCTTACCCACTGGGTGACGATCCCGCAAAAACTGTGCAAATTGGGGAACTTCTTCCTTTGGAGATGAAAAATGAACTCTTTGCCTTCTTGCGGGCTAACTCAGATATTTTCGCATGATTTGCCTCGGACATGCCTGGCATTCCTTCGGAGGAGATAACTCACAAACTCAACATTGATGCCAAGTGTCGACCCATTCGTCAAAAGAAGAGAAGCTTCGCCCCTGAGCGGCAAAGGACTATAGATGAAGTCAATAAATTACTAGCCGCCGGCCACATTCGAGAGGCTCAGTACCCAAGTTGGTTGGTCAATGTGGTTATGGTTCGAAAGGCAAGTAGAAGTTGGCAAATCTGCATCGACTTTACTGATCTTAACAAGGCGTGTCCCAAAGACAGTTTCCCCCTGCCGCAGATTGACCAGCTGGTGGACCCTACGTCCGGCCATGAGCTCCTTGGTTTCATGGACGCCTTCTCTGGTATAACCAAATAAAGATGGACCCGACGGATGAAGAAAACACCTCTTTTATTACGGAGAAAGGTATTTATTGTTATAAAGTAATGCCCTACAGATTGAAGAACGCCGGAGCCACTTACCAGAGGTTGATGAATAAGGTCTTCAAGGACCAGATTGGGCATAACATGGAGGTGTACATGGACGACTTGCTGACTAAGAGCACCCGCACCGCCCACCACATCGTCGACTTGGAAGAAACATTTGACAATCTCCGAAGCCATCAGATCAAGCTTAATCCCCGCAAGTGCGCCTTTGGTGTTACTGTGGGGAAATTTTTGGGTTTCTTAGTAACCCAGCGGGGAATCGAAGCAAATCCAGAAAAGATCCAGGCTATTCTCAGTATGCGGCGGCCAGCTAACAAGAAGGAAGTACAGCAGCTCACTGGAAGAATAGCTGCTCTGAGCCGATTCCTATCCAGATTGGCGGAAAGGTGCTTACCCTTTTTTAAAGCCCTGCGCAAAGTTGACGGTTTCGAGTGGACAAACAGTTGCCAAAGAGCTTTCGAAGTAAAAGGGTTCTTGTCTACACCACCGTTACTGTCGAAGCCCGAGGAGGGAGAGAAGCTCTTTGTCTATCTAGCCACTACCCCAGAGGCGGTCAGTTCCGTTCTAATCCGACTCGACCAAGATGGAGTGCAGAAGCCTATTTACTATACTAGCAGGGTGAGGTCCGATATTCTCGAATGGAGAAGATTATCTTTGACTTGGTCGTCTTTGCTCAGCGCCTCCAACCATATTTCCAGGCACACCCGATAGCGGTGTTTACGGACCAGTCTCTCAGATCTATTTTAGCTCGACTTGACACCTCAGGTCATCTAGCAAAGTGGGCTATCAAGCTGGGAGAATTCGACCTTTCATTTCAAGCTTAATTTGTCCTTAAATCCCAAGTGCTGGCGGATTTTTTAGTAGAATGCACCTGGACTGACGAGCAAGACAACAATGCCCCTGAAAAGTGCCCTGTAGCTGAGGAGGATTTGGCAGAGGCCTGGATTCTCCATGTTGACGGCGCCTCCAATTCCCAGGGAAGCGGGGCAGGCCTCATCTTGGCGAGTCCGGAAGGAATGGTCTTTGGGTACGCTCTTCGTTTCCTCTTCAAGGCTACCAATAATCAAGCTAAGTATGAAGCCCTATTGGCCGGAATCAAGCTTGCTCGAGAGCTCGGAATAAAGCACCTTCGAGCCTTCACCGATTCCCAGCTCGTCTCCGGACACATCACTGGGGAATTCGAGGCTCGTGACCCTACCATGTTCCGATATTTGAGTAAAGTTAAGATGTTGATCTCCTCACTGGCTTACTTCACCATCAGCTACATTCCCAGGTGGGAGAACGCCATAGCTGATGCATTATCAAAGCTGGCCACTTCGGTGGACGACTGCCTAGAAAGGGCGTACGTCGAGCATGTGGAGAGCCCAAGTATCGATTCTGCAGAGGAAGTTGTACCAATCATGCAGGAGCCGACTTGGATGGATGCTTATACTCGCTACCTTACTGATAGTTCTCTCCCCACTAACCCTGCAGAAGCTAGGCTGCTCAAGAGAAGGTCAACCAAGTTTGTGCTGTTAAATGGTTGCTGTATAGGAAGTCTTTCTCTCACCCTCTTCTCAAGTGCATAGGCCCGACGGATGCTGATTATGTCCTCAGAGAAATCCATGAAGGTATATGCGGGAGTCATGTGGGGGCAGGTCTCTAGCATACAAGGCTCTCCGCCAAGGATATTAACTGGCTTACGATGCGCCAGGACGCCACCGAGTTGGTTCGAAAGTGCGATAGCTGTCAACGGCACTCGAACATCCAACTACAGCCGGCCTCGCAGTTAAGTCCACTCTCTGCCCCCTGGCCCTTTGCTAAGTGGGGAATGGATATACTCGGGCCTTTCCCCTCTGCTGCCGGACAACGAAAGTTTTTATTAGTGGACATCGTCTATTTTACTAAATGGGTCGAGGTCGAGGCGTTGGCTAAAATCACTGAAGCTAAGGCAAGGACATTCTTTTGTAAATCCATCATTTGTCGGTTTGGCTTGCCCCATACTGTGATTACTGACAATGGTCGCCAGTTTGATAACTCAGCATTCAAGGCTTTTTGTGCCGAGTTAGGCATTTGCCACAGGTTTACTTCTGTCGAGCACCCCCAATCTAATGGAGAGGCGGAAGTCATGAACCGCACTATCCTTCAAGGGCTTCGAACTCGGTTGGATGAGTCTAAGGGCAGATGGGTAGAGGAAATTCCAAATGTATTATGGGCATATCACACAACCCCAGGGCCCCTACGGGAGAGACTCCCTTCAGCCTCGTCTTCGGATCCGAAGCGGTCATCCCAGTGGAGATCGGCCTTCCTAGCACCCGGGTAGAAATGTATAAAGAGGACGATAACCCTAATCAGTTGTTAATCGACGAAACCCGAGACCTTGCACACTTAGGATGGCCACCTTACGCCAGCAGGCTGAGAAATATTATAATGCCCGAGTCCGCCCCAAGACGTTCCGCCCCGAAGACCTGATTCTTAGAAAAGCTGAGGTGTCCGAGCCAACCGAAGGAGGCAAGCTGTCGCCAAACTGGGAAGGACTGTATCGAGTCGTAAAGGCACTTTCACAAGGAGCTAACAAATTGGAAGGGATGGACAGACAACTGATTCCATGCACTTGGAACGCCGGTAATCTCCGCCGATACTACCAGTGATAAATGTACTAAGCGAATGATTATAGAAAAAATAGTTTTAAAATTTTATTGTTCAATCTAAAGTACGGACCTCGGCGGCCCAAAGAGCACAGACATTCCGGACCGACGCGAGAAACCTCCGAGGTTCAAGTCATGTTCTAGGCGGCCCCGAGTCAAACTCTCGAGCCGGCGCGAGACACCCCGTGGCAGTTTTCAAAAGGATCTCGGCGGCCCAAAGGGCACAGACACCCCGGACCGGCATGAGAAACCTCCGGAGGTTCAAGTCTTGTGTTCTAGGCAACCTCGAGTCAAACTCCCGGGCCGGCGCGAGGAACCTCCGTGGCAGTTTTCAAAAGAACCTCGGCGGCCCAAAGGGCATAGACACCCTAAACCGGCGCGAGAAACCTCTGGAGGTTCAAGTCTTGTGTTTAGGCGACCCCGAGTCAAACTCCCGGGCCGGCGCGAGAAACCCCCGTGGTAGTTTTCAAAAGGACCTCGGCGGCCCAAAGGGCACAAATACCCCGGACCGGCGCGAGAAACCTCCGGAGGTTCAAGTCTTGTGTTCTAGGCGGCCCCGAGTCAAACTCCCGGGCCGGTGCGAGAAACCCCCGTGGCAATTTTTAAAAGGACCTCGACGGCCCAAAGGGCACAGACACCCCGGACCGGCGCGAGAAACCTCGAAGGTTCAAGTCTTGTGTTCTAGGCGACCTCGAGTCAAACTCCCGAGCCAGCGCAAGAAACCCCCTGGCAGTTTTCAAAAGGACCTCGATGGCCCAAAGGGCACAGACACCCCGGACCGGCGCGAGAAACCTCCGGAGGTTCAAGTCTTATGTTCTAGCGGCCTTGAGTCAAACTCCCGAGCCAACGCAAGAAACCCCCGTGGGGGTTTTCAAAAGGACCTCGGTGGCCCGAAGGGCACAGACACCCCGAACCGGCGCGAGAAACCTCCGGAGGTTCAAGTCTTGTGTTCCAAGCGGCCTCGAGTCAAACTCCCGAACCGGCACAAGAAACCCCCTGGCAATTTTCAAAAGGATCTCGGCGGCCCAAAGGGCACAGACACCCCGGACCGGCATGAGAAACCTCCAGAGGTTCAAGTCTTGTGTTCTAGGCGGCCCCGAGTCAAACTCCCAAGCCGGTGCAAGAAACCTCCATGGCAGTTTTCAAAAGGACCTCGGCGGCCCAAAAGGCACAGACACCCCGAACCGGCGCGAGAAACCTCCGGAGGTTCAAGTCTTGTGTTTTAGGCGGCCCCGAGTCAAACTCTCGGGTCGGTGCGAGAAACCCCCGTGGCAGTTTTCAAAAGGACCTCGGTGGCCCAAAGGGCACAGATACCCCAGACCGGCGCGAGAAACCTCCGAAGGTTCAAGTCTTGTGTTCCAAGCGGCCCCGAGTCAAATTTTCGAGCCGACGCGAGAAACCCCCGTGGCAGTTTTCAAAAGGACTTCGGTGGCCCAAAGGGCACAGACACCCCGGACCGGCGTGAGAAACCTCCAGAGGTTCAAGTCTTGTGTTCTAAGCGGCCCCGAGTCAAACTTCCGGACCGGCGCGATAAACCCCCGTGGCAGTTATCAAAAGGACCTCAGTGGCCCGAAGGGCATAGACACTCCAGACCGGCGCGAGAAACCGCGGTGGTTCAAGCCATTGAATTCTAGGCGATCCCGAGTCGAACTCCCGGGTCGGCGTGGGAAGTCCCCGTGTAATTCTCATGTTCGAACAAGTTAGGACAACAGATTATCACACGTACTCGAGGGAATAGGGATGTTTTGCCAAACGTCGAAGTACGTTACCTAGAAGGTCGAAAAACCATTGACGGGATCGGTGTAAAGATCGAAACAACACACAAAATTATCAAAAAAAAATTTGCTATTAATGTGTTGTCATACAAAAGGCCAATTTTGGCCGCATTACAAAATATAAAAATAACAAAAGAAAGCCAAAATCAAGGCTCGAGGACTCCGACTAGTCCTCCACATCCTCATCCATAGGCCGAATATCATCGAGGTTACCTAGCTGGTGAACTTGAAGAATCTTCTCTTTACACTTCTCGAAGCCCTTGGCGTAGGTGTCAACGGCTGCTTCGCTACACCCGGCCGCGAATTCGGCGGAGCCTTTGTAAGCCTCCACAGCACTTTGGGCTCGCTGGTCGGCAGCGTTGACCCTGATCATGGCTTCAGCCTGAGCAACCATTACACTCTCCTTGGCCTGAACTTCAGTGACGATCGGTTTAGCCAAAGTTTCTCTAACTTCCTCTTCAGCGAAGGCCAGCTTCTCCTCAATGGAAATCAGTCGCTCCTCGGCGTTGGCCAATCTCTCCTCGCGGCTCGGGCCTCAAACTCAACTAACTCTACCCTATCTTCTGCCGCGGCTGCTCTCTCTTCAGCCTAAGTTGCCCTGAGAAGAGCACTCTTCAGCTTTTCCTCGGTTGGCCCTAGCCTCGACATGGCTTCGGCCAGCTTGGCATCAGCCACTCGAGCCTTTCTCTCGGCTTCTTCGACTTGGGCCTTAAGAGCCCGACCCTCCTCTTTGGCGGCCCTTAGCGCATCGAACACTGCAAGCTCCTGAGCTTTGACCTCAGACAACTCCCGGATCAACTCATCCACCTGAGCCTTGAGAGCGTCCAACTCAGATGAGCCCTGCTTCTGGTTGCCCGAACCTCCGATGGAAGCATCCCGAAGAACGAATGCACTGTTAGATGCCTGCACACACTAGAGGGTGAGAGATCAATTATAATTAACCCAAAGAAAGAGGAAGCTAGGGATCCCGTATAGTTACATGGAGGATGGCAGTGAAGAAAGTGTCAAGGGATTTCTCCAGCGGCTAGCGTCGAAGCTCGGCTTGGAGATTGGGCAGAGTCAGCGGCTAAGCAGACGCTCGGCTAGGCGACCCCGGCGAATTGCGTTGACCCAGGTGGCCGACTCGAAAAACCCTCGTCGAAGGGCACCTCCACCCCCTCCTGGGGCGATTGAACATCCGAGGGACGATCCTCGTCGGCTTCCTGAACTGGAGGTGTCATCACCCTTTCTTCCGCGGGATCTCGCCCTCGGCTTCGGCGAGTAACGAAGATCTCTCCCTCGCTGGCTCCTCTCGAATCCCGGCCAGAGGGACACCCATTGGCGGCTCCTCTTGAATCCCGACCGAAGGAACCTCCGTTACTAAATCTTCGACAAAGGGATCCCTCTCTCTCGCTTCCCCTGCCAATGTGACCTCGGGGGAGGAGGGCGGCCGCTCTGCCCATTTTGGCTTCTTGGGCGCCGCCCTCGCCGGGCCTCCGGCAGCTTTCCTCTTCTTCTCAAGGGCCTCCGAAAAAAATCCGTAGAAAACCTCATCTCTGCACCATAGAAGCAGAGAGTCAAAAGCCAAAAGCAAAAACAATAAAACAAACACAAACAAGACAAGAAACCATGAACAAGCGAGGGCGTATGCACAAATATATGTACATAATAAACAAATGAAGAATAAAAGAAAGGACGAGGAACTGCGGCCAACGGCCGAGGAAGGTAGCGCTTACCGAATCTCGGTGAGGGTGCCCTCGGCGCCGCTAAGGCCTCACAAAGGTTGCCCTCCGACCTCACGAAGGTTGCCCTCCGACAGCAACTCTGCACAGGGAGGGACAATGAGGACAGGAGGGCTTTGAAAAGTTATCGTCCCTTTCCTCTATGGTTGAATTTTTATTGGGACTGGTGTCAGAAAACTCCAAGACGTCTTCACCCCCTCACCATGAACATAAAAGAAACGCGACTTCCACTCTTTGACCTTCGAGGGCAAGTCCAGCTTAAGAACCCTCTTGGGGCGAGAAGCAAAACTCCACCATCCGCTCTTCGAGGAGTTCCTAAGTTTGTACAAAGCTCGAAAGAGAGACCCGGGCCCCATGAAAATGGCAAAGAACTCTGATGCATATATAATTCGGATAGAATTTGGGGTCAGTTGCGCAGGGACTAGGTTGTACCTATCTAGGAGATTTAAAAAGAAGGAATGGAGAGGAAGGCGAAGCCCACTCCTAAGGAATTCTTCATAAAGTGCGACTCCTCGGCCACAGGTCACCTTATCACCATGCCAAGGGGCAGACAGACAGACGCTGTCAGGAATGTTATACCGGACCCTAATCCTCCTTATATCCTAGTCTTTCAGGGTGGAACATATCCCCCCTAAGCCTGCAGAGGTGGATCTAGAAGGAGATACCAAACGAGATGGTAGAGATGAAACCCTAGGGGTCGGAAAGGGGGCCTTAGCCATTGGGGAAGGAACCTCGCCTGAAGGAACCTCGCCTGAAGACGGATTAACAGCCTCAGAACGACCAGGAATAGTGATACCACCGGGAGCACGGCGGCGGGCCTCAAGAATCTCTTCCCTAGATGGTTCAACTAAAGGCCCCTTGCCCTTCCTATCGGTTTGAGGATCCATCGAAAAGAAAGGAGCACACAAGGAAAACCAAGAAACTGACCTCAAAATAGAAGGACAGAAGCAAAAGAAAGCTCAGTGCTCAGAGGATGGACGAGAAGCAAAAGGAGCATAGAAGTGATAGAAGACAAAAGGGGGTGGGCGAGATAATATTAATTCTTCATATTTCGAAGACCTCGCCCATCATGAAGAGCAAAGCTGCGAACACCGAATCGTGACCCAAGTGTCACTAGCCCATAAGTGGGGGACGTTTCCCCCAATGAAAAGGAGCCGCCAAAGTAATTCAGTCACGTAACTTTCTTTTTCCGTCAGTTACGAGGCATTTCTTTTAAGTAATAAAAGAATTCTTAAGAAGACTTAATCTCCCTGGAAGCACACGCCCACCATTAACGGGGCATAGCGTAATAAACCTAATTATGCGAGAATTTTTGCGCTCCTTTCTTTTGGCAAGTGCCACGCACATGAGGACCAAGACTCAGGAGCGGGGGGCATATGATGTGGCTAGTAAAAGCCACATGGTAATCAAATAGTCAGCGGCCCCAGGCTGGCCCTAGACGGCCTCAGTGGTAAGCGGCCCCTAGCCGGCCCCAGGGCCAGTCCTAGGCGGCCTCGATGGTAAGCGGCCCCTAGCTGGCCCCGATGGTAAGCGGCCCCTAGGCGGCCCCAGGGCCGATCCTTGGCGGCCTCGATGGTAAGCGCCCTTAGGCGGCCCCAGGGCCGGCCCTAGGCGGCCTCGATGGTAAGCGGCCCCTAGACGGCCCCAGGGCTAGTCCTCGGCGGCCTCGATAGTAATCGACCCCTAGGCGGCCCCATGGCGGGTCCTAGGCGGCCTGGTGGTGACCATTCCCTAGGCGGGGGTCGCTTTTCTAAAATCTTGCATATTTAACAAGATAAAAGACGTCAATTCTGACATCATCCTCAAAGGATCCCAACCCAAAAAGTCACTAGCAGAATTTAATGACTCTGGCTAAATAAGCATCAAAAGGCGATTACCTGCCATAAAGTATCAATCACTTCGAGTCAGAAAAGCCACTCAGACCCAAAAAGTCATTAGCAGAATTTAATGACTCTAGCTAAATAAGCATCAAAAGGCAATTACCTGCCATAAAGTATCAATCACTTCGAGTCAGAAAAGCCACTAAGGCCCAAAAAGTCATCAATATAATTTAATGACTCTGGCTAAATGAGCATTAAAAGCCGATTATTCCTGGAAAAACACTATGATGTCGGAACAATGGATGCGAATCCAATCCAACCAGCTCTGACATTCTATCTGTAAGAATGCTGAGACGTCATAATATTCGAACCTTCGCAAAGGGAGATGCCGATAAAAGGGAGGTAAGAGCAAAGGAGGGATTTTCTTAAGCCTGAAACAATCCACTTCTTCCACACACGCCTCTTCTTCTAGACTACTGTTGTGTTCATGGTTGCTAACTTGGATGTCGGAGGATCCCAACTGGAATTTTCAGTCACGGGATTTCTTGCAGGACTCTGAAGACGAAGGAGGGATCCTGGTACACTCCTGTTGACAACTGACGCTTAAGGATGCCAGCAAAGTGACCGGGCATCAACACATACCAATAAAATACCAATACAATACCCAATATTGGTACAATAAACCTCGGATGGAATGGTAAATAGGTGGATCCTCACTATTTCATTAAGGGCATCTTCTAGTTTCTCAATAACATCAAGTTCAATAGGTACAAGTAAATTGGTCTGGTCAATGGTCATATAGCTTATATTCCTTGTCAAGTAGTTATGATCCCTATTTGTATGGGTAAAACCATTATCAAATATGTTACATATGGATTAAAACAAGGATTTAAAAAGTATGTGATGGCCCAATACTGCTAATTGGGTAGTATACACTTATCATGGTGCGCCAGGTAGTGATGCAGGGCACCATTTGATACCAAAACATTATTTTAAAAAAAGTGTACAGAAACTTTTAAGGTAACAAGTTGTACAAGGTCAATTCTAGGCCAATCAAGGTGGTTCACACACTAAGCAACCCTAAAGACAGACTAGTTCATGTCCAATACAGTACATATCAGCTGATACAAGTTAGTACACCTGATATTTTAATCCATGGATAAAAGCATCATGTATCATGACTATGTCAATCAAAGGCTCATAGGGTTTGCATATTATGTCATATCAAGCAGAAACACATGCAAATCTAAAAAGGTTCTTGAATAGCAATAACAACATACAAAATCTTATTCATCTTTTAAACCTACATTATTATCAGTTGCTTGAGGCTACTGTATGGACATTTTATAAAAAAATGGCTCTTATAAATTCTAGATAAACAGCACATGGAAGCTTAAACTTTATATCAAGTATATGACTATATATTTCTTATTTTCTTATGTCTTTATGCATAGATATATGCCAAATAAACATGCATATAAAGTTTTTATACATTATTTAATAGTATTGTACCTAGCATATACTTATATAATTAAACATCTATACATAAATAAGATATCTATGTAAGCCCCTAGAAGTGAATTGTCAAGGATCAATAGAAGCAGCCAAAGGTTGACGGGAAAGAATATTGGCCATGGATATATTTGAAAACTCATTTACTTACTGCTCCACCTCCATTCCTTGCAACCCTAAGCACCAGAAAATCATATATGGCATTATTAGGCCAATTAGAGCAGCGCCCTAATAAAAAAATAGTGAATTCTTAAGGAGCTTAAGACACCTTGATAAAAGAGAATTATAGCTGGATGAAACAATAATTATGAGAATAAAATGTAGAGGATAGATTTATCTTATATTGTTTATATTTACTTTGAGATCCTTCCAAGAGGAAGGCAAAAAATTGATGTTAATTAAGAATATCTAGAGACACTTATAGCTCTAGCATATTTTTCTTCGTCCAACAAATGCTCATGAAAACTCTTCTCGATAGTGTTTTATCAATTCACATATGTGACATGATGGACTGTCTTTC
Organism: Calamus simplicifolius; assembly: GCA_900491605.1. Classification (NCBI taxonomy): domain Eukaryota; kingdom Viridiplantae; phylum Streptophyta; class Magnoliopsida; order Arecales; family Arecaceae; genus Calamus; species Calamus simplicifolius. The sequence goes on from UESW01004693.1 coordinate 120,830, forward strand.
AAATGTCATATGTCTCCTGCAAGTAGCTTCAATCTAGGATAAATAAAAGCAGCAAATACATGTTGAACTCATTTAAGTTGATAGAAGCAAATGTTCAACAGGACAGAAAGTGAATAAAAGGCGGGATGGTTGCACTGTATTCTTTGATGAGGAAAAAGATGCCTTTGCAATGTTTGAGATTTTTTCTTTGCTTTTTCACCTTGAGATGACTTTCAATGTAGATCTCAGTGGTTTTGTTTGAGTCCAAATAAGTTTGAGGATAAGCCTTGTCCAACTCAAGACTATAATGAAAATATTTCTGCCAAACCATTGTGTCTAAAGCAATTAATGATTGATGGCCAAGCAACCATACGTGAAGTGATTCTTAGGCATCCTAAAATCCTTCATGGTTGAGTCAATGATGAGTACAATAAACATAAGAATCAGTTAAAGCAAGATTGTGATTTTTCTTTATAGATTAAGTTAGATTTAAGATTTTATTTTTTCATAGAAATGCATCTTCAAGTTTAGTTATAGTTCTAAATGCAAGGGTTGTAACTTAAGATTCGAGTGATTGCTTTTTCAATCATTAAGTTCCATTTTAGGGTATTTTCATAATATGCATCTCTTGAGTGCGTTGGACAATCCAAACATACATTCTAATAAAATTCCAGAAAGATCTCAAGGAAAAATAAATGATGTCATTTTAATAATTCTCATCTAGTTTAATGACTAGGATTATAAGATCCAAATCAATGTTCTAGATTTCTATGATAAGTTTACTCCATTATCATCCAGAAATCATGCATTTGAAATGCAAAAACAGCCTCTCTACATGCAAGGGTAAAGCTGCACATTTGACCCTGTCTATATCCCGCAATTGCAAGAGCCTCACACTCTAGGCCACCTTTTTAATGTTCCAAATTTTCATTTTTAAGGTTTGAGTACTCAAGGTCCAAATATGTATCCACAAGGGCATGACAAATAATAAATTGAACATTTCTTTTGGTAAGCTAATAGCATACAACGTTTTAAAATATTCCAAGCCACCCACTTCACCTTCCTTCTCCCTCTATTTCATTATCTTCTTTTTATTGTTAATCACATTGCAACACTGCTTTTCAATGGATTGCACAACCAACTCTTGGCCACATCATTCTACGCATGCTACAATCTGAGTCTGAGGTACCCAACAACCCTTTGCCTAGAAAGCCACCTATTACACCAAAGATTCCAAAGTATCATCTTTGCCTTCAAAGAAAAAATTATAATGTCACTGAACCCCATGACTCTAGGACTTAAGGAGATATTCACTATTAGAAGTACAATTAACCAACTTTCTAGTGAGCTTTCAAAACAACTAGATGCATCGATGAAGTGAAGAAACATGCATCAACTTTACCACCAATTTAGAAAACTAGTTAGGGCACATGCATCAGCAGCATGCAGTGCCACACTAACCAAAACTCCAACAAAGTTATGTTCACTAGAACAAGGAAATGTATCCCATCAAAGAAAAGTTCGAATGATGGATTTGAAACCTCAAGCTCCCATTCCCCAAGTGTGCCATCAAAGAAAGGTTCGAATGATGGATTTGAAACCTCAAGCTCCCATTCCCCAAGTATCATCTTTGCCTTCATAGAGAAGTTATAATGTCACCGAACCTCATGACTCTAAGACTTAAGGAGATATTCACTGTCAGAAATACATTAGCCAACTTTTCCGTAAGCTTTTAAAGCCACTAGATGCATGAATGAAGTGGAGAAACATGCATGAACTTCACCACCAATCTACAAAAGCAGTTAGCGAGCATCAAATGTAGCATGCAATGCTGTACTAACCAAAACTCTGACAAATTTGTGTCCATCAGAACAAGGAAATGTGGCCTATCAAAGAAAGGTTCAAGTAATAAATTTGAAAACTCAAGCTCCAATTCCAGCCATTCAGCGATCAACCCTTCTCTTCCCTTCTTAATGTCTTTAAGCTTCAACATTGATTTCCCAAGTCCCCACTACCCAAGACAATAAGCATCTTCATTATATCATATGTTCATTTCCACAATCTCCAGGGACTTAGATTTAAGCCAGTCCAAATATTTTGCTTCTACTTGGCACTTTTAATGAGAGTCCAAAGTGATGCAATAAATTGTTTAGTACATAAATTTCTATGGCATATGCCTTCCATCTCCAAACGTCAACAGCTTTCTTCAGTAATTTCCATAATGGAATTTGGCAAGGCAGCAGAAACATTGATTAAACAGTGTTCGGTTTTTCTCACTCCTTTCAGCTATACTTCCAGCTTCTTCCCAGTTGACAGCCTGAAAAGCTATGGAATTCACCTACATTTGCTCCTCTCAGAATGCCTCTCCCATAATGTTCTTTGAACACCGTCAATTGCTAACTGAATTTACTATTTACTCCTACACCAAAATCCTGGCATGTCTTTGCTGCTACAATTCCCACACGGCATAATTTCTCCCTCTTCTGGTTGCTGTAGCATCCATTTAAATTGTTCAATTTTAAAACCTCCACGGTCATCTCCAAAATCTATACTGCAGGAAGATTTTACTTATTAAGAGAGTAAACTTAGCTGACACAGGCATGCAGTTACATAATAAATTGTCTAGGAATCTAATCAGAGAGTTATCCTATGGAACCCTGCTGCATTTTGTATCTAAAAAGGATTAGCAACAACAATACTTGATATGCATCATTCCATAATTTTTTGCATATTAGAATGAGTTTATGGCACCATCATGGCACACAAAAATGGCTTGCTTGTACTTGTTTGTCAGAAATATATAATTAAAAAAAGGAAAACATCTTTCAAATAACAAAACAAAACAAGATACTCACTCCCCAAGGAACCTAAATTTTTCAGCTTCCCGTTTTCCAAACCGTTCAGCAGCTTCACCAGTTAGAGTGCTGTCAAGGTTACACGTGACCTGCCCTCCTGCATTACCAATCCAAATCTCATAAACTCATTTCTTATGTCATACACAAAACTGAGTCCTACTCACACTACACAATTGAACCTGCTTTAACAGTAGGCAGAACTAGAGAAACAAAAAGACAGAACAAGTAAAAGAATCTGACAGCCCACTTGGTATGGATTTTTGTTTTCTATTTTTATTTCCAAAATCCCAAGAAGAAAATTAAACTAGGCTGAAAATTATGGATGACAAAACTCTTTTGTCTTCTAAATTGTCTGTAAAAGTTTTAGAGCTTTTGCCAGCAAAGTTTTATTGCTTTCAAAAAAGCAAAAATAAAAGCAAGGACAGGCAGAAGTCCTGCACAAAACAACAACACCAAACAGAACCTCAGTTGTCCAAGTAAACATAGCAGTAACAGTATCGCTCGAAGGTAAATTTCAACCAAAAAATATCATCTGAGACATCCACAAACTCTAGTACACTGATTTCCTTCTAGTTCTTCTCCCAAAAACCAAGAAACTCTTGTTTTCTCACTGTGCTGCAAGCAATAATTGACATCTACAAGTAGTCAGGACCGACTTACTTACTCTCAGAACTGCTCAAGGACCCAACAGTGCTGCTTCTCATGCCACTCAAAGAGGCTTTTGATGCACTCTTCTCTCCATCAACATTAAATTTAACCTTTTTAGCACAGTCCAACTTTTCAACGTCAATCTCCTTCCTTTTCCTAGAAACCGAAGAATTACCCGACCGGGACCTTCTTGAGCTTAGAACAATCTCCTCCTCCGAGTCATCGTCCATTGTGTCCTTCCCCATCCCTTTTCCCCACTCCTCATCCTCAGTAGAATCCTCTTCACCAATCCCATCCTCCTCCCCCTCCTCCTCCGCGTCCTTTGCACTGCATGGCGTCTCCACCGGACCTGACATCCGCCTCAGCCGGCGGAGTCTCCTCGGGGCCTCCTCCTCGACCCACTCGAACTTCTCCTTCCCAAGGTCCAAGCTTTCTTCCTCGGCATCGTCATATTGGACCAGGTGCTTCCCGGAGACCTCATCGAAGGACTTGACACGGCCCTCGTACCACGCCTTGTCAAGGGGCCAGAAGACCCTGATCCTCCTCCCAACCACCTCCTCAGAGTGGGTCCTCTTTCCGGCCGTCAGCGGGGTTCTAGGGTTGGAACCGGGAGTAGAAGGGATTACCAGAAGGGGTTTCTTTCGCTTCCCCTGGGACGGAGAAGGGTCCGGACTAGGGTTAGGGCTTGGGCTTGGGCTCGGGCTGGGGGCGGATTTTTCTTGGGAACCCTTACCGGCAGAGAAGAAGGAGGTAATCTGGCTCTGTTTCCGGACCAGAGGAGAGCGGCCATTGCTGAGGCGACGGGAAGGGGCCATTAGAAGGGAAAGTTAGGGTTAGCCTTTGGATCGTGGAGACTGGAGAGGGACAGAGGCAGCGTTGCGAGGGAACGGAGGCGGAGAGGTGGCGGGAATTTAAAGGCGATAGAGATTTGGCGGGAAGAGTGGCGGGATCCACGTCAAGAAGCTCGGTCGGCACCATTTTTTCGAATTGCTGCCATCTCTCTGAAATCCAGCGGAATCGCTGCCGCGATACTAGATGCCAGAACTTGGGAACATGCATCGGCGAAAGGATAAAAATAAAAAAGAGGACAAGTGGGTGATCGTCGCCGATTCGGGTCGGGTCTTCAAGATTCCGCGAGCGCCGGGCCAATTTGGGTGGTCGGATTTGCTTCTGAGGCGAAAGGTTAGAGACGGGATCCCTGCGATAGCAAATATTGCTCTCCATAGTCGACACCCTCCACTTAAAAAAAAAAAAATTTACTCAATTTATCCTATTAGGTAATAACCGTTATACCCTTTTTTTTCTTTGTGCCTTATTCGAAACAAACCCCTGCTCTCAAAGTTGTTTTTCAAATCGGTACTTTTGGCACCGTTTTAAAGGTAAGGAATGAGATCCAAAGATTTTTCAAGGAAGGTGTTAAAGGAAAAAATCATTTGAAATGATATTTTTCGATCATTTCAGCCCTCCAAGCTCGGCCCCGTCAGCTGGGGTGCTGACAGGGACGAGCATAAATCGCCACATGGTGTAGCGATTTACTTATTCTAAAATCGCCACATATGTGGCGATTTATATCTCCATGTGCAATTTCAGACGCCGTTATCATAATATAACTGTGGACCTTCAGGATCGTAAATTTATGTACTCTTTAAGTAAAACGGTCATTCTTGTGCCTATGATGTACTTGTCTCGGAACAAGACTATATATTACTGCATTAATGATATACTTGTGCCTATGATCGAAAATTTATTGATGCATTTTCTTTTTGTCATGATTAGAATTTGATGATGTGAGTTTCGATTGAGTTTCGGTCGAGTTTCGATTGAGTTTCAGTCGAGTTTCGATTGACTTTTACCAATTGATTTCTTTCTATTTCGCATTTGGCACTCAGGCAGATGCAAAAAAAAAAAATTTAGTCTGAAATGTGTTTCCGGGGGGGGTTGGGGTGAGTCTGCTGAAATTTTAAGTCCCCCAAAGGATGTGCTCTCGGTCAGGAACACTGAGAAAATAGCCACTTGGAGTGGCGATTTCCTCCCAGAAATCGCCAATTCTTGTGGCGATTTCCTCCTCCTTTCGCCTACCAGCAAAAATCGCCAAATGAAGTGGCGATTTCATTACTAAAATGCCACTTCAAGTGGCGATTTCCTTCTCCATATTATGCACTTGTTCTGAAATCGCCATTTGCAGTGCGATTTCAGTATTGAAATCGCCACTTCATTTGGCGATTTCAGCGCCCCATCTGAAATCGCCACTTATTTCAACCCTGAAATCGCCACTCCAAGTGGCGATTTTCTCAGGTTACCTGGCTGGCCGTGAGCACATTCTTTTGGGGAAAATTTCAGCAGAAATCACCCCAACCCCCCACCCCACGGAAACGATCGAATTTTTTTGTGCATTTGCTTGAGTGACAAATGCGAAATTGAAAGAAATCAATTGCCAAAAGTCAATCAATACTCGACCGAAACTCAATCAAAACTCGACCGAAATTGCACCGAAACTCGTCCGTAACTCAATCAAACTCCACCGAAACTTGATCGAAACTCCATCGAAACTCGGCCGAAAGTGCACCGAAACTCGTTCGAAACTCGAAACTTGACTGAAACTTGACCAAAACTCATTCGAAACTCGACCGTCAATCAATTTTGAAACTCAACCGAAACTTGATCGAAACTCATTCGAAATTGAATCGAAACTCGAAACTCGACCGAAACTTGACCGAAACTCGACCCAAACTCGTTCGAAACTCGAAACTTGACTGAAACTCACGAAACTCATTCGAAACTCGACCGTCAATCATTTTGAAACTCAACCGAAACTCGACCGAAACTTTCGAAATCGAAACTCGACCGAAACTCGACCGAAACTCGATCGAAACTCGACCGAAAGTAAATGCCATTCATAACAAAAAGAAAATGCATTAGAAGAACACATTCTTATAAAAATTTAAATTTTCAGATACATTTAAAAATAGAATTTTTACAGCAGTTGGTTAGAGTACAACAATCTATAAAACCTAGGTTCCACATCCTCGTTGAGGAGGTCGGCGAATGCGTCCAGTCCGTCGCCTATATGTCGCCAATGGTATGGGATCCTCATCAATCACCTGAGATACCCCTCCTGCGTGGGGATCGAGGTAGGATGGAAACATCATGCATAGCAGCGTCCAATGTGACTGAGAGACATCAGCATCCTCACTGATCTCGGCGATGTCCGCATCAACAATGTCATCAATGCGATATGCATTGTGATCTCGACAGGCAGATGTACCCTTCCCGGCGTCCCTCCTCTGCGAATACTCGTGTGGTAATGGGGACCGCATGCAAGAAGGCGATGGGGTATAGTGAAATGTCTCCATCATCCGATCAACATCGGCTCGTGTGGACTCCGGCACCTCCGGGTACAGTGCTGAAGGAGCTGTGCTCCGAACGTGCCGATGCCCGACGACAGACAATGTACCATGAGCCATCGCCGTCGCGCTTCTCAAAATCTTTAGCCGCTCATCGTCCACTGGGGCGGCTACAGCCCGCTCGAGCTCCACAGTCAACTGTTGAAACCTCTCATGCTGCATATAATATGACAACAAAAATTCATATGAAAGCTTATGAAGTTGAAAGAAAAAGATACCCAAAAAAATTTAAAAATAGTACCAGAAACTCATATGAAGTGCCTTCCCCTTCGTAGCCCCTTGTACTATACTCAGAACGGCCTACACATATTCGAGTGATGCTCCTAAACCAGGCCATATAATCGGGTGTGCATGGGAATCCTGCTACTATAGGCTCTCCCATAATCAGATGCTGACGCCGTGTATTCCATGTTGCAATATAAGTCCCGTGCACGGCATCCCATGCAACATTTGACCTCCCTCGTCGATCAATCTGATGAAGATAGCGACGTATCGCATGGACATGGAATGGACTGGCGACATCCAAATTGACGAAGCACCCGGTCCGGCAAATGCCACTCAACTACATCAAAACATATCAGCGGGATCTATGCCATCCAAATATCCGAACTTACCAAGCAGCTTGGAGGTAAAATAGAGATAACTGCAGGCGAGTAAGGACACCATAAGAACTGCATAGAAAATATTAATTAATCCATAATCAACATAATGAATCGATCTAATTGAATTCCATATTACAACATGACATACCCGTTGCTCACTATCATCCAACACATCCAACTGGTCCCTATAAGCACGTAGTGTATGGGTTAGAATATTTTTCATGTTATATCTTACGTGTCATCTATACCCCCACGGTGCACCTAAGTGCCAATCATCATCGGCATCCGAAGGTCTCCTCCGGAATCTCGAGTCTCGTAGGATGGAAAATAGGAAATCGTTCCCATGCCCAAATCTGCATGTTTGGATAATTCAAAATGTTAATTAACAATAAAAATTACATCGATCTCAAACATAAGAATAAAGTGTTTACCTGTAGCAATGGAAGATATCCTCCGATGTCAGACTGGTAGGGCTCGTAGCACGACATAGTGCTCTATATAAACCAGCCAGCGTAGCCGATCCCCAGCTAAGAGCGGCAAATGCCTCCAAGTCTTCCAGAAATGGCACATACATCAACTTAACTAAATTACCAGAGGTATCCGGAAGAATAACTCCACCAATGATTCGAAGAAGTTGTCCCCTCACGAACTGCTGGACAACCTCATCATCCACATCTTCGTCCAAGTGAAGGTCGCGATAGAATTGATCGAAGAATGCTAATCGAAAATGACCTTTCGAAAATGCTTCGACAGGAGGTTCGACACCAAATAACCTCCCAAATATAGCCTGCCACTCCGGAATAGTATGGCGCGGATCTAACCCAGTAACAGCAGAACCATCAATCCGGAGGCCACTCAAAATACTGACATCCTGTAGTGTAATGGTTGCCTCATCAAAAGGTAGATGGAATGTGTGGGTCTCTTGCCGCCATCTCTCAACTAGTGCAGAAATAAGCCAGCATCCAGTCGAATCTGGCCAATCCGATATATGTCAAACATGCCGACATGATCTAAATAATACTGTACTCGTGGGTGTGACATTCCCGGTGTCTCTTTCCATATATGTGCGTCATGCCGACGACATCTAAGAACCGGTAACTCCTAAAAAAAAAAATTCAATGATACATCCGCATTAACATAAACAAATGTAAATTAATTAAGGACCGTCGATCAATAATACACACCTCGCCCTGAAATATATTGGTTGATCTATGCATCTGTTGCAAAGTGAGAATAGTAGGATCACGAGGCCCTGAATCTAAGACATTATGAGCCATATCTGACATAACAAGTTAAAAGAATTATTAACTATGGTATATCTCATTGCATCAATGTGTTTATAAAACACTTCAACATTATTACCCTTGTGTACGCCTATAAATGTAATTTAGTTAGCAGAAGGCAAACAACTTAACATCTATAAATCGTTGAATCTAAATAGCATAATTAGATACTATAGTACAAGCAATATATCTAGCCTCTTGTGTACACTTATAAATATAATCTAATTTCTTGCAAAACCAAGAAATGATCAATAAAATCAGCATCTAAATAACTAGTTGCATTTACTTCATTAGGGGCCATGTAGATTTAATTCGATCAGCATCTAAATATCTAATTGCATCTAATTTTGATTCAGCCTGTTTTGTTGCAGATAAAACATCTCATTAGGGCCCATGACAGTCACAGTGCTTCATCCACAGCCAGCTGTTGTGACAGTCATGGGCCATTTGCATGGATCATGGCAAAACAGATCGGGGCCATTTGGATGCGTGCCACAAAGATCATGCAAAAAAAAAAACTTACTAATAATCGATCGGGGAGGTGAGGGCAGCGAGAGAGAAGAGGAGGAAGAAGGGGGATGATGCAATAAGGCTCCGCTTGCCGTCGACCAGGCTTCGAACGATCGATTGGAACGCCGGGGAAAACAACGCTTGGGAATGCTCGATCGGAACTCGATTGGAACGGCTTTGAGAGAAGCACTCGATCGGGAGAGGAAGAAGCTTCTCGCGCACAGGCACCGATCGGGCTGAGGGCAAGTTAAAAAGCCTGAGAAAATCGCCACATGGAGTGGCAATTTCTCAGCGGAAATCGCCACTCCAAGTGGCGATTTCGATGCCTTGAAATCGCCACATGGTGTGGCGATTTAGCGATTTCAGCTCATTCCATGTCAGCACTCTGACTGGGCTGAGCTCGGGAGGGCTGAAATGGCACCGAAAAACGCCATTTGCAATGGCATTTTCCCCTTTAACACCTCCCCTGCAATATCTTTGGATCCCACCCCTTGACTTTAAAACCAATGCCAAAATGCACCGGTTTGAAAAACGGCTCCTGCTCTCCATCATTGTTCGGCCCTTATAGCCGAACGGATGGCACCATTATACCCCAGAGACATTTGAAACAAACCCCTGCTGGGAAACTATTTGGACCACCGAAATAGCTGAGGAGCCCCCCCCCCCATTTTATCTTTTTTTTTTACTTAAGAGCCCTCCTATTTTACTCAGTAGCCCCCCTAATTTTCTAAAATTCTAAACTACCCCTTCTTCTCCCCCCCCCCCCAAATTGCTATTTGGCCCCCCATCTCCCGTCCAATCCTTCTCCCTTCTGCCCCCTTGCTCGTGCTCACCTCCTCACGGTGCTCCCCGGCGGCTTTCCCGGCAGCGGAGCATCCTCTCCGGCAAGTAAGCTCTCCCTCCTTCCTTCCCTCCTTCCTCCCATCTCTCTCATTTCCTCACTCGATCTGCCCCCTTCAAGTTATTTTTTTTTAAAGCCAAGATCCCTCCCTCCCGGAGTCCGTACGTATCTGACGGCTCCGCCCCCTCTCCGCCCCCTTCGTCCCCCAACTTCGGATGTCGTCCCAGCTCTGTTCGGCGAGGGCCGAACAGAATTCGATTTGTTCGGCCCAGCTGGGCCGAATAGTTCTATGTTGTTCGGCCCTGTGTGGCCGAACAGAGCTCACTTGTTCGGCCACACAGGGCCAAACAACGCATGAACCGTGAAAAAAAAAATTTTGATGACGGATCGCACGCACTAACCTTTACGACCGTAGCACCTTCATAAATTATTAATTGCTTGTCCATTGCTTGATTTAAGGTTGAAATCGCTTCAATCAATGATCCAATGATAATCTGAAGTGAGGGAGGTGGGAGAGGGTCGCAGGGGCTTTGGGGGGCTCTTTGGGGGGCTCTTTGCAGGGGGTTGGGGGCTGTTTAGTAAGAGGATATTTTGGTCCAAAAAATTTAGGGGTAAAAATGCCATTTTTTTACTTTGGGGTGAGGGGCTCCTTAGCAATATAAGCGGGCAAATAGAAGCTCCCCATGCTCTCCATCATTGTTCGGCCCTTATAGCCGAATAGATGGCACCATTATACCCCAGAAACATTTGGTAAAATATAATCTATCCATTAAAAATAAAATTATTTTTTTCTTTAAATAAAATTATTTTTCTTCCTTTTCTCATGTCTTATCATCATTTTTTTTCTCATATCTTTAAATAAAAATAAATCACGATACTACCCATCCATAGAAAAAAAATGAATAAAAAAATTAAAATAAAAACTAAAACTAAAAAATATAATTATAAGAAAAGTCTAATTAAAAAAGAAAAAATAAAAAAATTAATTACTATTTTTTTAAATTTACAAGAAAAATAAATTAAAATTACTAAATTAAAAATTTAATTTCTTTTAATTTTTTTTAATTAATTTTTTAATTTTATTTAAAATTATTAAAAAAATTAAAATTTAATTTAATTTAATATTTTGATTAATTTAATATTTAAAAATTTAAAATTAATTAAAATATTTTAACAAATAAAATAATAAAAATAATTATTTTAAAAATTAATTTGTTTATTTAATTTAATTAAATAATTTAATATTTAAAAAATAAAATTAAAAATAAATTATTTTTTAATATTAATTTTAAGAAAATAAATTAAATATATTTAAAATATATATTTAAATTTAATATATATTTAAAATAAATTAATTTATATACTTTTAAATTAATTAAATATTTTTATTTTTTTAATATATTTGTTTTATTTTTTAAAATTATTTATTTATTAAAATTTTATTTATTTATACATTTAATATATTAATTTAATAAACAAATATATTAAAATATTAATTTAATAAATAAAATAATATATATTAAAATATAGTAATTTAATTAAAAATATAAATAAATAAATTTAATTTTTTACTTGATATTTTTAAATAAATTTAATTAATTAATTTTAAATTATTATTTTTAAATTAATTTACTTATAAATTTTAAAAAAATTAATTATTATTTTTAAAAAAATAAAAAAATAATGTTCTTAGCAATGTCTCCTTGACAATATAGTAATTTAAAATTGACAACATCTAATTACATTACTTTTTAAAATTTTAAAAATATAACTTACATTTTGCTATCAACTAATCGATCCATTCATATTATCATAATATATTAATTATT
>UESW01004693.1:133655-244112 GCA_900491605.1 Calamus simplicifolius
TTTAAGAAATGTAAATAATGAAGGCATCATCGTCTCCATGACGATTGCAAAATATCATGTAAAAAAGAATATTAGTTGATAGTGACAGCTCAGCTAACATCCTTACTTATGACACATTTGTTAGGATGAGATTATCCCTTGATTCTCTTTAGCCATGGCGGCTTCTCTAGTCGGATTCACTGAAGATTCGATGAGTATCGAAGGCGAAATTTCTTTGCCTGTGATGGCTGGGACACCGCCATGCCAGAGCACAATCATCATGAAATTCTTGATCGTACGAGTCCCTCTTGCGTACAATGCCATCCTCGGGCGCCCGGGCCTTAATCTATTGGACGCAGTCATCTCCACCTGACGTTTGCTCATGCAGTTCCCTACTAGCGGAGGAGTCAGAGAGATGCGGGGCGAGGTCAGTCCGGTCCTGCCTTGTTACCATGCAGCGTCAAGTCCTCAGGAGGCCGAGCCAGCCTCAGGAAGCACCTGACCCCAGGGAGTCCAGCAAAGGGGGAGAACCGGCCGAGCGGCTCTTAACTTTTCCCCTTGGGGACGACTCGCGAAGACTGTGTGCGTCGGCGAACTCCTCCTCCCTAGGGACCGTGATCACCTCCTAACTTTCCTGTGGGCCAACTCGGACATATTTGCCTGGTCGGCATCCGACGTGCTCGACATTCCTCCAGAGGTATTCACCCATAAGCTCAATATTGACCCAAAATACCGACCAGTTCGCCAAAGGAAGAGGAGCTTTGCTCCCAAGCGGCAAAAAGCTATTGACGAGGAGGTTAATAAACTGCTTTCCGCCGGTCACATCCGGAAAGCACACTATCCCAGCTGGCTAGCTAATGTGGTCATGGTACGAAAGGTAAATGGGAATTGGAGAATCTGCATCGACTTCACCGACCTGAACAAGGCGTGTCCAAAGGATAGCTTCCTTCTGCCCCGGATCGACCAACTGGTGGACTCTACCTCTGGCCACGAGCTTCTCAGCTTCATGGATGCTTTATTTGGGTACAACCAAATAAAGATGGACCCGAGCGATGAGGAGCACACATCCTTCGTGACGAGAAAGGCATTTATTGTTACAAAGTGATGCCCTTCGGCCTTAAGAATGCAGGGACGACTATCAAAGGTTGATGAACAAAGTGTTCCAAGATCAACTGGGTCGGAACATGGATGTCTACGTGGACAACATGCTGACAAAGAGCACCCATGTTTCCGACCACATCTCTGACCTAGAGAAAACTTTCAACAACCTCCGCCATTTTCAAGTCAAATTGAACCCTAAAGAGTGTGCCTTCGGCGTCACAGCGGGCAAGTTCTTAGGCTTTATGGTGACTCAGCGAGGGATCAAGCCAAATCCGGAGAAGATCAGCGCCATCCTCGACATGAGGCCGCCGTCTAGCAAGAAGAAAGTGCAGCGGCTCATGGGGAGGGTGGCAGCTCTAAGTCATTTCCTCTCCAAGTCAGCCGAGAGGTGCCTGCCCTTCTTTAAAGCCCTGCGGAAGGCCAACAACTTTGAGTGGACGGATGATTGTCAAAAGGCCTTCGACGGTTTGAAGGCGTTCCTATCCTCCCCGCCGCTCCTGTCAAAGCCGAAAGATGGAGAGAGTCTTTTTCTACCTTGCCACCTCTCCAGAAGCTGTTAGTTCCGGCCTGGTGCGTCTTGATGCCGACGGGACCCAGAGACATGTCTACTATGTGAGCAAGGTGCTTCACAACGCTGAAGTCAGATACTCCAAGACAGAAAAGATTATCTTCGCCCTGATCGTCTCCACCCGGCGTCTCCGCCCATATTTTCAAGCTCATCCCATCATGGTGCTCACGACCAGCCCCTCTGAGCCATCCTGACTCGCCTAGATACCTCAGGCCGACTAGCTAAGTGGGCCATCAAGCTGGAGAATTCGACCTCTCTTTCCAAGCTCGGTCGGCTTTGAAGTCCCAAGTCCTGGCCGACTTCCTGGTTGAGCGCACCTGGGCAGAGGAGCCAACGAGGAGGTTCCCATGAAGTAGCCCAAGGCCGAGCCGGATGACGACGGGGAGTCCTGGATCCTCCACATGGACGATGCTTCAAACTCCCAAGGAAGTGGCGCCAGCCTCATCCTCGCGGGCCCGGACGGAGAGAAGGTGGAGTGCCCCTTCGGTTCCTATTTGAAGCCACAAACAATCAGGCTGAGTATGAGGCCCTGCTAGCAGGGTTGAGACTAGCCCAAGAATTTGGAATAAGGTGCCTCAGAGCTTTCACTGACTCGCAACTCGTCTCCGAACAAATCAGCAGAGAATACGAGGCGCGTGATCCCATCATGGCCTAGTACCTATGCAAGGGTCGGCTCTTGGTCTCCCCATTAGCCTATTTCAGCATCAGCTACATGCCTCGGAGCAGAATGCCAAGGCCGACACCCTCTCTCGGTTGGCCACCTCCACTGTGGCATCACGAGGGATGCCTACATTGAGCACCTGGAGAGGCCCAGCATAGAAGACAAAGAAGAAATCCTCCCACTGACCTAAGAGCCGACCTGGATGGACGTTTACATATGCTACCTCACAGATGGCACTCTCCCCGCTGATTGCAACGAAGCTTAGCTACTCAAATGGAGAGCCTCCAAGTTCATCCTCTTGGACGGACGCCTGTACAGGAGATCGTTCTCCTACCCCTTACTCAAATGCGTAGGACCTGCTGACGCCGACTAAATCCTTAGAGAAATTCATGAAGGTATCTGCGGGAACCATCTGGGGGGCAGGTCCTTGGCTAGAAGGCCCTCCGTCAAGGGTACTTCTGGCTCACCATGAGGGAGGATGCTGCCAAGTTGGTCCAGAAGTGTGACGGCTGCCAATGCCACGCACACATCCAGCAGCAACCCTCTGTCCCTTTGAATCCGCTCTCGGCCGTGGCCCTTCGCCCAGTGGGGAATGGACATCCTTGGACCATTCCTCTGGCTTCAGGACAGCAGAGGTTCTTGCTCATCGCCATCAACTATTTCACCAAGTGGGTTGAGGTCGAGGCATTGGCCAAGATCACTGAGAGCAAAGTCAAAGCTTTCTTCTGGAAATCAGTCATATGCCGTTTTGGCCTACCTCACACTCTCGTCACTGACAACGGTCGCCAGTTCAATAATGCCACATTCAAGACCTTCTGCGATGAGCTGGGGATCCGCCACCAATTCACCTCTATCGGCCACCCACAGACTAACGGAGAGGCTGAGGTCATGAACCGTACCATCCTCAGAGGGCTCAGAACTCGGCTGGACGGATCCAAAGGCCGGTGGGTAGAAGAACTTCCTAGTGTGCTGTGGGCCTACCACACGACCCCAAGGGCTCCGACAAGCGAAACCCCCTTCAGTCTAGCCTTCGGGTCCGAGGCGGTCATCCCCGTCGAGATCGGACTGCCAAGCCCACGCGTGGAGTCATACAACGAAGAAGACAACTCTGCCCAGCTGAGAGCTAACCTTGACTTCATCAATGAAGTACACGATTGGGCATGACTGCATATGGCAACTTTCCGCCAGCGGGCAGCCAAGTATTACAACGCCCGGATCCGCCCAAAGTATTTCGCCTCGGGGATCTGGTCCTAAGAAAGGCCGAGGTGTCCAAGCCCATGGAGGGAGGCAAACTGTCCGCCAATTGGGAAGGTATTTATCGTGTCGCCGAGGTGCTCCAGCAAGGAGCGTATCGAATTGAAGAGCTCAATGGCCGACCCATTCCGTGTACCTGGAATGCTGACAACCTTCACCGATATTATTAATGTTGTATCTCCTTACATTATAAGCAATAAGAAACCTCCTTCAACACCACGGTCAATCCTTCCTTGCGTCTAAGGACCAGATCTCACAAAAGAATCTCGCCGGCATCGCAGCCCATGGGACATCACTCAGCCCCTCTGCCGGTTCATCTCCTCGTCGATCTCCAAAGATTGCGCCCTCGACAGAAGGATGGCGGCCTGCCCAGCATCCCCCATGGTGGAGAGCCTGGGTGCCAGTCATGCTGGCTGCTCCGGCGTCTTGTCGACTGGCCGATGAGTTGGGTAGTGTGTGGGCCGCTAGGACGAGCTCCCCGGCTC
Source organism: Calamus simplicifolius (assembly GCA_900491605.1). NCBI lineage: Eukaryota > Viridiplantae > Streptophyta > Magnoliopsida > Arecales > Arecaceae > Calamus > Calamus simplicifolius. The sequence goes on from UESW01004693.1 coordinate 137,704, forward strand.
GGCCCTATGCTCTCTGGGCCTCCTCGACCCGGCATTGGGTCCTCTGACCGCTGCCTCCCCTTCTTCGGTAGGTGGGGGAGCCCTCTCCACCTCTGGCTCGGCAGGAGCCAAAGGGGCGCCGACAACTAAGACTTGCCCCGCCTTGGCTAAATCGGCGGCGGCAGGGGCTTCCTTCTCGGGGTCCAAGACCACCACGGCTGCTTCAATGGTGGTCAGTATCTCCCTTTCTGTCTCGGCCCCGGTCGGTCGGGGACCGCTCCTTCGGCCGGCACCTCTTTGACCGGCTCCTCTGCAGGCGCCTGAGTTGCGGAGGGTTCCGAGGCATGGGCCGGCTCGGCCTAGGCCCTCCTCCGTGCCCTCTTGATCGGTCTTGCCTGCTCGCTCGCCGCCTGCCTCTTCTGGCGCGCGGCAGCCTCCAACTTCTCGGCGGGAAACTTCATTGATGCACAAGAAAACAAATGTTAATGATAAGGCGCGATAACCACCGAGCCGAGACGAAGAGGACAAATTTTCGTGCTCACCGATCGCTGGGGCCAATTCGGCCTCATACAGATCTCCTCGGACAGGAGTTCCCTGTAGTTGGGGATCTCACATGATGACAGGCAGTGGAAAAGCTCCCTATCCCTCTCGACCACGGATGAGTTGTCATTGGGGCTAACGTCTAGCTCTCTCTAGTCGCCCCTCACTCCCTGAACGTGGGCAAACAAGAACCGGTTCTTCCACCCCCTAATTTTGGACAAGAGACCCAGGGGAATGGCCCTACCCGGCCTGGTGGTAAATACCCACCAGGCCCCCTCACCCTGACGGCGGAGCTTGTAAAAAGCTCAGAACAAGGACAGCCTGGCCAAGGAGCCTGAAAAAAGCAAAGAATGATGAAGGCGCAGATGATCCAATTGAGTTCGGAGTCAGCTGCGTCGGCACTAACCTATACCTATTTAACAGGTTCAAGAAACAAGGATGGAAGGGAAGGCGCAGTCCGCACCGAAAGAACTCTCGTACAAAGCAACCCACCTGGAAGGGCTGGAAGTCACTCTGTCCTCGGGCCCTGGCGCGGACAGGCAGATGAAGCTGGGGACCCTATACGCGGTCCTAAGGGCCTCTACCTCCTCGGGAGTCATGGTGGAAGCCATTCCCCCTGGGCCTGCTGGATCGAGACCTACCGCCGGGAGGTGCCGGATGGCTAGAGGTCATGGGAACCGCTCTTACCAGGGAGGTTTGGGTGGACGGGTGTTCACTCACCGCCAGCTGATCGCGGATGGTGATTCCACCCACTAGCCAAGGTACTGGGTTTACAGAAGGGGTAGGACCCTCACCCGAAGATTGGAAAGACTCTACAACAGGCCTCTTGCCCTCCCTGATAGCCTGACGATCCATGAATTAAGAAAGGGGAAACTAACCTAGAGATTAGTAAAAAGATAAAGGTCGAAGGTTTCAGGTTGCAGAGGGACTCGGAGCTCAAAAAAGAAGAAAGCAGAGGAAAGCAATAGCAGCGTAAAGGTCCCCCCGAGCATAAGGGTCGGCTTTATACCCCGGCCTCGAGTCCCCTCGATTTGGCCTGAGGAGCGGGATCCTCGGCCAACGATGATCCGTAAGAGGCGGAAAGGCAATGATGGTGCCCGCCTTTTTCCATTCTCCGAGAGGCACCCCCTATGGACACTCGGCATTGACGTCAACTCCCACCTATCACATGATTATGAAAGATTTTCGAAGTGACATCGCCTCGGGAAAACGCGCCAGCTCACCCGCCAGCAAAAGCGCCCATCATTGGCCATCATTTTTTGAATTTTCGCGCCCCTTTCGCCCAAAGGACAGCGAGCCCGTGGCCCTTCGTACTTAGGAGCGGTGGGCATTTGATGTGGCTAATGAAGCCATATAGGCAATTATGGCAAAATCGACTACGTGGCGTGAACATGTTGACCCTAGTGGGCCGAGGCGAAAGCTGGTCTGAGGTCGAGGCGGCAGCTCGAGGCTGAGGCCGAAGGGAAGAGTCCGACGCTGAGGCGAAAGCTGGTCTGAGGCCGATGCCGAGGCGAAAGCTCGAGGCCGACACCGAGGCAAAAGCTGGTCCGAGGCCGAGGCGGCAGCAAGAGGCCGAGGCTGAAGGGAAGAGGCCGACGCCGAGGCAGAAGCTGGTCTAAGGCCGAGGCGGCAGCTCGAGGCTGAGGCCGAAGGGAAGAGGCCGATGCCAAGGCGGAAGCTGGTCCGAGGCCGAGGCGGCAGTTCGAGGCCGACGCCGAGGTGGAAGCTGGTCCGAGGCCAAGGCGACAGCTTGAGGCCGAGGCCGAAGGGAAGAGGCCGGCGCTGAGGCGGAAGCTGGTCCGAGGCCGTATAAGGCCGAGGGGATCTCGGGAGTTGGAGGCCGAGCGGGAGTGCCATCTCCAAGTAAGCCGAGGCGGCCCCTACCTCTTCAGGTCGGCCCCGTTGGCCCTAGCATCTTCAAGCAAGCCAAGATGGCCCCGACCTCTCCAGGTCAGTCCCGACATCTCTAATTAAGCTGAGGCGGCCCTGACCTCCTCGGGTCGGCCCTGGCATCTCCAATCAAGCCGAGATGGCCCCGACCTCTCCAGGTCGGCCCCGTCGGCCCTGGCATCTCCAAGCGAGCCGAGGCAGCCTCGACCTCCTCAGGTCGGCCCCGTCGGCCCTGGCATCTCCAAGGGAGCCGAGGCGGCCCAACCTCCTCAGGTCGGCCCTGTCGGCCCCGGCATTTCCAAGGGAGCCGAGGCGGCCCAACCTCCTCAGATCGACCCCGTCGGCCCCGGCATCTCCAAGAGAGTCGAGGCAGCCCCAACCTCCTCAGGTTGACCCCGGCATCTCCAAGCGAGCCGAGGCGGCCCCGATCTCTCTTGGTTGGCCCCGTCGGCCCCGGCATATCCAAGCAAGCCGAGGCGGCCCCGACCTCTCTAGGTCGGCCCCGGCATCTCTAAGCGAGCCGAGGCGGCCCCGACCTCCTCAGGTTGGCCCCGTCGGCCCCGCATCTCCAAGCGAGCCGAGGCGGCCCCGACCTCCTCAGGAACCGAGGCTGCCCTGACCTCTTCAGGTCGGCCCCGTTGGCCCCGGCATCTCCAAGTGAACCGAGGCGGCCCCGACCTCTTCAGGTCGGCCCCGTCAGCCCCGGCATCTCCAAGCAAGCTGAGGCAGGCCCGACCTCTTCAGGTCGGTCCCGCACTGCCAGAACCATCAACTCTCTAATCCGCATAGACTGACACTGCTAGGCCCACCTACCGCCTGGCCACACCGTCGATTGGGCCAGGCCCACCTACCAACTAGTTTCGTTGACTGATGGGACCTGACCCACAACCACCAGTTTCTCCCTTCCGTTGGGACAAGACCTACCGGTCAGCCCAGAGTCACGTAACCCCCACGTGTCTTGCGGACATCTCTCCCTTACAGAATTTCATGTGGTTAAATCCTATGCACGTTTCAACAGCCTATAAAAGGGTAAGTCCACTAGAGACTCAGGTATGCGAATACAAGCACTCTCTTATTCTCTCACCTTAGAGAAACTGGAGCCTTCTTTGCCTAAAGAGCTCTCTCGAGCTCTTTCTCAGCTACATCGGTTACTGACTTGAGCGTCGAAGGGTCCCCATCGAAGCATCCCTTCGATCTTGACTTCTTGCAAGTTGTTCACCTAGACAAGGATCCCACCGCAAGCGAATTATTCTTCTTCGTGCTCAAGACAGGCATCATCAAGTACCATATAAGAACCGTTCTAATTAGATAAGGATAGGTCACATCGTAACTGAAATTTTTTTCTTTATCACAATTTTCTCTCTTTATGTTCGTATTGGACTCGGCCACGTGTAATCTTCTAACCAGATTAGATTGTTAATAGGTTCGACGGCATTTGCATCTCATCCTCACCCGACATAACCCTGAACCGCAAACCCAGGCCCGAATCCGAGGTTTGACGGCTATTGACAAGCCTTGAAATCCTTATGCGCTGCCCCTTGACCGATTTCGCTCCCACCACGCCACTTCCCCTTCCCTCTTCCTCGAGCGCTTCCGCACCCAGAACCCTCTACCCAAAAACTCATCAACATTGCCATGGCCGCCACCTCTTCCTCCCACTCCCGCGTCCTTGCATGGTACTTTCTCTCTCTCCCTCTCTCTCTCTATATATATATTCCTCAACTACCAGGGGAATGACCACATGGTGTGATGGTGGGGATTTTGTGAAGGGGCTCAGGAGAAGATGGGCAACTGGGAATGGGCGATTCGGAGGAGAAGGACTGTGTCTACAGCGTCAAATCCCTCGAGTCCGAGAACGTAACTGCTGTCGTCGCCGGCAGCCGGAACTCCCTCGCCATCTGCGACAACGGACACGTCTCTCTCTCTCTCCGTCTTTTCACATTCATCGATTTGTTATCTTCATCTAACTGATAGCTGTAGCTGCTCTTTTGATCGCAAATTATTTTAATAGCTGTTTACCTGGGGATGGAACCAGAGGGGAACCCTCGGCCATGCCCCAAAATCCAAGACCGAGAGCGACCCCAGCCTTGTCGAGTCCCTAGCCGCGGCCAATGTCAAGATCGTTCAGGTAATGCTGAAAAGAAGAAGTAAACGATGCGAAGTTCGAATGGTTTTGATGCGTTGCATTTGCTCCGATTGCAGGCGGCTATTGGTGGGTGGCATTGCCTGGCTGTGGATGACCAGGGCCGAGCTTATGCATGGGGTATGCTCATACTGGAATTATTGGAAACACCTTGAAGTCATTTCAGTGCTGCCTTTAGGCTGCTGCACTTGATGTGTATGCTGATGGGTGTTATGTTGGTGGGCAGGTGGGAATGAATATGGGCAGTGCGGGGAGGAACCGGAGAGGAAAGAAGATGGGAGCAAGGCTCTGAGGAGGGACATCATGACCCCACGATGTTGTGCCCCGAAGCTTTCTGTTCGGCAGGTGATGAGGATATATTCCCAGAATTAAATTCCATTCTTGAGAATGTTCTAGGAATATGTTTTACTTGTTTCTAGATTATTGCTGATAATGGCCCATGAGATGCTTTATCCGATCAAGTTGTGGTTAGCTTTGTTTGATATTTGATTCTTTTCATTGTTGTGAATGACTGAAATGTGTCCTTTCAATGTCTGGAGCATCCGAATGCAGTAGCGAAAATACGAGAAATATGCACATGTAGAAAGATGAGTAAGCATCTCATGCAAGAATATATTGAATAGAAAGACCCTCAAGAAAGAAGAGGAAAAGAAAATGACAGAAAGGAAAATAAAATACAATCTGAAACCAAAGCCCCTGCTCCATGATGAAATGTGATGACATACTGTATTCTCGTCTGAATTAGTAAATGATTTCTGTAGAAATTTATCTCATCTTCCCACTGATGAGACACCATATTTTGTGCAAATTCATCCTCTTGGAGACCAATTTCAATCTATCAAGGTCCACCCTTGAATTACTTATAGTTAAGACCTTGGTTTCTATGTTACACCCTAAAAGATTCTGCACTCATGTACCTTTGGAGATCAAGCCCTACAATATGAAATTGACCTATTAAAAGGATAGAAAAGTTACATCGTATTACATTGGACAAATAGGGAACCATTGATAGAGCAAAACTGTGCCATAGAAAGCAAATTGGGTAAATAATAGTTTATGGAAGGAATGTGAAGAAAAAGCTTGGTCAGTAGCCATAAAATCTCAGCATCTTAATTTACCAGGGAGCATGCGTGACTAATTAGATGTGTGATATGAAATCCTTCCTATAGCATGCCATTTGTGCTTTTATGAGTGCAAAATCATCCACGACCAGTTTTTTTTCTAGAATGATAAGATCTTAATTGTCATCTACATATTATTGTTGCAAATTACTTAAAGGACCAAAAATACGGGGAGGTGATGAAGGAAGTCGATGAAATCTTGATGTATTATCTTTTATAAGAGACCTTCTCATGGTTTTAATTAACCATATGCTTCTAATTAAGCTAAGGATGGTTCAATAATGGCTTGTGCTATCTATGGCTTTTATTCATCCTTTTGTCCTTTTGGTCTTCACAAACACTGCAAGAGATAATTATTGGTTCAAAATAAAAATGATAGTGCTTAACTTCTTAATTTGTCTTTGGAGTCAAAAGGCTCGACCCTCTAAAATTTTCTCTTCCAATAGTCACCACCTTAAGTCTCTGATCAAAGGGAATCTAATATAAACTTGGGAAGCAATGGCCAAATCGCCTTACATTTTAAATAGTCTGCATGCGAAGGTTTGTCTGAGAGACCAAACTTTATTTTTTTTGGATATACAATGTAACATTTTACTTTAGTGTTTAAATAAAATATAATAAAAACCAGGAGATTGTTTCTTCTAAAACACAAAATTGAATCCGTTTTTATGAGTTTTACTTGCCTAATACCTGAAACCTTGCTCATAACCCTTTCGCGATATCTCTAAATACCTTTGTGCTGTAACTTTTCTCTTTTTCTCCAAGTTTCCAGCATTTCATACCTCCATGGTTATAAACTTTGGATGCGATGAAAAGTGTGTTAACTTAGTGAACTTTTAAAATGAAGATATTACGATCCAATAGAATCCAGAATTTATTTCAAAAACAAAATTAGGAGCAATGGAACAAATATGAACACTAGTCTTATTATATTGTTTGAATTTTCAGACTAAAAACACATCTATTCAAACTCTTGTTTATCAATCTTAACTGAAGTCAGTCTTTTTTTGATTGTTAGTTTGATAATACATCCAATTTAGCATTTAATCTCTTTATATAATTAATTGACACTATATCCTCTGCAAATAAAATTCATTGCAGTATATCTTCTTGAATATTAGTGGTAAGCTAATCTACTATTATGGTAAAAGGTTATAGGCTTGGTGCTAATAGTTGGTGTCAGTTCGTTGTGATTGGAATTATGCTTGTGGCTACCTAATCAAGGTTTAAATCTCGCGGGACAGAGTTGTCCTAGTTTTTCATGGGATGAGATGCTCCCATGTATCATCTTGTCTCGATGCCTGACCCAATCAAGCATCCCAATACTTGCTTGGGATGCTTTTTTTTTTTTCTTTAAAAATAATATATATAAAGCTTTAGTGTTTTACTTAATGTTTAAACATATTTGAATTTCAAAAGTTATATTTTTATGATAATATCTATTTAAAATTGGTACTATAATGCATTATATCCGAGATGGGATGGGGTGAATGAGATTGGTCCTGGAATCTTGCTGATATTTAAACAATTGCACCTAATCTTGACGCTGCCACATGTCCTTAAAAAAATTCAATGTGTCATTTATAGGCAACTTTTCTTCTCTAAAACCGCTAAATAATTTTTCTTAGCATCCTTTGAAGAAGTTTTTGAGTTAATAAAGATCAAATGTCAGTAGAAGGAATCTTCCATTTAGTATGGCATGCCCCCTTTTGAATCTCCTTGAAAAGTCATCTTGGCACCTTTTTCTTAAGTATTTTTTTTTTGTTAACTATAATTAAAAGATCTAGTTCCAATTACATGCATAGAACCTGATTTAGTAACTAAGGACCAAATGCAGATTTTTTTTGTTTCCTCTATTTCTTTTACTAAGTGTCTAAATTAAAAAGATAGCCTCGATTATTATATTTTGGGCATAAAGCATAAAGATTCTTTAAGATTGTCATCATTCTACTTATTGTCTTTTCCTGTTATCCTTTTCCTTTATGAAATAGCTCATGGATTTCTAGTTAAACAATTTTATATATCCCCTGCTTTTTATCGGTAGTACCAGAATATTTATCTGTTTATCATATTGATTTTCTTGGTTTTCAAGATCTCACTGGAAGGGTAAAGTCATGTCAGAGCTTCTGTCACATGGTTTTCTCACTATAATCAGTATTTTGGCCCCATTGCCTTACCCTTTTGCATCCTTTTCAGAGCCATTATCGTTTTATTTTTACGAATCTTGTTAATAGCACCCTAATCGTGCCTCTCATATATAGTATTATTCTCATTCAACAACTTCTAAGAAGATAACCTTTTTGTCCTTAAATTTTTGTACCTGCTAGACATATTTAGGAGAATATTTCATGATGTATGTTATTTGTAAATCATATAGGATTGGCAGATGAAACTAATGCTGGAGTTATTTCTAAGTTAGAACTATGGCGGTGTATTAGAATTTAAAGGTTTTAGGTCAAGTAAGACAAAGAAAGAATACATAAAACATAATTTTTGTACAATTAGAAATGGAGATGAATGTAGCATAAAAATTCGGAATCATAAGGTTACTAGAAGTAATCATGCTCAGTATTTAGAATCGATTATTTATAAGGAGAGATTGAGTATGATGTTGTCCATAAGATTTAAGCAAATTGGATGAAATAAAGAAGTGCAATTGGAATATTATGTGATCATAGAGTACCTGCTAGGTTAAAAAGAAAGTTTTATAGAATAACTATAGAAGCAACTATGCTTTATGGTACGAGTTTTGGACAATTAGAAGAATACATGTGCATAAGATGAATATGGTAGGAATGAGAATGTTAAAATGGATGTGTGAAAATATAAAAAAAAGATAGAATAAGAAATAAACTATTTGTAAAAAGGTAGATGTAGCTCCAATCAATGATAGATTAAGAGAAGGACGATTTGAATAGTTTGGACATGTGCAACGTAAACCTAAAAATGTAACTATCCGAAGGAGTGACTTGATAGATATAGAAGAAAAAAGAGGTAGAGATATACCAAAATTACATGAGAGTAAGTGATAAAGGAAGACTTAGAATCTTTTCATCTTACAATGACTTAAATAAAGCTGATGGAGAAAAAGGATTTGTTGACGCCGAGTCACTTTCTTCAAACGCCGGGGAAACAGACGTCCTCCTCGCCGGACTCCTGCAAGAAAAGTCCCCGAGACCGGATGCTCCGGTGGGGACCCTCCGACGCTCAAGTTAGTCACGGGAACAGACGAGAACTGACTAGCGGAAGGAAGCTAGAAAGTTAGGGTTTAACTAGTAGGAAGAAGCTAGAAAAACCAGAGTTCTTGGATCCCTACTTACAGTGAGAGTGTGCGCTTTTATACCTGTTCGAAGATCCACCTTTCGTTCTAGAAGATTGCTGATTTCGAGGTACCTCGTCCTATAACGGACAAAAAGGGTGAGGCTGACAGTGACAGGTCGTACTGTCACCGTGCATGTCGGAGGTGTCCTGCGTTATCTATCAGTACGGCTTCACAGGTGTCGGCGGCTGTAGCTGTACCTGGTGCGTGCCGTTGCCGGATGTGACCGCACACAGTTGTAACGTACGCTGTAACGGGGTATGGTCATGCACAGTCACGTACGTGCGATGGACCATACGCCGTTATGAGGCATGGCCACATGCTGCTACGGATGGGCGACGGACCACGTGGGCATGCCAGGTGGCCCGAGGCTATAGGTTGCTGGGCTCAAGGGCCAGACCACGTACCGGGCACTGTTCAAGCAGTCCGAGGCCGAGAGCGAAACTCGAGGCCGAGCGCTGTTCATGCAGCGAGGCCGTGGGGGTCTCGGGGGTTGAGATACTGTTCATGAAGTCCGGGACCGGAGGGGGTCTCGAGGTTGAGGCTCGAGGCCGAGAGTGAAGCTCGAGGCCGAGCGCTGTTCATGAAGTCCGAGGCCGGGGGGGTCTCGGGGTTGAGATACTGTTCATGAAGTCAGGGACCAAAGGGGGTCTCGGAGGTTGAGATACTGTTCATGAAGTTCGAGACCGAGGGGGCTCAGGAGGCCGAGAGGGCCTTCGTCAGTCGCCGTTACCGTTTATTCTGACGGCGTTGGATCAGCATATCAGATGCCCCCTCACCCCTGAGACGAAGCGGGCCCACCCCAGCAAGGCGAAAGGGGTGTCACCTCCACGTGGCTGATCCCCATCCTTTGCGAACTGCCCCCGGACACGTGTCCCCGGACGCTGCGATGACTTTATGCAGGCGACATAGGGGATGTGAAAGGGCGGCCACTACCGTCCACCCGATCTGCGGCGATCATCCTCGAGGCAAGGTTGATCCTTCGAAGTCTGTGAGGAAAGTCGCACCATCATTGCCCATCATAACGATGACGTCAGCGGCGTCCCATCATTGGCCGGAGGCAGATCGTATCACGCGCCGAGCGATCACCGAGGCAGCCCAGCCTATGGTGGGGGTCCACGTGGCTGACGAGACAAGACGGGACAATTTGAAACTGAATAAAACTCGGGTGGGGGTTGAATCTGGCCACACTGCTCCTGCCATCGTTGTCTTCTTCCTCTGATCCTCTGCCTCCTGGCCTTCCCTGCAACCTGAGAGCCTGCGCACGCCATTTTCTTCCTCAGGTCAGCTCTTCGTCTCTTCTAGACCTCTCTGTTCCTTTTTCTAGCAATGAGCTCCCAATCCTGGACCTCGGAGGACGATCTAGAGGATCGTTCTTCTTCCGAGAGGCCTCGAGCTTCTCCTTCTCCTCTCCCCTCTCCTTCACCTCCTCTTGAGTGGTCCTCCGATTCGGAGGACCGCATCCCTCTGGCTCGGCGGCAGGTCGCCGGTGAGGCTCCCGCAGGGAGACGCCCGGCGGCTGGCAGGGCCCCATCGAGGAGACGCCGGACGGAGGTCGGCACCTCCTCGAGGGTGGGGGCGGAATCCCCGGAGGGGGTCGCCTCCACGGTAACAGGCCAGGATTTGGCGAACATCCGGGCCCGTTACCAAATCCCCGGGATGTCAGGCTCTATCTCCCGACTCCCGATGATAGAGTGATTTCTTCTCGACCCGGCCGAGTGGCCGTTTATGAAATTTCTCTGAGGGTGGGCCTCCGCCTACCCTTTCCTCCTTTTTTCATTAACCTCCTTGACTATTACTCCTTGACCCTTCTCAACTGGTCCCGAACTCCCTTCGGGTCGTTAGTGCCTTCATCGTCCTCTGCCATCACCTCCACATTACCCCCGAGTCTCCCTCTTTCGCTCTTTCTACATCCTTCGGGCTCAGAAGGGTTGGTGGCTGTTCCAGCCCCGACCCGGCCGAGTCCTTAAGCTTCTTCTTCCTACCTCCGTCAAGGGATGGAAATCCGATTTTTCTTTGTCAATCTGGACCAGGTTAAGCCCCGGTGGGGGGACCCCGACCTCCGAGGTAACATGAATTCCACCGTCCTTCCTGGAGACAAAGAAGCGTTGGGGCAGTTGTTGACTACCGACATCCCTCGGTACAACCTGCTTCTAACAGAGGAAAACCTCCAGTCGGCGGTCTCATCTCCCACCGTGGTAAGTCTCCCTCATACTTAGTCAAAGTCTTCCTGTTTCATTTTTTTTTTTTGATACATGAGACCTTACATTCATATTGCAAACTCCCTGGCGGTTAGCAAGGGAAGCCGTCCATGGGGAAAGACCCTCATACGGGAGGTCCGACAAGAGGCCGAGGAGGCTCGTGCTCGAGTTGAGGCGGCCGAGAGGGCCCTGGAGTCGGCCAGGGTTGATGAGATAAAGGCGGCCGAGAGCCGGGCAGAGGCTGAGGCCAGCCGTTTGCGGGCAGCACTCAGTCAGCTGATGGTGGCCGAAGGCGCCGTCGCGGCAAGGGACCTGCATATTTCAGAATTGACCACGGCCATCCAGGCGGCCGAGAATCAGGCGGGCGAGGCCGAGGAGAGGGCGAAGGAGGCCGAGGAGAGGGCGAAGAAGGCCGAGGAGGAAGCGGGTTGTGCCCTGGAGGCTGAGAGGGCAGCGCGGCATCTCTAGCTGCGGAGAAAGAAGCTCGAGCTGCCGAGGTGGAGGCAGCTGTTGAGGCCAGGGCTGCCAGGACCATAGAAGAGTTTAGGGCGTCCGAGCGCTTTATGGACGAGCTGGCCGAAGCTTCGGCGGAAGCATATCTCCAAGGGTTTCAGCGTGGAAAGGAAAAAGTCGCCCGAGACCTGAACCTTCCTCAGGCCCTTGAGGTCGAGCCGGAGCATCTTTCCGAAGTTGCCTCGTCTGACGACGAGCCTGCGCGGCCGAACCGTGAGCTTCAAGTTGTACTTTTTCATCTCATTTTTTTTTGCAAGTCCGACTTGGTCGGTGTTTTGTAAACACTTCAAATTAATGAAGTACAATTTTTCCTTCAATGAGAATTGTCTTTACCCAATTGTAGCTTCTACCCCAAGTCCTTTGGCTGCCGATGTGGGACCCTTAGGGGCTTCGTCGGTACCGAGGAGCAACCTTTAATTCATTCTCGAATAACCTTGACTTAGCCATGTAGGACCGAATCCTAGAGTCGAGGAAGATGGACTTCCGGGGACCGATGGAGCATCGGACTCGGAAGGCCGAGATAGACTCGAGCTTCTAGGGGCCAATTGCATGCCGCTTTGCCAGTGGTACACTGGGCTTTGTGCCTGGCTGGCCAGGGCTCTTTGCCTGGCTAGCCCAGGGCTTTAGGTGCCGAGCTGGCCTCGGGCTTTAGTTGCCGACCGGGGTCGGGCTTGTTGTTGAGAGCCGATGGTACATCGCTCTGCCAGTGGTACACTGGGCTTTGTGCCTGGCTGCCCAGGGCTTTTTGCCTGGCTGGCCCAGGGCTTTAGGTGCCGACCGGGGTCGGGCTTGTTGTTGAGAGCCGATGGTACATCGCTCTGCCAGTGGTACACTGGGCTTTGTGCCTGGCTGGCCCAGGGCTTTTTGCCTGGCTGGCCCAGGGCTTTAGGTGCCGAGCTGGCCTCGGGCTTTAGTTGCCGACCGGGGTCGGGCTTGTTGTTGAGAGCCGATGGTACATCGCTCTGCCAGTGGTACACTGGGCTTTGTGCCTGGCTGGCCCAAGGCTTTAGGTGCCGAGCTGGCCTCGGGCTTTAGTTGCCGACCGGGGTCGGGCTTGTTGTTGAGAGCCGATGGTACATCGCTCTGCCAGTGGTACACTGGGCTTTGTGCCTGGCTAGGGCTTTTTGCCTGGCTGGCCCAGGGCTTTAGGTGCCGAGCTGGCCTCGGGCTTTAGTTGCCGACCGGGGTCGGGCTTGTTGTTGAGAGCCGATGGTACATCGCTCTGCCAGTGGTACACTGGGCTTTGTGCCTGGCTGGCCCAGGGCTTTTTGCCTGGCTGGCCCAGGGCTTTAGGTGCCGAGCTGGCCTCGGGCTTTAGTTGCCGACCGGGGTCGGGCTTGTTGTTGAGAGCCGATGGTACATCGCTCTGCCAGTGGTACACTGGGCTTTTTGCCTGGCTGGCCCAGGGCTTTAGGTGCCGAGCTGGCCTCGGGCTTTAGTTGCCGACTGGGGTCGGGCTTGTTGTTGAGAGCCGATGGTACATCGCTCTGCCAGTGGTACACTGGGCTTTGTGCTTGGCTGGCCCAGGGCTTTTTGTTGAAAAACTGAGATACTAGAACTCAAGTTTATTAATATGAAATGAGGGGCAAAAATCCAAAAGAATACAGGCATGGTATTTAATGTAAGAAGGAAATGCACTACTGATAATACCGACGAAGGTTGTCAGCGTTCCACGTCCAGGGGAGCGGCCTCCCATCCAGCTCTTCAATCTTGTATGCTCGTGACGGAGTGCTTCGGTGATCCGGTAGGGCCCCTCCCAGTTCGGAGCTAGCTTGCCTCCTTCCGTCGGCTTCGAGACTTCGGCTCGTCGAAGGATCAGGTCTCCCGGCAGGAAAGTCTTGGGGCGCACGCGGGCGTTGTAATACTTGGCAGCTCGTTGTCGGTAGACCGCCATCCGGAGCCGCGCTCGGTCTCGCACCTCTTCCACCAGGTCGAGGTTGGCTCGCAGCCGGTCCGGGTTGTCTTCTTCACTATATGACTCCACCGAGGACTCGGGGAGCCTATCTCCACCGGAATGACAGCCTCGGACCCAAAGACCAGGCTGAATGGGGTCTTTCCGGTGGGGGCTCGTGGCGTTGTATGGTAGGCCCATAGCACATTGTGGAGCTCCTCCACCCATCGTCCCTTGCAATCATCCAGTTGGGTTCTCAGTCCTTGGAGAATGATGCGATTGGTTACCTCGGCCGCTCCGTTGGTCTGAGGGTGTCCGACGGAAGTGAATCTCTGATGGATGCCCAGTTCGGTGCAGAATCCTCGGAAGGGTGCGTTGTCGAACTGCCGGCCGTTGTCGGTGACCAGAGTGTGTGGTAGTCTGAACCGGCATATGATAGACTTCCAAAAGAAGGATCTCACCTTGCTCTCAGTGATCTTAGCAAGGGCTTCGGCCTCAATCCACTTGGTGAAGTGATCGATGGCCACCAGGAGGAACTTGCGCTGTCCGGAGGCTGGAGGGAATGGTCCCAAGATGTCCATACCCCACTGGGCGAAGGGCCAAGGCGCCGCCAGGGGGTCAGCTGAGATGTCGGCTGTCGCTGAATATTGGCGTGCGCTGGCAGCTATCACACTTCTTAACAAGCTCGGCCGAGTCTTCCTCATGGTCAGCCAGTAGTACCCCTGCCGTAGGGCTTTGTAAGCTAGGGCTCTGCCCCCCAGATGACTCCCGCATATGCCCTCATGGATTTCCCGCAAGATGTAGTCTGCTTCGGCTGGTCCGACGCACTTGAGGACCGGGTAAGAAAATGATCTTCGATAAAGCTTTCCGTCCATCATCAGGAACTTCGGGGCCCGCCGCCTGAGTAGTCTGGCCTCAGCGGGGTCTTCGGGGAGAGTGCCGTCGTCAATATCGGACATCCATCCAGGAGGGCCCTTGCTCGACCGACAGTGCTTCATCCGCAGCTTCAATGCTTGGGGTCTGCAGGTGCTCCACATACGTCCTTCCCAGGATCCTGTCGTCCGAGGTGGCCAAACGGGACAGCGCGTCGGCCCTAGCATTCTCCGCCCGGGGATATAGCTGACGCGGAAGTAAGAGAACCGAGAGGCTTGGGATTGCACCTTGCTCAGGTAACGGGACATGGTCGGGTCTCTGGTTTCGTATTCCCAGCAACCTGTCCAGAGACAAGCTGGGAGTCCGTGAAGGCCCTCAGACGATCCGCACCGAGCTCCCCGGCCAGCTTCATCCCCGCCAACAGGGCTTCATATTCCGCCTGATTATTAGTGGCTGTAAATAGAAATCGAAGGGCATATTCCACCACCTCCCTCGGGACTCGCGAGGATGAGCCCGGCTCCGCTTCCCTGAGAATTTGCTGCTCCATCCACATGCAAGATCCATTCTTCCTTTCCTGCTTCCTCGGCCGAGGAGGACTCCATGCGCGCCTCGGACACGATTCCTCCGAACACTCCTCGGCCCAAGTGCACTCGACCAAAAAATCAGCCAATACTTGGACTTCATGGCATACCTTGGCCGAATAGACAAGTCAAACTCGCTCAGTTTGATGGCCCACTTGGCTAGCCGACCAGAGGTGTCAGGACGGGACAAGATGGTCCGTGAGCACCACGATGGGATGAGCTTGAAGTAGGGTCGGAAGCGTTGGGCAGAGACCACCAGGGCGAAGACAATCTTCTCGGTCCTAGAATATCTGGTCTCGGCATCATGAAGTACCTTGTTGGTATAGTAGACCGGCTTCTGCACTCCGTCGGCATCCATACGCACGAGCACAGAACTGACGGCCTCGGGGGAGGCTGCAGATACAGGAAGAGCTCCTCCCCACCCTCGGTTTGGACAACAGGGGGAGTGGATAAAAATTGCTTCAACTCCTCAAAGGCATCCTGACACTCTTTGTCCACTCGAAGCTGTTGACCTTGCGCAACGCCTTAAAGAAGGGCAGGCACCTTTCTGCCGATCTTGACATGAAGCGACTCAAGGCCGCCACCTTCCCGGTTAGCGTCGCACCTCCTTTTTATTAGCTGGGGGCCTCATATCCAAGATGGCCTGGATCTTGTCGGGATTGGCTTCGATCCCCCGCTGAGTCACCATAAAGCCAGAAACTTGCCTGCCGCCACCCCGAAGGCACACTTGCGGGTTCAGCCTCATCCGGTACCGGCGCAGGTTGTTGAAAGTCTTGGCAAGATCGGCGACGTGGTCAGCAGCATTGGTGCTCTTGGTCAGCATATCATCCATGTACACCTCCATGTTACGCTCGATCTGGTCCTCAAAGACCTTATTCATCAACCTCTGATAGGTATTCTTCAGCCCAAACGACATCACCTTGTAGCAGTAAATCCTTTTTCAGTAATAAAGGAGGTGGCCTCTTCATCAGCCGGGTCCATTCTTATCTGGTTGTACCTCGAGAATGCGTCCATGAAGCTGAGAGTTTCGTATCCAGACGTAGCGTCCACTAGCTGGTCGATCTGGGGCAGTGGGAAGCTGTCTTTGGGGCACGCCTTATTGAGATCGGTGAAGTCCACGCACATCCTCCAGCTCTCGCTGGCCTTGCGAACCATCACAACATTCGTCAGCCAATCGGGGTAGTGCACCTTACGGACGTGACCGGCTGCCAACAGCTTTCGTACCTCCTCGTCCACGGCCTTCTGTCTGTCAGGGGCGAAGCTCCTCTTCTTTGCCGAATGGGTCGGTACTCCGGCTTGACGTTGAGTGGTGGGTAATCACTTCTTCTGGGATGCCTAGCATGTCGGACGCCGACCAGGCGAAGACGTCGGCATTGGCTCGCAAGAAAGCGAGGAGCTGGCTGCGGGCTTCCTCGGGAGCAGAGCTCCTACCTGGATTGTCTTTGCTGGGTCCTCTCCAAGAGGGAGGGCCAGCAGGCGCTCAGCCGGCTCTCCTCTTCTCTCAGGTCCCAGGGGTCCAGCGCTTCTGGTGCAGGTGCAGGCATCACTCCCTGTGGACTAGGGCCATGTGGCAGCAAAGTGTGGGCGGGTTCTGCTCCCCCCGCATCTCCCCAACTCCTTCACTGGTGGGAAACCTCACGAGTAGCCTCTTGGTGGAGATGACACATCCAAAAGATTAAGCCCAGGTCTTTCGAGGATAGCATTATAGGCGAGGGGTACCCGGACCACCAGAAAGCTCATGAAGACCGTACTTTGGCACGGGGCCGTGCTAGCCGTGACAGGAAGAGTGATCTCCCCTCGACCTTCATGGAATCTCCAGTGAACCCCATCAGGGGCGTGGCGACAGGCCGAAGTAGGTCGGGTGACAGGTTCATGTGAACGAAAGCATCATAACTCAAAACATCCACCGAGCTCCCACTATCAACCAGAATTCTTTTTACAGGATATTTAGCAATCGTCATGGACACGACGACGCTATCATCATTTTTATTCACCACCCTCTAAGTCCCTTTTGAAAAAAGGGATTACATGATCTAACTCCCCTTTCCCTTTGGCCTCTTGGGCGGGCCACTTGCCTTCCAGGAAATCATCGCCACCGTCTCTCAGTCGAAGCATTGTCAATCATGGTAGCGGAGGCACCGACGGACCAGGAGCACCCAGGTTGTTCCTCTGAATGAACTTCCCCAGGTGGCCACGCTGGATAAGATTCTCTATCGCCTTCTTCAATTGGCGACAGTTGTCGGTGTCGTGGCCGTGATCCCGATGGTAGCGATAGTACAAATTCTTGTTGCGAGGGATCTTTGGGTTCAGTGCGGGAGGGCGTGGCAGGTACGACTCGCCCTATCTTTAGCAGGATGTGGGAGATAGGAGCACGCAAAGGGGTGTAAGGACCGTCCCCCTGCAGGAGCTCGAGAACGGTTGTCTGGTCGGCGGGGAGGTTCGGGCCTCCTGGGTCGGACTTCAGCGGGCTCAGGGCGAGCTGGCTTCTTGAGGACACTCCCGCTAGCCTCGCGCCGAGAGGAATCAGCTTCGTCGGCGCGGATATACTTCTCTGGGCCCGGGTCAAGAGTTCGGCGTAGGAACCGGGCGGCTTCTTGTCAAGGAAGTATGCGAAGCGAGACGGACGAAGCCCTCTCTTCAAGGCCAAAGTGGCCACTGAGTCCTCAAGATTGTAGACTTCCAGGGCTGCTTCCTTGAACCGAGCGACGTAGTCTCGCAGGGACTCGCCGCTCTTCTGCTGGACAGAGAAGAGGCTGTCAGCTACCCTTGGAATCTTTCACAGGCATCAAAATGGGCCAAGAAGGCCCTCTCCAGCTGGCGAAAAGAATCGATACTCCGCGGCGGCAGGCGAGAGTACCAGGCTCGAGCGGCTTTCTTCAGAGTGGCAGGGAAGGCGATGCACATGAGCGAATCGGTTGCCCCCTGGACCTGCATGAGAACCTTGTAACTTTCTAGGTGGTCCAGAGGATTCGTGGTCCTATCATATGGATCCAGCTGAGGGAGGTGGAACCGGATGGAGATGGGCTCTTCCATGATACGGCGGGACAGCGGAGGTCGGCTGTCATAGTCGCTTCTGGCAGGTGGATGATCCGGCAGCTGAGTTCCTCCAACCGTTGGTTGTACTCGTCGAGTCGACGCTCGGCTCGACGGGCTATCCTGCCATCGAAGGACCCCTCCCCCGAGATTCTAAGGATGGGGAAGAGTGACGGCGATATCGGCGAGGGCGCTCCGCCTCCTTCCCGTATCGCCGCTTGGGAGAAACACTGGCATGACAGAGGGTGATCGGGGTCTCTTGGAGGCTCCCCGGTGGTGAGGCTTGGGCGAAGCATAGCGGTGGCGAGCTTCCGGGATCGGCGATCTCCTTCGGAAGGAATGCTGGCTGGGTTGCACCACCCCCAAAACTGATGGGAATGGCTCTGGCTGCCGCTGGGCCGCCTGCTGGTGCTGCAGACCTTGAACCACCGCCACCAAGGACTGAACTTGCGTGGCTAGGGCGGTAAGCCGGTCTTCCTGGAGCTGCTATGGAGGAGGCGCAGAGACGTTGATCGGGGAGCGAAAGGTCCAGCCGCCTGGAGATGCAGTGGTGCAGGAACACCGGCTGGGGGAGCTGAGGGGCCAACCGCCAGCGGATCAGCTCCTTGACGCTGCCCCCCAGCGCAACTGATAGAGACTCCTTTCACACGGGTCGTCACCATGGCTCAAAAGCTCGGGGAGAGAGAGGTTGCAACTTGCTGGTTCGATATCTTTCTCTTTCCCTTACCTGGCGCGCCAATCTGTTGACGCCGAGTCACTTTCTTCAAACGCCGGGGAAACGGACGTCCTCCTTGCCGGACTCCTGCAAGAAAAGTTTTTGGAGACCGGATGCTCCGGTGGGGACCCTCCGACGCTCAAGTTAGTCATCGGGAACAGACGAGAACTGACTAGCGGAAGGAAGCTAGAAAGTTAGGGTTTAACTAGTAGGAAGAAGCTAGAAAAATCAGAGTTCTTGGATCCCTACTTTGAGAGTGTGCGCTTTTATACCTGTTTGAAGATCCACCTTTCCGTTCCAAAGATAGCTGATTTCGAGGTACCTCATCCTATAACGGACAAAAAGGGTGAGGCTGATAGTGATGGGTCGTACTGTCACCGTGCGTGTCGGAGGTGTCCTGCGTTATCTATAAGTACGGCTTCACAGGTGTTCGGCGGCTGTAGCTGTACTTGGTGCGCGCCACTGCCGGATGTGACCGTGCACAGTTGTGGGCGGGTGATGAATCGTACGCTGTAACGGGGTATGGTCATGTACAGTCACGTACGTGCGATGGACTATACGCCGTTATGAGGCATGACCACATGCTACTACGGATGGGCGACGGACCACGTGGGCATGCCAGGTGGCCCGAGGCTATAGGTTGCAGGGCTCAAGGGCCAGACCACGTACCGGGCACTGTTCAAGTAGTTCGAGGCCGAGAGCGAAACTCGAGGCCGAGCGTTGTTCATGCAGAGGCCATGAGGGTCTCGGGGGTTGAGATACTGTTCATGAAGTCCGGGACCAGAGGGGGTCTCGGAGGTTGAGATACTGTTCATGAAGTCTGGGACCGGAGGGGGTCTCGGAGGTTGAGGCTCGAGGCCGAGAGCGAAGCTCGAGGCCGAGCGCTGTTCATGAAGTCCGGGACCGGAGGAGGTCTCGGAGGTTGAGATACTGTTCATGAAGTTCGAGACCGAGGGGGCTCAGAAGGCCGAGAGGGCCTTTGTCAATCGCCATTACCGTTTATTCTGACGGCGTTGGATCAGCCATATCAGGATTCATGTAGCCGATTCTAATTAGTTTGGGATTAAAGTTTTATTGTTGTTATTGTTGTTGTTGTACAGTGTGATAACCCTCCTAATAGTCCCACATTGGGAAATTAGGAATTGGTTGAGTGGTTTATAACCTGTTAAGCAAGAAGGACAAGGCACCAATTGGATCCCCTTTTGGGCTGTGGTGGCCCAAGTTGGTGTGGAGCTTGTCCGTCTTGCTTTCTTGTAACGAAACGGGCTCGTGGGCCCGGATCGTTACATTATGG
This sequence comes from Calamus simplicifolius, assembly GCA_900491605.1. Lineage (NCBI taxonomy): Eukaryota > Viridiplantae > Streptophyta > Magnoliopsida > Arecales > Arecaceae > Calamus > Calamus simplicifolius. The sequence goes on from UESW01004693.1 coordinate 157,797, forward strand.
TATCAGAGCCATGCACCAGTCGGAAGTGCAAGAGCTAAGTGCCACACAGGGCAAAGTGCTACATCCATGGGGGATGGGAGCCACCTCTTGAACCTGTGAGGGCCACCTCTAGAATCCTGCCTGCCTAGTGGTTGTGATCAATTGACCCTGGCGACGAGGACGTCGCCTCTGTAAGGGGGTAGATTGTGATAACCCTCCCAATAGTCCCACATTGGGAAATTAGGAATTGGTTGAGTGGTTTATAACCGGTTAAGCAAGAAGGACAAGGCACCAATTGGATCCCCTTTTGGGCTGTGGTGGCCCAAGTTGGTGTGGAGCTTGTCCGTCTTGCTTTCTTGTAACGAAACGGGCCCGTGGGCCCGGGTCGTTACATACAGTTAGTTAATTAGATAAGCAAAAATGCATTTAATATGCGCCTACTCTTTGCTATTAAGTTTCTTACTGAAAGTACACTTAAAATTTTTTTATTGAAATCTAATTTCAGACATTTAAAGTATGGTTTTAGTTTCTTTCTCTCCACATATTTTGTGGCTTAAATTCCTTGTTGATACTGTTAAATCATGCTTGCAGTTAGCTTAATCCTTTTTTATATAAATTAATGTGCTAACTTTTATAGAGATGAGAAAAGATGTATTAAAGAGAATTTTCTGATTAAGTTCCTTACAAAAAATACTTAAAATTTTCCATTTTAAATCTAGATTTAGACATTGAACATTGGTTTCTAGTTGCTTTCTCTAAGTGTTTTATTGGATTCCTTATTCAAAATTCAGAGATATTCTTGCTTAATGTTGGTTTAATCCTATGCCATAACAATCTATGTTGTGTTTGTATTATTGAATTAATTCACTCAATTTTAATTTGAATGCATCTCTATGAGCTCATCAACCCCATAGCTTATTCACGAAGCCAGGTTTTGGGATAAAGGTTAGTCCAAGTAATATACTAGGTCTCTAGTGTACTTGATAATGAATGTTATGAGGCTGGAGGCAAATAAAGACACAGCCAGCTCCCTTACTAAATTATACAGTTGGCTTGCAGGTGCAGTGGATCATGGGTAGCTTATACTTCAAATCTTGTTATGTTGCTAGTGCTTGTGGCTTAACTCCGATTGATTGCTTTTAGTGCCGGTTGTGATCATTTGTTTCTAGAGCACGTGTCTTGTAAGAAAATGCATATTGCCTCTGCAGTTCATCAATCACTTTTCTATGATGAACGTGTTACTCAGAACTTCAAATTATGTCCAACAGGATGATACCTTACGCATCATCTTCAGGTTATGAATTTTTCTGTGCATTTTTTTCTTATATTTCAGGTAGCTGCTGGAGGGACACACTCAGTGGTGCTGACAAAAGATGGTCATGTGTGGACTTGGGGCCAACCATGGCCTCCTGGAGACATGTATATTTTCTTCTCTTCTTGAAATGTTTATCACAGCTGATGTTTTATATTGGTTGAATTCTGCCTACTCATATAGCTGTGTAAGCTAAACTATCTCTTGGTTGCCTTCTTGCCTTTTGCTTATTGGTGACATCGCCTTTTCTAGCAAACAAATATGGACTCCTGTACGAGTACAAGGCCTGGAGAAGGTGAGGCTGATCACGGTTGGTGCATTTCATAACTTGGCACTTCTAGAGGATGGAATGTTATGGGCATGGGGCAATAATGAATATGGCCAGCTGGGAACTGGGGATACACAACCAAGATCACAACCTATTCCTGTTCAAGGACTATCTGGTCTTACTCTGGTGTGTGCTTCAAACAGCCTATTGTTTAAGATAAAGCAAATGGCTTGCTTAGAAAACTTGTAAAATTACATTTATAATAAACAAAACTTTCATGATTTTTTTGATTCATTTATACTTCTATTTGAATCGGGAAGGGATTTGTAACCGAGATTACTTGTCATAGGATTATGGCTGACAATTGGATGATTCTATGGTCATTTTGTTCCAACAGTATTTTTCATTTTTCCTCTGCCTAGTTTATTCTGACTACTACTTTTCTTATGAATTCAAGATCACAGAGACGCTAACATCCCACCAGTCGGCCAACCAAAATCTTGTGTTTATGATGCCATGGCTTATCTCAACAATTGACTAATTAAAATTATATTAAATCTCAACTCAACTCATTTAAGCTTTTTTCCAACTATATGGGGTCGGTTACATGAATCTGCTTCCTCTACTCTGCTCTATTCAGGACTAAGTCGAAATTCAAATTACAAATAGTTATATCTTTTTTAATTATTTCTGTCCATGTTAGTTTAGGTCTACCTCTACCTTTATCCATGTTAATTATATTAAATGTTGAAAATAAATATTGTTTAAGACTCTTGTAGATCAGCTCCTAACTTATCCAAAAATCAAATTTATCATAGTTGTTTTGATTGGCTTAATAATATCAAATTGATTGCCATTTTGGGAGAAGATTCTAGGTGAAACCCGATTTTCATATAAAAGGAAAGTCTACCAGTTTGCAATATCTAATAATTCTCACATTGTTATGAAGATTCTTTTCCTCCAAGGCTTTGCTAATTCTTTTTTCTACTCATTGATTAGAAGATGATTTTAGCCAAAGTTTATAACTGTTCTGATAGGATTCTAGATTGGCCCTCAATTGATTACGCAGCCAGAAATTTTTACTCAAATGGATGAATATTGATGGATTGTTTTTAGCAAGGCTCGCTATATTGGATACTAGTACTGTTTCGGTACCAACCTAGTTCAGTATGGAATGAGGGCATATTGTACTGTTTCAAGCCTGTTTTGGCTCTATTTAAGGTGTATCATACTGTCTCAATACTGTTTCGGCCCAAACCGAGTGATATAGGGTGGTTTGGCCTTGTATTGAACTGAATGGGAGAGGTGTACTGGTTTGGCACCTGTATGGTTCGATTTGGTCCGTTACCTGAATCCTAATATAGGATGAAATAGCTTTCCTTGGTTTTTAGAGTTATTGTGTTCTGATGTATTTTAGGTCATACCCGTTTTCTACCTACATTACATTCAAGGTTTTAAAAGCCCTATATGATCTACTCTATGAACTAGTCTAAGGTTAGAAAAAGTTATCTATTTTGTCAATCTAGTCTGTTTAGAGCAAAAATGTATATAATACATATATTTTAGTGTGCGCGCACACATATATTCTTTTTGTGCAAGGATATTGCAGATAAAGTAAGGGTAAAACCTGTTACCTTGAGGTGCTAGTTGAATCTGTTAATGTTTGTTCATCCTTTTGGGTTGTTGGATCAGTAGATAGGATTCTAGGGTATGAGAGCCTCTGTGTGTGTGTCTCTCTCTCTCTCTCTATGTGTACGGCTGAAAAAATCAACAAAAATGAGAGAAACAACTGACCTGAAAGTGGTGTATAAACATTTTGGTCCAATAAAAGTGCATTTTGACGTGTACCACCCCTATTGAAAATTTGAAATGCGCAGTCCAATACAATATGTTATAGCCCTGTTACTAGTGTCCAAATTACAGTGGCTCATACTGCTATATTTTACCACAAAATTGCCGTTGCAGTGCATGCCAGGTGCAGCAACTGGTACATATGTTGGTCCTTGGATCCAACCTTCAAAAGAAGCAATGAGTGACAGTTTGGATGACCATTTGAACTTCTCTAATGTTACCTTTAGCAATACATTGTTGCAATCTGATTTGCAGGATAGAATGGTTAGTGTACCGTAAGTTTGGGTCAACTAGGTAAATTGGTGAAGGGTAGCAAGGTATGGGAGAATAATGCATGGCCACACATGAAATGATGAGACATGATCCACCCATGTAAGCTATACATGATGAAATAATAGTTGAGTGTTATTGAAAATATCTCCAAATAATAAAGCAAGATTATAGACAATGAAGGCACAAGAATCTATTGTGGGAAAGCTATTGCAAATGAAGCAAAAGTTGCTGATTTTGTGGTTTCATGGATGTGAAAGCACCAAAGACAAAAGTTGTTAATTGGAGATCGAATATATAGGTTTGATATACATAATCCTTGATAGAATCAAGAAATGATTTGTTGATAAGAAAAGAAAACCTAGATGTCTGATGATGAACAACATGAGGAGAACCCAATAGTCTGCAAACTGAAGAGCATCTTTGAGAATGGCAATACTGATATCTAAGGGTTTAAATCTAGGATATTTGGATGCTTAAAATTGCATGCTATGTTTGTATGACACCTATTTGATACTGATACTTGCCAGATGTCAGATACAACTAGGATGTATGTTCAACACTTAAAGCAAGGATGCAGATTCAAGCAAGGCATCCAGCCTAGCAGAGCAAGCATTCCCTGTTAGAAGGGTGTCTTCTTGTAGGTCCTTTTCTCAGTGTAACACAAGAAAGCACTCTCTTTTTGAGTAAGCCGGGGTTTCAAATCCAGGAAGGCAGATTTCAAGTTCATAACCATTTTTTCCTTTAAAACTGCAAAGACTTTCTTTTACGAGGAGCAATCCACAGGGCTACATGAGGACTAGGAAAACAAGATTTTCCCACCCCATGGAAGATCCTTCTGGATTGAGATTATTATTTTTCTTTCATTTAGAAGAAGAATCATTAGGCTGAAAAGTTAAACAAAAAAGAAAAATGTAGAACTCACCTCTTGGATGCTGACATTCTTTTATCCTTTGTGATATCCCATATGAAATTCGCGAATATCCTTCTTAAATCAGAGAGAAATAAAAATATAACCGTGCATACTTCTTGGATATATCCATAGGACACCTAGTGGAAATGTTTGGGCTTGAGGACAGGTCTTCATTTTCGTTTTTTTTAATATTTTGCTAGGAATGCTAACCTTCTAATCATGCTTGTGATAAAAGGTTAGTTTAAAATTTTTGATGTTTATATCATTGTATGGAGTATAGACTATAATATTTGGATTTGACCAATGACTAAGTAATGCAGTTTGTGAATGTTGATGATCTTGAACAGACAATGATCCATGTTAGTTGTTGTAGCGCAACGTGCTTCATAGATGCTTTTTTGCATATATATAACTATGTACATGTATATAAGTAGGGGATGTTTGTAGATAATAACAAATCCGTTCCCCACTTTTGTATTGCGCTAGTTAGTCGTACATACATGGGGTTATTTCTGCCATTTGCTAGATGCAATCAATGCATTTTTCTACGTTAGCTATTTTACTTTTTAGTGCATTGATTGCATTTGTTCAATAATGTAAATACCTCTATGCAAATACAACTACTTAGTACAACACATGGAAGTATAAGTGGGGAATGACCAAGCTAGTTTTTCCCTGAGAACTAAATAATCATCCTCATGCATGTTACCCATATTTAAAGTTGTACCCCAGCCATAGAATATACTTTTTTTAGAGATCTGTCTTATCAGTGAATTTATATTTTATCATATCTATATCCTATAGACATGTCCATGCTTCACAAAATTAATATATCGGGAGGTGGGAAGACAGCCTAGCTAAATCATGAAGCTTAATTGAAAAAGTGATGGAAAAATTACTAAGCATAAATTTTTCAAGATGTGAAGCATGGCATGACAACACTCATAGGATTGGTCTCTCAACCTACAAAAGACTAAAGATGCAAATAGGACTTAGAGAATTGCAGGAAGATGCAAATCCAATTAAGTATGATACCGCATCTGCAAAAAATTTAGGTGCAAGGAAGGATGATTATAGATAAACAAACCATTGGTAATGTAATTGTTCCCCAAAGTCCGTTCACTTATGATAAGTGCATCACACCAATGAGCAGGTTGGAGAAAGCATAAGGTAAGTGTATCGCACCAACTAGCATCCTCCAATAAACTTGAGCTTTGATACCAGGTTAATTAACCAATTGACCCCAAAAGCTTAAATTGATAGAGAAAGGGTCAGCAATGTATATCAGGCTTCAATCAATCAATCTATATATGTATGTATGTATTTATACAACAAATAATGTCATGTGCATATATAATGGCAATGTTCTTATTATATATGGGAATGGTCACAATGCATAATGTGTGAAGAGATGACTCGACACCCATTGCCAAATTTAATGATGGGAGCTCAAAATAAAAATCTAAACTGCTAGGTGTGATCTATGAGTTCTAAAATGCCTTTAAACAAATAATTGTATGTCATTGGAAGCCCCTTGCTTATGCTTCAAGTCACCCAAAAATCAATACTCTGTGACGGCCATTGACGCTACAAGTTTGAAAGACTTGATGCATATTCAAGATGTCTTCAAATGTATGACTTTTTCTTCATACCTAGTTTAGATTTTGTAGAACAGATCCAATGGTGTATATATTTATTTTTCAACTCCCATCATGAACTTTGGCAATAGGTGCAAAGTCCTATCCTTATGCCATGTGTTAATTACAACTATCCCAGTATTCTCTGTCAATATTCCATATGTATTCATATTTTTTGCTATATATAGAAATGCCCTTTAGTTTCCCTATGCACATCCTGAAGGATAGACAAAGATGGACTTTTCTATATATCAAATTGACCTTTGATTTCCTCAAATATGCTAGAGAGGCCAGACAAGGTTCAGATACTAGATCCAGGATGTCAACATTAAAATGAATGATTCAGAAAAGCTAGTGCTACAATCCTTTCGTAACAACATTAATGCTTTTGTCTTTATATTAGAGTTTCTTATTCTTTGCTTCATTATGTTACTTTGTAAAGCTATCTTCTTGGAATTCAAGGTATCTAATTTCTTCTTTTTTGATCAAGGCTTTGTCATGCCTCACTGTTTTCATAAGTAACTTTCAATTTAGGGATTTATTTATTTTTCCTTTTTATCTTTTCCAGGTTGATATTGCTGCAGGAGGTTGGCATTCAACTGCATTGACAATTGATGGAGAGGTCTGTTGACATTTTCTCTATGATTTTATAATGAAGTCAAAAGTTATAGATGTCAACCTGCTACTATAGTATTTTGTACATATCATCATTGGCATGGCCAATGTTGGAAATGTTATCTAACAAATCGAGAAATTAAATGATATATCTTGTGCTTGATCTATGGGTAGCGATGGATTGGGTCAAGTTGGGTTCAGGTTGGTTGGGTCATGTTTGGGTAAAAAACTCCACCTATACTCAAACCCATTAATAATTGGACTGTAAATAATAAGTTCATTGTCCATGCCAATACCTTCATTTTATATAGACCCTTAGCCAACCTGCCAACCCAATTAATACTTCACTTGTTAATTATATACCTTAGTAATGAAAATAAAAACAAGGTAAAAATAAAGGATCTAGACTTTCACATGTAAAAAAGTGAAAAATAAAGGAAAATAAATTTAAATGGAGTGTAAAATATGATAAATCCTATTCTATTCATTCTTTTGACAATCAACTGCATAGTTTTCCTAATCATCTAAATCAATCCATGATTAAGTCATGGCCTGTTGCACAATTACATCTATTTTAAAGGTTTAGGGATGGATTTTAAGGATTTAATTAACCCATGGTGACGTTTAGGTCAGAGGGCTAAAACTTTGTTTGACCATTTATAATCGGACTGGTCTTGGCTAACCCAAACCAATCCAATTATATAAAACCCTCATCTGAAGTTTATCTCAGAGAAGTTCAGGCATGTTGGCAGGTCTAGGTCAGAAATTGCCACCCCTAGTTTGATCCATTCTGTAAGTAACTCTTGTGAAAAATACATTTACATAAATGCAATGCAATAAGTTAGTGACACCTCGTCAGAGATTAACAAACAATTTGCAAGTTTTTGCAAGGCGTATGGAGATGATCTGCAATTATATTTAATTATTCTAGTATTAAGAGGTTCGCTCTAAAATGCATGTTGAATTTCAGAAAAAGTGATATTTAAAGAGAAGTACATTGTGTTATGCATAATCCTTTCATCAACAATGGATGTCGTTATAACTATAGCTTCAAAGCTCGGATCAGACGTTAGTTTCAATAGGTGTTTCAACCTGATCTTTTTCTTTCCCCCTTTTTTGGTATTTTGACCAATAGCTTCAGGTTCTAATTTCAGCCTAAGTTAATGATGAGATTCAAAAAATTAGGTCACGGTAGATAGTTAAAGACATAAGCAACAGATGAAGCAGATGAGACATTGTTGTAGAATATATTGTACTGTTTAGAGAGCTTGGTTTTAGAATTTTGATGGTGTTTTGAAACAATATTTATAATATGTTTTGTAACATTCTAAGACAAAACAATCCAAATGTTTAATGATATTTGTTCTCAGATCTTGCAAATGCAGCTCAAATCTTGCGAATTTGTTCAGAGCAGTTTGATTTCTTCACAGACCTTTTTCACTGTATCCCAAAAATCTTTCAAATAACCACTAAAATTCTCTTGAACTTTCAAAAGAAGACACAAATTTCAATTTCTTAGGATCAAACATCCAAAAACTTCTAATTTTGTTGAAAATAAAAAGTGAGCTTACTCATAAGACAATGCTTCTTAGAGGTTGATTGATCATGCACGAGCTCCATCTTTCCTAATATTAAAAATTAATAGATGAACAAAAATGACATTACTTACCCAAAATGGTAAAATCAGAACATTGCCCGTCATGCTTTCACTTGGTATCAATAGTTTCTACCCAAGCAACTTGAATTGGTAAGTTTCTGCTTGAACTACCAAAATTGTGACAAAGAAGCCGAATGAAGGATAAAGTCAGTTTCACATTCAATTTTGCAGAACCTTTGTTAGAAATAAGGACAGGTTTGAGGGTCATGGTACGCATGCTTATAACTTAGTGCAGAATAAATATTTGTCTACGAATTCATTGAATTCAATGAAATGGACCACTATCTGCTCGAGCCATCTTTTACATAGATTGGTAGAATATTTTGGTAAGATGTGCTACTGTCAAAATAAGCTCTTTTAAAATGAGATGAGACAAAAATGTAGTGAGAACTAAAAGGTTTTGGTTTTCAATACCATTCTTTTGGTGACTGTAGGGTCTTATACTTGGTTGAAGCGCCACTTAAAAGAAGAGGTGTAGTCATAAATTGAGTATGCATTAACAATATCTGTATATGTGCAGTAAACTTATTTCCAGTACGCGTAGGATAAAAGCTAAGTTGAACATAAAATTCATTGCATATATCATAATAGTAATTTCTGACTTTATGAGACATTGAAGAGGTTCATACTTCATAGTAGAGTGAAGCACTCCAAAAGGTGCATTATAGATGGGGCAACAGAGAAAATACATATAGACAGATTCAGCTGGTTTGGACCACTAGGGACTCAAGCGGGTCAGGGGTTGGGACCAGGGCCAACATGACCTTAGCTTTGAATCAATTATTTAAACCTAAATCTGATCCAATCACTGGATGGATCAGCTTGTTCATGTTGGATTTGGATCTAATCTAAGTCTAAAGTGTTGGGCAAGAATTTTTTAGACTAAATTTTGTATGTATTAACAAATTTAGTCTTGTCTATTGGATTACTTTCAGGTCTATATAACCAGTTTTTAACCCTTTCCAAACCTTAAAAACAAATCATATAAAAAAGCCATGTGTTTGTCTTCTTGATGAGGAAGTAACAAGCCTCTAAGCATTCTTTTTTATTCTTAAGCATTGTGTGCGTTGTAAATCCAAATTGACATGAGATTATCAGTTTAAATGGGTCACCTTATATGCTGCATCACTAGGATAAAAAACCAAAAAGAAAATTTCCAGCTTTTTTACCAATAATTTAAGTGGTTACAAGATCTACAGTTTTTGTAACACAACATGACAAAATGTGTGGCAGATACTGCACCATTTGATCATAATCTACACAAAATTTGGGTGGACGATAAGTCAACAAACTTGGGTATTTGCAACTTGTAAATTAGGTGTAATCATATATTATTTACCAATAACTGTCCATACGTGACTACTCAATACAGACAAGAAATCTCCAGAATTTTTGAATTTTGGTTTTAGGAAATTCTGGCTATTTGAGACCATGATTAATGGTGTCGATTCTTACTTTCCATTTCCTTGATAGAATATGGGTTCAAATTTAACTGGTGCATATCTCTTTTAGGTATCATGAATGAAGACTTCTTCCCGATTTGGGGCTCTCTGTTCCCATAAGCGAAACCCCCCTTTCTTTTTCAGTTCATGCAATAAATAAGTGGACCAGCTTATTATCACACGAGGTTGCCTTTTAGTTGAGAAATTTCACCCATTTTGTCTGAGCAATAAACACTCACCTGCAAGCAAACATACACAAGAAACACATCGCACACCCATGGCCATGTCCACATCCGTGTCCATGTCCATGCTTGTGCCCATGCTTGTGCATGCTTCCATGCCCGTGCCCATGCCCATGCCCTACAAAGATTACCCTGCGAAGGGAGAAAATACGGAAGGTCAGCAAGACAATTATTTAAAGTTTTGATAGATAGGTGTTATGAAGAAAAAGAAAAAGAATAGATTGGATTTATACTTTGATTTTCACCTTTTTGCTTTAAGGGGTTTCGCGTATAATTAAACTTATTCTGTTTTTTTGGAGTAAGGCGAGATATGACGTGAGAAACTAACAGTAACTTTCATAGAGAACTGCACATATGGCATCTAACTTTTCCAATATACTACTATAACTAACAAGAGCAGAATAGTGTTTAAAGAATTAGTTTTGCAATATTTGCTTATAAGTTAACATTACTCGTTATGTCTTTTGTATCCACGCAGGTATATGCTTGGGGAAGAGGGGAGCATGGGAGGCTTGGATTTGGAGATGACAAAAGCAGCAAAATGGTGCCCCAGAAGGTTCAGCTCCTTGTTGGGAAAGATATTGTTCAGGTAAATTTCATATATAGTACAGTTGCATCATTGCAAGTCAGATTTGCTTTATACCCTGTCTAGGCTCCTCTATTCTTGTTTTTCTGTGCTTAAACTTTTGTTCGTATCAAGATATAAGAATGGTTTTTGATGTTTCTAATCTCAAGCCATCTGTAGCAGATTTGATTTGTTTTTTTAATATTTAGGTATCCTGCGGAGGCACTCATTCAGTTGCATGCACACGCGATGGACGAATGTTTTCGGTAAGCAATTCTATGCTTCTAATTGTATTTTTTTGAATTAATTTCTCTTAAAAGCAATAAGATTTCTTATATATTTCATAGAAATAAGGGGTCTTTTGCAGAAATAATCTACTCAACCATTAGATTTTGCAGAACAGGACCATTTTCCCCCCAAAAAGTCTGTTTTGAATTTTAGAGCACTGTTACACCCTATGCTTTTTCACTGCTTATGAGAACATTTTGAGTGTACATTGACTTATATTATGCTTGCATCCATTATCAATTCATGTGCATCGACAAGGACAAATGTGTGTATTCATCTGATGGTAGGGGAATAATGGTCTGGCAAAACCCAAAGTGGGCCATTTCTACCAAAGAAAAAGGAAGCATGGCCCTTTCTGACAAATATGTAAATAATGAGGATCTTTTTCTTGCAAAATCCCTGTGAAATAAATGGTAAACTTGGATATGGCAGTCATCCAAAATCCACTTTTCTGATATACACCAATTGGTTTAATTGGTTGCCTGTGCTTGATTGAATAGCTGAAATGCGACTTATCTGATAACATATCAGAGAAAATTCATCAGACAACAGACCATTATCACTGATCTCAGTTTTTTAAACGAAATTAATCAGGGAAGTTTTGACCAAATTTTATATATTGGTTGCTTTTTTCATACTCTGTTAATTGAGAAAGTATATATCTAAACTTGGTGATTTAATTTTAGAGTGGAAGGTGATTACTTTTGTATACTGCTGACTAGATGATGATTAGTCATTATAATAGGCGGGTCATAATATAAGTCAAACTGTGGCAATATAGTAACAGTGTACAACTTAAATCTAACAGCTGAAGCAGTTCTCAGGTTTTTAAACATGTGGTTCGAAGAAAGAGGAGCTTTATATTTATGTGAACAGTCAAGCTGGATCTGATGTTTCATTTAGTTTCCTTCTTCATTATTATATCATGCCCTCAAATTTCTTCATTTCCTATCCCAAAAAATCTCTAAATGAGCCACCTCAGTTGTGTTGGACAATGAGCTCCAAGATGATATCAAGACTTCATCACTTTCTGTAAGAGTGCAATACTTGCAATATTAATGATCAAGTGAAAAAACTTTCGTAGACATGTCCTGATCTCATTGATTGATTGCAGCTGTAATGCTAAGTCTTTTGATGATCTTAGCAGTCATAGTGTTCTACAAGAGGGTCAATGATCGTGTCAAATACTATTTCTAGCTAGTGACCTATTGTTATATCATTAATCAATAGGTATATCCACAAGCTGTCCATGTTACGTAATACTAAGACTTTTGTTGCTCAGCTTTGACTAGTGCTTATGACTTGAAACCAAGTTCTTCACCTTTTTGTCCACAACTTATGAAAAAAATGGTTTTCTTTGATCAATCTGGTTGTTGGGGATTGCTATGGATTTTGGGTCCATACAAGGCGAGCAAAGAGACATCTGGGCCTGTGGGCCTTTGGATTGACTTGGATGACATGGCACCATGATCGGAGCTTTGCAAACACCATCATCAAAGATCACTGGAGCACGTCAAGTTTTTGGGTCTTAGCATCATTTGTTTTTTATTTTAACTTTATTTTCTGTTTTAGTGGTTTTAGTCCATGTTTGTCCAGTTCAGTGTGAAAAGGACTGAATTTAAAAGACCAATTTAGTCACACTTGTGGTTAGAGCCGAGGGCATTGTAGGAGTAAAATTTTGGGTGGGTTATGCCCATGGCACTGTAATGTGAACAGCGATGCTGCACTTTGGGGTTATTTAACCCCTCTTTGTTTGGGTTTCTTTGGATGCCATGACATCATACATAAGTTTGTCTGATGAAATCAGATTTCTCTTCCGGATATAAGATGAAGAAATTGGGTATGAGGGTCAGGGGTCATTCCCAATCAGCTGGTGTGAGATTGGTTGTTTCCTTTTCCCTTTCTTGTTTTTCAAGTTACTGTGCCCTAGGTTCTTCATCTTGAAACTTCCCTAGCTCAACTGGCAGCTCGAACCCTTTTCCTTCGCCTAGCGCTCTTGCGGTGAAAAAGGGGGGTGCTATTTAGAGAGCTGCCAGGGCTTGCTGAACGTTCCAGCGGAGTTATAATCTGATTTGCTGTAAGATCTGACCATAACGAGCCTTCTATCTTTGGTTGGCTTGATTATAGAATCGATATCTTCTTCTAAACTCTACCACAAGCAATGTTATGGCCTGTTTAGATTAGCTGTCGGTTTCGGCCAATAACTATCTCAACAACTTCTTAAAGGTGTCCTAACAGTCAATCTAAGCAGGGCCTTAATCAGGAGGAATCTAGGGTTTCTAGGAGGTCGTTTGGTTCTCGAAAGAAGAAAGGAAGGTTTCGACTCTTTGTTGTCGAGGCCATTTTTTGCAAGGTGTAATATGGGACATTTCTGGACAGCAATAACAGCCTTTGAGTTCGAGGGAATGTAGGCCCATCACTTGTCATTTTTCCACAGGATTTTGGTTACTTTGATGTTATTATTTGTTGTAGTTTATGTTTTAATTGCTCTTTTCTACTTTTTGTCAAATAACTATATTAACATGATATTGATTTAATTTACTTTTGCTTCGTGATATCTTTGATGTGGTTATGACAAATTTTATGTATCTGACTTATATATGGGAGCTTCTGTTCGCACAGCAAAAATTGCTCTCCACACCTCCGAATTTTTTTAAAGTTTTCAAATTTGGGGGGTGTGGAGAGCAATTTTTTCTAACCCCCCCCTCCAAAAAAAAAAAAAAATTCCTAAACTATCCCTCTCCCTCACCCCACTCGGCCGCTCCTCTCCTCCTCTCTTTCCTCTTCTTTTTCCCTTCTTCTTCCCCAACTGGCAGCGGCGGCGTCCAGCTCGGTTTCCTCCCGACAGCGAGCGGCGATGGCGGCTTCCCACCCAATCTCCTTCCCAAGAGATAAAAAAATGATAATAATTAAAAAAAGCCCCCAAATCAAACCCCCCTCTATGCTCCCTCACCAACCTCATCGTCATCTTCATTCGTCCCTTTTCTTTTTTTTTTCATCATTTTTAAATTTATTCTTTTTGGCTTCTTTATTCGGTCGAACAAAGGACAAGGCCAAACAGAGGGGGCCGAACAATGATGAAAGGGGGGTTGGTTTCGGGTGGGGTGTGGAGAGAAAATTTTGAGGGTACACAGTCATTACATAATGGGGCAAATTGGGTATTTATTTTTTAAAGTGGGGGCTGTGGAGAGCAATTTTTGCGGTGCGAATAGAAGCTCCTCTTATATATCCGTAATTATATCTATACTTCCACTGTTTGATTTGTATTCATGTTCATTTAAAACAAATATGGATATGAATTATTGTATGAGATGAATATCCATACTTGTGTATCTGTGTTTGTCAAATAAAAATAGAAGGGTCTGTATTTGATCTATTTTGAGCCGCAAACGGTAAAACATCTAGTAGAAGTACTGGCATTCTTGGGAGGCAAAAGAATTTGCAACGCAATTCCCTTCGATCCTCATGATTAGATGCCTATTATTACTTGCAGCCTAGACATGATTTATCAGCTTATATATTCATTTATCCATGGTTAATTGGACATGATTTATCGGCTCGTATATTCTTTTGTTCATGATTAAATATTTTTATCAGATGGAGCTTAATATTTAGTTCCTAATTATATGATGACAGTATGGAAGAGGAGACCATGGGCGTCTCGGCTGTGGAAGGAAGGTGACGACTGGCCACCCAATGGAAGTTCTTATAAACATTCCACCACCAAAGGATCGTCAAAGCGCTAATGGGCGATGGTGTGCTAAGTTTGTTGCCTGTGGTGGACGCCATACTTTAGCAATTGCCAAATGGATTGAAGAACCTGAGCAGCCGCCGTCGAGCTGAAGCCCGTGTGTGCTAGTGATGGCCTTTCAACGCCATGAACTACTCTATATCTGAATACTCTAATTTGGAAGACCTAAATTGTTAGTTATATTATGAACAAAAATAAGTGTTTTATATGAATGTATGAGAATAAGAACACATCTATTTCAATCTAACATTTAGTTTAGAGCGGGGATGTAACTGGTAACCAATCATGTTGCTTCTTGCTTACTCGGGCTCGGTCACTTAGATACTGTGATTGCTGGTGCGGTGCTTCGATACTGTATTTTTGAATCGGAAAAGACTTTATACATTGTATCCGGTGTAGCAAGTTCTATGTGGTCATCATTTTTTTTTATTAGTCAATATCCATTAAAAAAATGTTAAGACAGTTTTACGATATTTCGAGGAAAAAAATTACGGTACCGAGTTTTAAACTTACGACACCGTAATTATAAAGTTAAGATACTTGTTCAGAAAGCAAAAAAAATTATCCGTTCAGAGAGCAAAAAAAAATTATAATATTCAGTTTTAAATTTATGACACTGTAGATATAAAATTAAGATACTCATTCAGAAAGCAAAACAAATTACGATACTTCAATTTTAAACTTATGACATCATAGTTATAAAGTTAAGACATCCATTTAGAAAAGGTATTTGTACTTAAATTTCAAAAAAAAAAAGCTATCTGATGTGCATTAATAGTTTGACATGTATTAATATCCGTTCAGCTTTTTTTTAAAATTTATGTACAAATACATTTTCTGAATGGGTGTTGTAAGTTTAAAACTGGAGTGTTGTAATTTTTTTTTGCTTTCTAAATGTGTGTCTTAAGTTTAAAACTAGGATGTCGTAAATTTAAAACTGGGATATCATCTTAAATTTTGACGAGCTTTTTTTTGGAATTTATGTACAGACACGTAAGAACGAATGTCTTAAAACTGAAATTTTTTAATAGGTATTGTATGCATATGGATCAATAAAAAGGAATGATAAATTTGCTGCACCGAATGCGATGTACACAATCTTTTCCTTTTTGAATCTTTAAATCAACAAGGGACCGCTGCTAGCCTCACCTGAAAGCAAAAAACTTTATGTAGTTTTCTATATCTTAAGCTTAATTTATGGAAGCAGTAGATTTTTTTATTTTTTTAATTTTTTTTGTGTGTGGATGTATGATACAATATGATACGAATTTTGTTTTAATTTGGTGACTCTTAGCCTACGCATCAAATTGATCAAAATATATTTTGTATAATTTTAAACATTCCAATATATGTATGTATATATATTATTGAAACTAGAGTTTCTCTTGTACATGGATGTTGGAGAAGACTAATATAAAGCGGAAGTGACGTAAAATGAGAAGACTAATAGAGCGGAAGTGATGTAAAATAAAACATAGTTACATAAAGTATAAAAGATAAATTTAAAATTGACAATATATGAGAATCTTAGCACTTCCAAATGCTGGCTCGAAAGCTTAGCTACTGAACAAAAGTCGACTTAGGCAAGCATGAAGTTTCATGGTATATCATACAGAATTTTTTAGTTATTCATTTATGTGTTATCCATATATCCTGTATTTATAATTTGAATGATATCATTTTGTTAACTTGCTTTATATGTGGAGGATAAGAGCAATGGGAGAAAAAAAGTTCAAAACATAAGGTTATATCTATATAATGAGAGCTAAAAATCTGTGGAAGCTATATAACTAGCAATTTATGTCAGAAATATAAATGAGTGGTCCAATTGGAGCGATATTTGGTGATTGCATTCGTATGGTGCATCTGAAGTAAAGTAAGGATCGAGCAATTTCAATCATTTTGTTTTATCTATTTAAATAGAATTTTTTGTCATGAAAATAAATATAAAATAAGAATATAGGTTATTTTTCTTATATATTTAAAATATACAAAATTAACTAATAGTTTTTATTTAAAATTTATAAATATTAAATTAAACTATAATATCGATTATTGAACTTAGGGAGCTGTATCAATTCCTGAATTTTAAAAAGTAATTTTATTTTATTTTTTCTTTCACTTTGATTTCTATCGTTAAATAGGAAAGGCATCATTTAATTTTATCTGCGATGGCATTTAGATAGTAAAATTAAATTTAAAATTTATTATCAATTGATTATTTTAATATTTAATAATTTTAAAAAGAAATTAACCTTCACCCTTTTCACATGTGTGGCATCAAAAAGCTCTTCAATTTAGATTATTAGATGATTATTGGATATTGGGTGAGGAATGAAAGGGAGTGGGGCTAGGGTATTAATAAGTTTAAATAGTATATATATTGTTTTATGAAAAAAATCAAATCACATCACTTTAAAAATTAAAATAAAATAAAAAATATTAATTTCTTTTTTTTTAAATTTTTTGAAGCTGAGAGAACAAAATGACATAATCATCTAATCTAGTCTAAATCTTATTGAGAGGGCCGGATATCAGGGCATTGGTAGTGATTATTTTTTATGGGATGACGATCGGGGATTGAAGTTGCCGGATTCGGCATCCTTCGTTGCCAATTTTTTGGTACAATCGAGCACTCACACTAATTGGGTGCGAGGGCACCCTAAAAATCAAGAGCAAGAAATCCTTGGAAGAGAGAAGGGATTCCCTCCCCTTGAGAATACGACCATCTAGCGGAATGCTGTGCAACAACGAGGCAATCCTGTTAGCCATTGTATTCACCTTCTAATAGACATGGCAGACTAAAACCACCATCGAACCCTGTATAAACCTCCTAATATTACGGAGAAGAGGGGATGAATCGCAAAGGTCTATCTATTCGGTATCCAGCTGATAACTATCAAAGAATCTTTCTCGATAATCTTTTAGACGCAAGGATCATGCGAATCAGCAGAGCAGGAGAGAAAAAGAAAAGAAAGAGAGACAAGCCAATAGTCACCTCCAGCGGTAGATAAGTGAAGGCGGAGCTCGGTGGCAGCAGCGACGAAGGCATACGTGGCGCGCTCGCCTCCCCACGACGGTCTTTGCCGCCACTCAAAACCCCTCTGTCCTCCTCCCGCTTTCACTTCGCTGCTTCTCTTCATAGTGTTGGTGCAGATTGTGGCTACCCAACTAATAAGACTGATTCTAGAATTTTACTCTATGTCCTTAAGACAATTTCGTTTGTAACAGTGCTTATGGTCAGTATGATAATTGTCTCTCAGGATACAATAGCCTTCTTTTGATAAAAGCAGCACTATAATTTACCAAAAATATCGAACCAAAAATACTTCTCTCTTTTTAATGCACTATTGCTATACTACCCTTAGGAGAGTATGCAAATGCCTAAGAAAGGAAAGGACTAGGATTGATTCGGATTGAATCTGGATTGAATGAAAATGCAAGCGTCTACGGTTCTATTTATAGGTTTTAGGTGTCGTTTGAAAGCAACCCTAAGGAATTGATCTGCACCGTTAGATCTGATCGGATCCGATCAACGGTTTGATCAATAAGCCTTTATGTGATGTGATAAGCTGATCCATAGCCATGATCTGAAGATCAGCCGATCAGATAAGCCAATCCACGTCCCGATATGCCTTTTCACCATCATGATCTTATGATCACATTATCAGATAGGTGGTTGCATGGCTTTACCATTTCAAGATCGGAACATTGACTTATTACAATGGCCTGATCGGAGTGATGCCTTATCTCCAACGGCAGGATCAGATGATGCCTTATCACCAATGGCCCGCTGGCGGTCAACTGTTGACCGGTCAACCTATGGTCAATAGTGCAACGGTCTTCTCATCAACGACCATGATCAATCCAAGCCATGATCAGCCGATCAACACTGATTGATCAATCACATTGGTCCATCGTTTGATCTCAGCCCCTCATCTTAATCTGATCAGTCTTCACCGTCAGATCCTCATGATCAAGAAAAAAATTTAAAAGCCCCTCAAGCTCCTCGTGACGATGCGCACGTGCACCTACATTGCGCCCTTCGCATACGCGCGGGAGTAATGCGTACAAGCTCTCCACTTATGGTGAACCTAAGAAACTTAAGCATAAAGGAAGATGTTTCCATATAAGTGAACCTTTATTTCTTGATTTTTTCGATGTGAGACTAAATGTCCTCACAATTTCTTATTCATATATAAGGAGGTAACGAGCTTTCAAGGCCCATTAGGGCATTCAGGCTTATTTTGGCCCATTACCCAACATTACCCCCCTCTCCCTTCATCCACTCTTTTCCCAGGTAACTCCAATTCTTCCTAGCCGCAAAGTTTTGGTTGAGATATCGTCTTATATCTCAGGGATATTAGCAGCTTAAATTTTCTGCTTATGATTCTCCTAGTTTAAAGCTTAATTTTCTGCCGTGATAATCTTCTCGCATCTTATAAGTGATTGTTATAGATGTTGCAAGCTTGTTCCTTTATTTTCTTGGTTGGAAAATTGTTTGAGTTTGTAAGTTAGAGGGAATTTGAACACTGAATGATCACTGTTTTGATGAGAATTTGAACTCTTAGGATATAATACAAGGAGTTTCACTGGACTACTTTGATGGTTCTTGGCAATGCCCCCATTGAGAAATCGGGATTTTTAAGATAACAAATCTTGCTTGCTTATTTTAATATTCTTCATCTTTTCTTTGCCTCCTTTGATAGTCCTCCAATCTGTAATTAGTTAGCTTCTGTTCTCATTTTCATTTTCAAGTTTTAGGCAATGCCAGAGATTTCAATTCCAATATATATATATATATATATATAGCGAATGATCATACTAGTTTAATGCAAGTAAACGAATAATTATACCAGTTTAGTGCGAGTAAAATTTATTTAAATATAATAGAGTAAAGGTTTTCCTGCTTTCAATTTCAAAGCCCGGAATGATAGCCACAAAATCCATTGGAGATAACTACTTTAATTATTATTTCTCTTTTGTGGTGAACAGTGAATGTAAGGCCTAGCAGATAACCGTTCTTTTTAATTTCTTAACTGAATTAGTCAAAATCTCCTTTTGGATTGATTGAGAGAGTAGTCACTGCTGTGTGGTTTGATCAACTGCTCTCTCTCCTTTGAGAGAGTAGTCAGTCACACGAGGGTTATGGGTTAAAATTTTCATACCTAAATTATTATCTCCATGACCGGCTGTGCTTTAGGAATTAATGAGATTTCTCTTAAAATCTCCCATTAAGCTGGAAACTTGATTTCATGCTGAACTGAATGGCGAGCGGAGTACGCCATCTTCCAAATTCCGGCTGATTAATCTGTGGCATG
This sequence comes from Calamus simplicifolius, assembly GCA_900491605.1. NCBI lineage: Eukaryota > Viridiplantae > Streptophyta > Magnoliopsida > Arecales > Arecaceae > Calamus > Calamus simplicifolius. The sequence goes on from UESW01004693.1 coordinate 177,908, forward strand.
ATGACCCTTTGCATTCAAGTTCGTTCCATACTGAATATTCGTAGTGTTATAATATTACTAATAAAATGGATGTTCATTGATATTCTAAAAAGAGGTTATATCAAGTTATAAAGATGATGTCCATTAATATTTCAACGGAGGTTATGTCTATTGCTATTACGTGTAACATCTTTTACCATTTACCTATAAATAGATGACATGAAATTGTATTTGACAAGGATTGATGAAATAAGATACAGATGAAATAAAAAAATGAAATAAGAGAGAACATATTTCAGTACTTTCTTTTCTTAGTCTCTTTGTTCTATTGTTACTCTTTAATTATATAACATGTTATTAGCACGACTCTTTACCTCATCAATTTACATTTGTTGAAGAAACTTTTATTGAGGTAAATATCATATATATATATATATATACACGATTAGTCCTTAATAAATTTGAAATAATTTTTATTCTAATAAAAGGTTGTGTACTAATTTACTTTGTGTGATTTGATAGTATTGTTATGGCAAATTTGCCAAAACTTGATTTTGTGGCACTAGATATCATGGATAAAATTTATCTATCATGGATACTTGATGCTGAAATTCATTTAGATGCTAATGCCCTTGGTGATACAATTAAAGATGGTAATGAGGCATCTAACCAAGACAAAGCAAAAGTAATAATTTTTTTGTGACACCACCTTGACGAGGGATTAAAAGTTGAATACCTGACGGTAAAAGATCTCCTTGTCCTTTGGAATAGCCTAAAAGAGCGTTATGATCATAAAAAAATAGTCATTCTCTCCAAGGCTGATGCACTTACGTCTACAAGATTATAAGATAGTAAGTGAATACAATTCAGCTATGTTCAGAATTACTTCCCAATTAAAATTATGTGGGAAAAAAGTCACTGATGAGGATATGCTGAAAAAAAAACCCTTTCCACCTTTTATGCTTCCAATTTGCTGCTGCAGCAGCAATATTATGAAAAGGATTTTAAGAAATATTCTGAACTAATTTCCTACCTTCTTGTGGCTGAACAAAATAATGAACTTTTAATAAAAAACCATGAAGCTCGTCCAACTGGCTATGTACCATTCCCTGAAGTGAATGCGACTACATATCAATTTATAAATAAAGGCGTGGTCGTGAACGCGGACGTGGTCAAGGACGTTTTGTTTATCATAGTGGTCATGTTAAAACTCCTCATCACATGAAGTGGGAGAAAAATGAGAAAAAAATTGAGAAAGGCAAAGGGGACTTAAGTAAAAATTTGGTGGATAACTCATACTATCATTGTGGAATGAAGGGTCATTGATCGCGTACCTATCGTATGCCAAAACATCTCATTGAACTTTATCAGGAATCATTGAAAAAGAATGAGAAAAAGATGGAAACAAATTTTGTTTTGAATCTGACCCTTCTGATATTGGATTTGTTGATCTGGATGTTGCTGACTTCTTTATCTAACCAAAAAAATAATGCTTGTCTAATTGATAGCATGAATGTATAAGGTTAATTTTAAGAATGCTTACGTTATCAAATAATACTATGCAATAAAATAATATCTTATTATATATATGTTTGTTTTAAAGAAACTGATGCAATGATGAATTGTGACTTTAGTTTTTATGCTTTTATATACCTTGTATTCTAATTTGTATTTCACTACATGTCATTCTTTCCATGAAGAAAATAGAATTATTTGAGTAGGATTTTTTGTCGATAACAAAGTTTGTGCCTCGTCGACAGTGCTACAATGCACACTATACTTAAAGATATAAATTTTCTCCTACTTAAGAATGCAGGCAACAAATGTCAATATAATTTGTGGTAGTGCAAAATTGATTGAAGGCTCTGAAAGAGCCTATATCATTTTACCTGGAGGAACAAAATTCATAATTGATGATGCCTTATATTCCGAAAGATCTCAAAAAATTTATTAAGTTTTAAAGATATTTGCAGAAATGGATATCACATTGAGACAACAAGACAATATTGAATATTTGTGCATTACAAGTACAATATCAGGCAAGAAATGTATATTAAAAAAATTGCCTGCATTTTTTCTGGTTTATAGTACACAAATATAAGCACAGTTGAAGCATATGCTATAGTAAACTAGAAGTTTACTAATCAAAATGATTTTATAATTTGGCATAATCGGTTGGGTCATCCTGGTTCAACTATGATGCGAAGAATTATAGAGAATTCATGTGGACATTCATTGAAGAATCAAAAATATTATGACCAAATGAATTCTCATGTGCTGCTTGCTCTCAAGGTAAATTAATTATTAGGCCATCACCGGCTAAAATCAAGACTGAATCTCTGGATTTCTGGAACACATACATGGTGATATTTGTGGACCTATTCATCCATCAAGTGAACCATTTAGATATTTCATGGTTTTAATTGATATTTTAACTAGATGGTCACATGTATGCTTATTATCGACTCGCAACCTGCATTGCAAGACTACTAGCACAATTAATTCAACTACGTGCTTATTTTAGATAATCTTATTAAGACAATACGCTTTGACAATGCTGGTGAATTTACTTCTCAAGCATTCAATGATTATTGTACTGCTATTGGAATCACTGTTGAACATCCTGTAGCATATGTTCATACTCAAAATGGTCTTGCGGAATCGCTTATCAAACGGATCCAATTGATTGCAAGACCATTACTTATGCGAGCAAAACTTCCTTTGTCTACATGGGGCATGCTATTTTACATGCAGCAATACTTATTCGCATCAGGCCAACGAATTATCATGAGTTCTTTCCATTACAATTGTTTATGGTCAGGAACCAAATATTTCTCATTTAAGAATTTTTGGATGTGCAGTTTATTTTCCAATTGCTCCACCATAACGCACTCAGATGGGACCTCAAAGGAGGTTAGGGATATATGTTGGGCATGAATCTCATCTATAGTTAAATATCTTGAACCATCTACAGGAGATTTATTTATGGCACATTTTGCTGATTGCCATTTTGATGAGTCTATTTTTTTAATATTAGGGAAGAAAATAAGTAGCTGGTAAAAGAAATTAGTTGGAATGAATTATCATTGTTCATCTCGATCCTCGTACAAAACAACATGAACTTGAAGTTCAAAGATAATTCACATACAAAAACTAGTAAATCAACTGCCAGACACATTTACTGACCTTAAAAGAGCACAAAGTCACATATACCAACTGCAAATGCTTTAATCAGAATTGTTGTCCCTGAAGGATAACCTACCACTGCTAATGAGATAAAGGGACAAGTAAAGCATGATAGACCAATTGATTCCAAAGATAAAAACCCTAGTAAAAAAAAGGAGCAAAGCATTTAGATGATCGGATTGAAGATAATGTGACGCGCAAAAGATCCCAGTATAATAACAGAAGTAATTGAGACTCCAGATGAGTCTCAGAATAAGGTACCTAAAATCGAAGAAAATAAAGAGATATCTATCAATTATGTTATGACTGGGGAAAGATGGAACTAATATAAGATGATCGTCGACGATAAGTTTACATATTATGTTGCATAAAATATTGAAAATGAAAATAAGGATAATGAACCAATGTCTATGGCAGAATGTAGACATCAACAAGATTGGCCAAAATGGAAGAATGCAATTGATTCTGAATTAAAATTGCTAGCGAAACGATAAATGTTTTTGGATCGGTTGTCCAAACACCTGCTTGGATGCATTAAATACCTGTAGGATATGCAATGATGGTGACATTCATGCGAAGCGAAGGATATAGTATATTATACTTAAAGATATGAGCATGTCACATATCATACAAGATTGCCATAAAAGGATTCACAGCACATTGAAGGCACCCGGTATTGATTATGCACAGTTGAAGCATATATAGTAAACCAGAAATTTATTAATCAAAATGATTTTATAATTTAGCATAACCGGTTGGGTCATCCCGGTTCAACTATGATGCGAAGAATTATAGAGAATTTATGTAGACATTCATTGAAGAATCATAAAATATTATGACCAAATGAATTCTCATGTGCTGCTTGCTCTCAATGCAAATTAATTATTAGGCCATCACGGCTAAAATCAAGACTGAATCTCTTGAATTTCTGGAATACATACATGGTGATATTTGTGGACCTATTCATCCACCAAGTGAACCATTTAGATATTTCATGGTTTTAATTGATACTTCAACTAGATGGTCACATGTATGCTTATTATCGACTCGCAACCTGGCATTCGCAAGACTACTAGCACAATTAATTCAACTACGCGCTCATTTTTTAGATAATCTTATTAAGACAATACGCTTTGACAATACTGGTGAATTTACTTCTCAAACATTCAATGATTATTGTACTGCTATTGGAATCACTGTTGAACATCCTGTAGCATATGTTCATACTCAAAATGGTCTTGCGAAATCGCTTATCAAATAGATCCAACTGATTGCAAGACCATTACTTATGCGAGCAAAACTTCCTTTGTCTACATGGGGACATGCTATTTTACATGCAGCAGCACTTATTCGTATCAGGCCAACGAATTGTCATGAGTTCTTCCCGTTACAATTGGTTTATGGTTAGAAACCAAATATTTCTCATTTAAGAATTTTTGGATATGCAGTTTATGTTCCAATTGCTCCACCACAACGCACTCAGATGGGACCTCAAAGGAGGTTAGGGATATATGTTGGGCATGAATCTCCATCTATAGTTAAATATCTTGAACCATCTACAGGAGATTTATTTATGGCATATTTTGTGATTATCATTTTGATGAGTCTATTTTTTCAATATTAGGGGAAGAAAATAAGCAGCTGGTAAAAGAAATTAGTTGGAATGAATTATCATTGTTCCATCTCGATCCTCGTATAAAACAACATGAACTTAAAGTTCAAAGATAATTCACATATAAAAACTAGTAAATCAACTGCCAGACACATTTACTGACCTTAAAAGAGCGACAAAGTCACATATACCAGCTGCAAATGCTTCAATCAGAATTGTTGTCCCTGAAGGATAACCTACCACTGCTAATGAGATAAAGGGACAAGTAAAGCATGGTAGAGCAGTTGATTCCAAAGATAAAAACCCTAGTAAAAAAAGGAGCAAAGCATTTAGATGATCGGATTGAAGATAATGTGACGCACGAAAAGATCCCTAGGATAATAACAGAAGTAATTGAGACTTCAGATGAGTCTCAGAATAAGGTACCTAAAATCGAAGAAAATAAAGAGATATCTATCAATTATGTTATGACTGGAGAAAGATGGAACTAATATAAGATGATCATCGACGATAAGTTTACATATTATGTTGCATAAAATATTGAAAATAAAAATAAGGATAATGAACCAATGTCTATGACAGAATGTAGACATCAACAAGATTGGCCAAAATGAAAGAATGCAATTGATTCTGAATTAAAATTGTTAGCGAAACGTAAAGTTTTTGGATTGGTTGTCCAAACACCTGCTGGTGTAAAAACTGTAAGATATAAATGGGTATTTGTGCGAAAGAGAAATAAGGATAATAAAATTATGAGGTATAAAGCACGACTAGTTGCCGAAGGATTCTCACAAAGACCCGGTATTCATTATGAAGAGACGTATTCTTCTGTGGTGGATGCAATAACTTTTCGGTATTTGATTGGTCTGGTAGTGTATGAAAACTTGAATTGCGTCTTATGGATATAGTGACAGCCTATCTATATGGCTCACTTGACAATGATATCTATATGAAAATCACAGAAGGATTACAATTGCCTGAAAAGTCTAACTCTAATTCGAAAGAACTTTATTTGATAAAGTTACAGAAGTCTCTCTATGGGTTAAAACAAGCGGGGCGTATATGGTACAATCATTTGACTGAATACCTGTTTAAACAAGGCTATAATAATGATCCAATATATCCTTGTGTCTTTATAAAGAGATCTAGATCATAATTTATGATCATTGCAGTATATGTTGATGATTTAAATATGATTGGAACTCCTGAAGAGTTTCAAAGGGCAGCAGATTGCTTAAAACAGGAATTTAAAATGATAGATCTTGGAAGAACAAAATTTTGCTTTGGCCTGCAGCTCGAGCATCTTAAGAATGGAATTTTTACACCAATCTGTTTATACAACAAAGATACTTAAAAGGTTTTATATGGATAAAGCATACCCATTGAGTACTCTGATGGTTGTAAGGTCACTTAAAATCGATAAAGATATTTTTCGACCTAAGAAAAATGATGAAGAACTACTTGGTCTTAAAGTACCATATCTTAGTGCAATAGGTGCATTAATGTATCTTGCGACTCACACTTGACCTGATATTTTTTTTTCAGTAAACTTGTTAGGAAGATATAGTTCTTCGCTTACAAGGAGGCATTGGACAGGTGTTAAGCACATATTCTGATACCTTAGAGGTGCAATGGATATGGATTTGTATTATTCAAATTTATCCACATCCGATTGGTAGGTTTTGCAGATGCAGGATATTTGTCTGATCTTCATAATGGTTGATCACAAACGGGTTATGTCTTTACATATGGTGGCACTGCTATTTCATGGCGTTCTACAAAGAAAATAATTGTGGCTACATCATCTAACCATGCCAAAATTCTGGCAATTCATGAAGCAAGCCGAGAATATGTATGGCTTAGATCGGTAATCTAACACATTCAGAAGACATGTGGATTATTCTCTCAAAAGAAGGTACCAACTATTTTGTATGAGGATAATACAGTCTGTATAGCTCAACTGAAAGGAGGGTATATCAAAGGTGGCAGAACAAAACATATATCCTCAAAGTTCTTTTTTACTCATGACCTTGCTATTAATGTTCAACAAGTTTGATCTAGCGATAATCTCGCTGATTTATTTACGAAAGCACTATCTACAAAGCAATTTGAAGAGTTAGTCTAAAAAATTGGACTACGACGACACAAGGATCTCAAATTATAATTTTAAAGGAAGTATATCAAGAGATGAGTCAAAAAGGGGAGCAAAATATTGTACTCTTTTTTTCTTAGCTATGGTTTTATCCCATTGGATTTTCTTGGCAAGGTTTTTAATGAGGTAGTATCCCCTTTCAATAAAAGATATGAATGATGTACTTTCCATAGTCAAATAAATGGACATCCAAAAGGGAATGTTATAATATTGCTAATAAAATGGATATCCATTGGTATTCTAAGGGAAGGTTATGTCAAGTTATAAAGATGGTGTCCATTGGTATTTCAAGGGAGGTTATGTCTATTGGTATTACATGTAACATTTTTTACCCTATAAATAGATGGTATGAAACTGTATTTGAAAAGGATTGATGAAATAAGATATGGATGAAATAAGAAAAGGTGAAATAAGAGAGAATATATTTTAATACTTTTCTTTTTTTTAGTCTCTTTGTTATATTGATACTCTTTAATTATATAACATGTAGGTAATTATCATACTTTTAATTGTATTGAGTGATGCCATAAATAGAAGGAAGATCAAAAGAAAAAAAATAGTAAAAGATGTTGAAGATTTGAATGAGGTTTTAAATGAATGGGATTAAAGTCTAATTTTTAAAAATATTATAAAAAAATAACTCGGCCGAAATTTAAATTAAAATGAGTTTTAGCTTTCTTTAAAAAGCATCTCAATTGAACTTTAAAATACACGAAGTGATAGGCGCAATTGTATTGTTAAACTATCATAAGACATGGAAGCTTAATTAATGTTTAAATTATATCAGCACCAATACAATTCTAAATATGAAAAATAGAGGCAATATAATAAATATAAAATAAAATAATTGTTTTAGAATTAAATATAAATATCAAGATAAGAAAAAAAATATGTGGCCAATATTTGATAAGAAACATACATATAATCTCTTCTAAGTTATATGATAATATTCAAGGCTTGCCCACTAAAGATTGCACATAAATATTAGAATTGATCAAATCCAACACCTAAGTTTTCTAATAGATTATGCCAAAGCATTTATATTTATTCTTCAATAGTAATAAATTTAGTATTATCAAGATGAGTTTTCTTTCCGATAATCCTTTGATGAGGAGTTTTTCGCACTACATATCGATGCATAAGAGCATAGCATTTATTCTATGTGCCAAATTATTATTATTTTTTAAAAAAAAATCATGTACACAACCTATGTTTTGAATTTAAATATCTTAATTAAATTAAAAAGTTAAGAAAAATAATCCCTAACATTCATTGACTTTTAATATATGATGATCATGCAATATTAAAATAATTCTTCAAACCCTATTTCAAAATTAGAATTTGATCTTTTATTCAAAAAAATTGCTATATTACTTTTTAGTGCAGCAAGCATGTATCAATTATATGAATTAAACATTTGGATGTATCATTGCTTGTGCGATGTATAATAAGACTTATTATGTTTTGATATGTGCAATGATATATGCAAGTGATCAATCTATGCAATTAATGTTCGTTTACTATATAAAAGGATGATGCAGCAATTTTTTTTTTTTTTTTTGTTTTGGCCTAACGATTGAAAGCAGCTGGACCGGGGTAAAAAAGAGTACTATTTTTTTAATTATTATCATATTATATTATATTATTGTTAAAAAAGACATTAACAACGGGAAATAGACCAAGATACGTGAGTTTTTTCGTCCAATTTTGTTTTCTACGCCTCGCTCGTATTCGGTGCACCCGTCTTTATTCGGCTCATGCGTGGCGCTGGTGGACACCAGCGGCGTCACTTTTTATTCCGCGCCTCGCGATTCTTTCCACCACGTGTCGCTTCTCCTTTGGCCGATTGACTGGTCTTGGGCCCTTTTTAAGAGCTCGGTGCCCTGGAACCCAAAGCCGGTCCGAGGGATAGCGAGAGCGAGAGAGAGCGAGCGAGCGCGCGCGCGGAGAGGGATAAAAGAGAATCGCCGCAGGCGAGAAGAGTTTCTCAGGTATTTCCCCCCTTTTTATTTTCCCTATTCTTTGAGATTTCTTCTCTCGACATTACTCCATTCCTCTACGATTAGATCGGTCCGATGATGCCCTAGAAAATGTCCGTACGTTTGTTATTAGTTTGATTCATACGATTCCTTACCTCCGTTCTAATTATTGGGATAGTTTTTCTCGCTTCCGTTTCTCTGCGGTCCAAGGATTTCGTTTTCTCTTTTATTTCCTTTCCCCCCCCCCCCCCCCCAAATTATGAGGCTAGATTTCATGATCTATTAGACGTTTTCTTGGAATTTCTAAGGGAAAAATTCACGTCTTGTTCGGAAAAGGATTGTTTTTTTTTTCTTCTCTGTCACCTTCCTTTCTTCGTTTTGCACTTTTCAAACGGAACAAAGATTTTTTTTTCGATGAAAGCTAAAAATTGCTGCTAATTTTGAACTCAATTGACGATTTTAATAGCGGCCGTAGAAAGGGAAAGAGAGAGAGAGAGGGACAGAGGAATAAATTGAGCAAATAAGTGTTTTATTTATGTTCTCCGAGGTTTCTTGATTCGTTTTCGAGTGTTTCCAATAAATCAAGCTCAGCTGGCCAATGGAAACAGATAATTTTGATCTGGATCTGTTATTAAATGAGCACAGAATATAGGAGACTGTAGCAAATTATACGAGGAAAGATGTCCTCGGCGGAGTCAACTCGTGAGGAGAATGTGTACATGGCCAAACTGGCCGAGCAGGCAGAGAGGTATGAGGAGATGGTAGAATTCATGGAGAAGGTGGCAAAGACTGTGGATGTGGAGGAGCTCACTGTGGAAGAGCGCAACCTTCTGTCTGTGGCCTACAAGAATGTGATCGGGGCCCGGCGGGCCTCTTGGCGCATCATCTCCTCGATTGAGCAGAAGGAGGAGAGCCGTGGGAACGAGGATCATGTTGCCCTGATCAAGGAGTACCGTGGAAAGATTGAGGTCGAGCTAAGTAACATCTGTGATGGCATCCTGAAGCTGCTTGATTCCCACCTCATTCCTGCCTCCACTGCTGCTGAGTCCAAGGTGTTCTACCTCAAGATGAAGGGAGATTACCACAGGTCGGTGGAATTATAGGGAATCTATTTATAGTTTGAGGCAGATGGAGAATACTGTTGTGAATATTACTGAATGATCATGCTGAACAGGTACCTCGCGGAGTTTAAGACGGGGGCAGAGAGGAAGGAGGCTGCTGAGAGTACTCTGATGGCTTACAAGTCTGCTCAGGTTGGCCTTTTTCTATGGTTTGGCACTACTGATGTCTTGGCGGGGCCATTTGCTAGTATCTCTTGGAGAGGGGGGAAAAACAAACATGTCTACCTAGTAGAGAATTTCAAATTTTTATCAAGAGCTTATTGCCCTATCATTCACCTATTCATTTACATTGAATCAAGAATCTTTGGTTTATCATGATGATTCGGTAGAACTTTGCTAATTGTAGCAGATTGTCATATCAGTCATATTCCTAAAATTTGTTCTCTTCAGGTATTTTTGATAAATTTGCCAAATTATTCATATTTTATTAGTTTAAAAACAGTTTTTGAAATTTTTGTAGGATATTGCTCTGGCTGATCTGGCCCCAACTCACCCAATAAGGCTTGGGCTGGCACTTAATTTCTCTGTGTTCTATTATGAGATCCTTAACTCCCCAGATCGTGCTTGCAGTCTTGCGAAACAGGTTTGTTTCAGCTAATTATACTTCTTTTGGTTTCTGTGTGAGGTTGTTATGTATTGGCTAGGTCTTGAACAGTCTAAAATTATAGTATTCAGACCTGTTCAGTAGGTATAGTTATTTATGATTGTTCTTGCATCTTAAGCATCACCAAGTGCTCTTACATACAAAACATCAATAAAACCGTTAGAATATGTTTTTCTAGTCAAACATTTTATAAATGCGTTAAAATTTTGTGCAGAAAAAAAATTGTAGCAGAAGTTTCTCCTAGCCTTGTTTACATCGTTACACTTGTTGACTGCATGCTCTTATTGCAGTTTATATCAACAAGTAATGTCTGCAGTAATATCTAATGCTGACTTTCTCTTGCAGTAAACTATTTATTAGGCAAACCTGGCTTATATACTGAGATCAAAATGGTTACAGTTAGTACATAGTTTTGCCTCAGTTATGTGTTTAATGTTTGCTTTGGTTGGGTGCGATGGTTGAGTGAGTGTATTGGTGTCAGCCTGGATGACCATTTGTCTGTGTTTGCATGAATCTATATGCCTAATCAGCTGGTACATGTCTGATCTTGGTCAGTGAATTGTTTTGCTATACTAGGGATTATCTATGTTATGTGATGATTACATACTATAATATTATTCATTTAAGATCAAGGTAAAAGTTTTGGTTTTATAACTGTTTAAACCTGCTTTTAGGCCAAATATTTCTGAAGTCTTTTGTTATTTCAGTGAAATTCAAATTTAAATGGACTAAAACCTTTTGTAAAAAACGGTTTGCAAGTGGAAGTTTGAGATCTCGATATTATTATTATTTTAGTATATGCTTATATATATGTATGTTTGTATGTACAATGGATGGATGGATGGATGGTATCGGTTGTTTTTATTTTGATTGTCAGTGCACAACAGAATGATAACTGATATCTGCATGGAGCATATTAGAATGTTGTGGTTGATATTGTAATGTCCTCTATGAAGATTTGCTGGTTCACAAAGCTGATCATCCACAATCGGACCAATGGGCCCTAGAACTTGCTGTCAATGAGCCATCCTTGAAACAACTAAGCATTTTGAACTTTGAAAATACTCATGATGATCCTTTGACAACTGTCAATGACATCAAGCACTACCTCATCAAATTTTCAGATCTAGTGTTGTGTGATATCCATCAACTAATCATAGACCTTGGGACCATTGATTGAGATGCACTAAAACAACCATCTAATGGATCATCTGACATTTGTTGGAATTTGTCATCAAATATGGAGATCCAATGGTTGACTGGGCATTTAAACATCATACAGAAGATTTCAGAGGTGATATACATGCAATGGAAGCCTTTGATGCAATTTAAATCTTTAATGGGTTTAATATAGTTGTTTCAATTTTTTGGTTTTACTTTCATGTTATTTGCTACTTTTGTTAAGTCTTGGTTGCCTTTTAGGGAATAGATTGTGTATTTCTAATTTTCTTACAATTTTGGTATCGATTTTTAGGTTATTTTACTGGGGAATTTTTGAGTCCTAATTAGCATAAGACTTTCCAGATTGCTCGTTACAAAAAATAATTATACCCCTTGGGGACTGACTAGGTCTAAAATATTACAAAAATTAGATGACCCAAGCCAACCTTGCTTGGTCTAGCCTTATCCAACTCAAGCCAAAATTCTGATGATTTTGAGTTACGTTTCTTGTAGATGATATTAATGTTAGGATTTTGAATCAACATTCTTCTTTACTTTCTTAATTTATTATTCATGTTGTTACTAATTTTCCTTCTAGATATCAAATGAATGATGTTTTTTTATTTTTTATTTTTATTTTTTGCATTCAACCTGAACCAAAACTTGACTTGCCATGGGCTCAAGTGCATTGGTTTGAGTTGGGTCATGCATGTCCTGGCCTAGATGACCTAATGGATCTACAATGTATTTCATGGTACTAACTTGATTGACCAATGGGTTCAGGTCTAAAATCATGACCTAAAAGGAAACTTGATTAAATTCATGTCGTGCTAGACTAGGGTTACCTAAATTACTTGGCATATAAGCACATTGCAAACTGTCACATTTCAAACTGTCCATAATAAGATATATTGTAATTTGAAATGATGGGTGATTTTATTTGAATAAAGATAAAAAAATCTTACTTTGGTTGCCTGGATATGGTTTGATGTTGTAAGTCAAAGGTTTATGGAGGCTTGCTTTATTTAGACATCAAATAACTGGAAGCTTCAACGGTGAGGAGTCTAGTAGCGTGGGATTCCAAATCCAAAGCAAGATTGAGACTTTAGGTTATTGTAAAATAAGGTGAGGACTTGCTCAAAGAACATGGGGAGATGGTGGAGGGAAGGTCCTAAAATCTTAAGTTAAAACTTTTATACGAAAAAATGGAAGTCCGATATCAAACTAAGTCTCATAAAAATTTCAATCTTCAATGTATATATTTATTACTGTTCACACTAGATCAAAGAGTTCAAATTTTTTTCCTCATTTAAATTTTCTCTAGGAGTGGGACTCCAATAAGAGGGCGGGCCTTGGCATAGTGGTAAAGTTACTTCATTGAGGTTGAGGTGTCATGAGTTCAACATGCGGAAAGCCAGAAATAGTCTCTTCACACACGGAGGAAAGTCTGCATACATCTAGCACTTCCTAGATCTTGCACTGATGGGAGTCTCGTGCATTGGGACTGCCTTTTTTAGTGGGACTTCAATAGCCACTTATTCTAATCAAAGTTGTAATTTAACTTATTTTCTAGTTACACCCTCACCAATTGGGTTGATTGGTAGGTATCAAATTTTAAATTATGAATCAAAACCTATATGGGATGAACCAATTGAACGAAGGAAGCATGTGACATTGTGTGAGAAGTCCAGACCTGACCTGACCTGTTTGCAGGCCTGTTACAATCTTTGAGGAAGGAAATAAATTAATTGCAGATATATGAGGGAGATGTGCATAGGATTAGCCGAATGTCCCAAATCCGGGCTGGTTTGGCCTTCCGATTCAGTACAAGGGGCAAACCGTTCGGAACTGCTTGTACAATCTCAGTACCAAACCGTTCTATATTGAATCATACCAAACTGTCTTGTATTGAACTGAACCACTCAGTTCAGCCTGGTACAATGGTAGAGTGGGTGCCTTTCAGTCCATTTAACTGGTATGCTATTGTTTCAGTATGGTACGCATTGTATTGAACCGTACTGACCTGGTACAATGGACCTTGGATGTGCATGACAAACAATTTAGATTTTGGTTTCTTTGGAAAGCAACATATATCTAGCAGGTTTTTGCTGACTAAATTTGATTGAATTACGGGGAAGATGAGGTTGGGCAGGACTTTTTTTTGTGTGCGCGCACATGCGCGTGTGAAGGTAGAGAGATTAGATACAGATTTTTTTTTTTAAAAAATGAATCTGGATTTGTCATTTAGCACATTACCTAGCGTAAGTTAGGAACAAAAGTTGATAGGTGGAATATTCCTAGAATATTTGTAAATTTCAGAACTAGTTATATTTTGAAAATATATAATTAGTTTCTATTTTTTTTTATTTTTCCATTAATATTTGCTTCTTAATTGTGAAACTAGTTCATGGTTTGTACAATCATAATTATGCATCAATGTTCCATTGCTATCAAGTCACCTACTTGAACTCGTGATTTGAACTCCTAAAAAGTAATCTTCCCTGCTATCATGTTCTTGATGGCAGGAGAACTAATTTATATGTTCTTTTTGAATTGAAGTCATCTAAAGTGTACTACCTAATTTTTTGGCTAAATTAGCTCAGGATCAAGTTTGTAATATGTAATTTCCTCTTTACAAGTAAACATGCTTTATCAGGCTATGCTTGGGCAAATTTTTTTTCTAGGTCTACACTATTCTAATATTAAATCTAAGGAACTTGCTTAAGTCCATTGATCACTTCATCTAAATCTATCAAATGTGTATGCTGCAAGTAACATGAAAGATATCAGATTTTATATTGGAGAAAGCATAGGAGATAAAATAAATGGTAAAATGTTTGAATCCTTTAGGAGTCGACAAAAAGCAAGCTTTATGGGAATTGGACTTGGTTGAGACTACTTGTACTGTTTACATAATTTTGCTCTAACATGTATATTACAACAACTTTGTGAATATTTGATTTTTTTTAAAAAATCATCAGATGAGCGGAAAACCCTTGCTGCAAGGTTAGAAATTCAATTTGCATCAAGTTCAGCTACACACACACTAACACATGTGCATATGGATGTATGTATGAAATAGCGAAATATGTGGAGGCTCTAGAGGCATTTAAATAAAATAGTCTCCATCTTCAAATGCAAGGAAGAATCTGTTGCTTGTATCTGACAGGAAGATCATATGGTTGGGCCATAAGGATTGTCTTCTCTTTTAAATACCTTCAATTCTGATTTAAGTTTTAGGAGTACTTTAAGGGGTATACCATCTTGGTTTTTTGTTTGCTGGTGATGAGAGTTCTAAGTTATTCAAATTCCGTGTGTATTACTCATCTGTCTCGGTGTGAAATCAGGTTAAAAAGAATCCTTGTTTTACTGAGGATTGCAGCATTTATGATTGGTTTTAATCTTCATATTGGTCATGGAATGAGTGATGAATCTAATTCAGAATTTATTGTAGAAATTTTATAGATGATTTATTTCACTACATGATAATTTCTGGTCTCTCCGTTTACCTGTCATTTTTCAAGTCAGTGCATTTTAAAATATTTTTTTCTAACATTCCATTATTTAAATCTGCTCTATACCATTTTGGACAATAACTCTTCAGTTGCTTTGCTAATTTTGAATCTAGTGATAAAAGTCCTTGACTTTTAACCTATTAGTCCAGCTTTTGCTGAATATCTGGTCCGGTGCAAAATTTGATCAGTGTGTGACTGAGAGTTGGAAGTTTATCAGGAATCTTGCACTTGCACCTTCCCTCCAGACTAACATTAAATTTTAAACCTTAAATATCAATACATAAACAGTTCTTTTAATGACAATCATGATATGCTGTACTGATTGGTGTACCAGGCATACCATACGATGCCGGTATTAGTACCGGGCATACCATATTGTGTTAAAATTTTGCTGGTACACTTCTTAGTGCCAAAACAGCAAACCAAGGTGCCAATTAAGCTAGCTAATATCAAAGGCCTTGAAGCCTAGCTTAATTCGATGTGTGACTTCATATGTAGCAACATTGACACATCTATTCTTGATCTTGAACCTAAAGCAGTGCCATGACTGTTTTAAGGAGATTGATGGCTCCTTCGCTTGTATTTCTTTTGAACACTTTTCTGGATTATTTTTATTTATTGTGGAATGGTATATCATCTTTCTCAGGCTTTTGATGAGGCCATCTCCGAGTTAGACACTTTGGGTGAGGAATCCTACAAGGACAGTACCCTGATCATGCAGCTTCTCCGAGACAATTTGACCCTTTGGACCTCTGATATCACGGTCTCTTTCTTGGCTTCAAAGATTTCTGCTATTTGTGAGTTATTTGATATTCATATCATCCGTCCTTACGGACTTTTTCATGTGTTTGGTTTCCAGGAGGATGCTGGCGAGGAGATAAAAGAAGCCCCAAAAAAGGAAGGAGAGGGGCAGTAAAGAACTCGTCCGTTCTTTCAGGATGGTGCCCTGTAATCTGGAGTTTGTGTTTTCTATTATTGAGCGGATGCAGTGGTAATTCAATATGCATGTAGGATTTATTCAAAACTGGTGCTGTGTGTGGGTGTACTTCCTTTATATTTGACCTACCAGCATAAATGTTATTATTATTGATTGCTGCTCTATTTGTGCAAGTTTGCTATCTTTCTCATTCGTGTGGTCGATGGTGTTTACATGCATGAACGTGTGTTAAATTATAGGTTGGGATCTTGAAACAGAGTAAAGAAAGGCCAACGGCGGCTTTGAATTACAATTATGATAATGACTTTAAGTGCTGGGGCAAACTATTATTATCTTCATCATCATCATAATCATTATTAATATGGCTAACACATTAATGACTTGAGCTGAAATCAACCTGGTGTGTAGAAAGATGAATGAATGTTAGTATGTTTGATAAAAAAGACTCCTCTGGTGATTGTTGGTGCAGATTGTGGTTACCTAATTGATAAGGTTGAGTTTAGAGTTATACTCTATTCTTATGATAATTTTGTCTGCAACGGTGCTTACGATCAGTATGATGATTGTCTTCTATGATATAACCGTCTTTTTTGATGAAAATAGCACTACAATTCATCAAAAATTTGAACTAAGAATATTTTTTTTAATGCACTATAGTATACTTTCCTAAGGAGAGTATGCAAATGCCTAAGAGAGGAGAAATGATTGGATTGATTGGAATTAATTTGGAATGAATGAAATGCAAAGGTATAGGGTTCTATTTAGGTTTTAGGTGCCCTTTGAAAGCAATCCTATGGATTTAAATTGAATTATTTTGATCGGATTTGATCAACGAATGTGAGGGTAAGGGCTTATCATCCTTGATATGTCCAGTCGTCTTCCTGATCTTCAGATCAGGCGATCTGATAAGCTTTTCCATGATTGAAAGGTCGTTTCTTCGATCAGATGCTTTAATATACCTTTTCATGATCAAAATATTGCCATATCACAACGGCCTGATCGAAGCGATGCCTTATCTCGGATGGGCGTCATCACCAACGTCAGGCGTCATCACCAACGATCAATAGTTGATCGGTCAGTCAATGGGTATAAGCTGTTGGATCGACATTGCCACAATCGCGATCGTGATTTGATCACTGCATCTTGACCCTTCATCTGATCAATCAATGATCAGTCTGATCCTGATCGATGATCATGATCAATTATCTCAGCCCCTTATCTTAATCGATCAGTCTTCATCGTCGGATCCTCATGATCAAAAAAATTTAAAGCCCCTCAAGCTCTTCGCGACGATGCGCACGTGCAAAGTGCGCCTACAAAGCGTTTATTGCGCCCTTTGCATATGCATGTGCGCAGGGGTGATGCGTAATCATCCTCAAGCTCTCCACTTATGGTGAGCCTAAGGAACTTAAGCTTCAAAAAAGAGGTTTCATATAAGTGAACCTTCTTTTCTTAATTTTTTCGACGTGGGACTAAATGTCCTCACAATTTTTTATTCACCCATATAAGGAGGTATGGGCTTTCAAGGCCCATTTAGGTATTTCAGACCTATTTTTGGCCCATTACCCAATAATCTTCCACATGAATGAAAATTGGATTTAGATCAAAGATCAGCAAAGGCAAACCCCCACATAAAAGGATTTTAATGCAAATGAATATGCATACACTAAAGAGAGTATAGTGGGATGAAGTTGTATCAGGATAGGTAGCTTGTGGCTTTGAACCTTTCTTAGTGAGTTGTTATCGAGTTTACTTACTAAAAAGTAAACATGATGTCTTGAACTTTTCAGCATTTTATGTAAACCAAAACAATAGCAATCACACAACTTCTTTCTGAGCATTCTTTTGGTTCTCATGGTTGTTTTCATTTTGGCTCCGAATATCTTTGGTTTTATGAGTGCTTTAGAGAATTAAACCTTAAAATTCTCATAGAATTGACCTAGTTCACACTTATATAGGTGATTTTATTAAAGTATCCTGCTATATCTCACACGAATATTCATATCATAAGAATCATTAAAAGCAATGCTTATCCTAGTACCTTTAGCAGGTAGCATCAATTATCATAGGAATGAGTAGGATTGGACATCCTTAATGCTATGCAAGTCTCTTCATAATTTAGTTATCTTTTTTGAACCTAGATCTTGGGATCTCCAATCAACTAGGTTGGGTATCCATATGAAAATTTTTTTATAGGTTTTAAACCCATTTCCCTCGATAAATAGTTTACTTGATCTCTTGGTAACCTCTTTGTTAATAGATCCGCTAGGTTTTTTTTTGACTGAATATAGTCAATAGAAATTACACCAATTTCAAGTAACTACTTACTGGTATTATGTCTACGATGTATATGTTTAGACTTACCATTATACATCTTATTCTGTGCTCTGCAAATTGCCGATTGACTATTACAATGTATGTATATTGCAGACACAGGCTTTGACCAACATGGAATATCTTCTAAAAGGTTTCGAAGCCATTCTGCTTCTTCAGCAGCCTTTTCTAAAGCAATAAACTCAGATTCCATAGTGGATCGAGCTATATATGTTTGCTTAGAAGATTTTCATGACACAACACCTCTTTCTAAAGTGAATACATATCCACTTGTTGATTTTGTATTTTCTGTGTTAGATATCCAATTTGCATCACTGTATTCTCTATTATAGCTGGATGTCTTAAATAATGTAATCCATAACTTAGGATATATCGCATATATCTTAATACCCTTATTAGAGCTATCCAATGATTTGGACCTGGATTACTTGTAAATTTGCTCAACTTATTGATAGCATATGCTATGTCAGGACGAGTGCAATTCATGACATATATTAAATTGTCAATTATACGTGAATATTCTAACTGAGATATGGTTATCCAGTATGCTTAGCCAAATATAGATTAACATCTACAAGTATTTTTATCGGACTAGTATCATATTTTTTAAACTTATTTAATATTTTTTTAATATAATGAGATTGAGATAATATTATTTCTTCAGATGTTCTAGTGATTCGAATCCCTAGTATAACATCTGCAACACCCATATTTTTTATGTCAAAATGTTTGATCAATATTTTTTTCGTCTGTTTAATCATTTCAGTATTACTACCAATGATTAACAGGTCATCTACATATAAGCAGATTATCGCATACCCTTCAGGCAGGGTTTTGGCATATATACATTTGTTACATTCATTTATTTTGAATCCATTTGATAACATGACATTAAATTTTATATGCCATTGCTTAGGTGCTTGTTTTAATCCATATAAGGATTTAACAAGTCTACACACCTTCTTTTCTTGT
This sequence comes from Calamus simplicifolius, assembly GCA_900491605.1. Classification (NCBI taxonomy): domain Eukaryota; kingdom Viridiplantae; phylum Streptophyta; class Magnoliopsida; order Arecales; family Arecaceae; genus Calamus; species Calamus simplicifolius. Next base: position 197,460 of record UESW01004693.1, read on the forward strand.
CCAGGAACAACAAATCCTTCAGGCTATTTTATATATTTTTTCGTCTAATTCACCATTTAGAAAAGTAGTTTTTGATGGGAATTTTGGGATGCTTGAAGGCATACTTTTCATAAACTTTAATCATTTTAAAAAAAAACATCGCCAAAAGTCCTAATTTCAAGATCGCCTTTATGCAGTTTAAAAAGTAAATCAATTAAAATCTAAAATAAAAGGAGTAAGAAAAATACATGGATTGCTAAATCCAATAATCTCCAAGAGGCACACAAGTGTATGCCCTCCAAAGTGATCCACACGAGAATCAATTCGAAGAAGCACTCCTATTTGCTTGCTAGAACCTTCCTGGCAGCCTTTTTATCATATGCAGCCTTTTAATGCCTCTTTGGACTTTCTCTCTTCAAAAGCTTTCTAAAAGCTTTCCAACAAGCCTCTACACACTCTAATAGCCTTTCTCTATCTCAACTTAGGGCCTTGTCTTAATATGATAGTGACATTAAGACAAGGGAGAAGAATAGGGAAGAAGGAGGGCCTACGGGCTCTCTGTTTTCTCTTTCTTTTTCTGTTCTCTGAATCCCATCTGCTGCCCCCTTTAAATAGAAACGAAGGGGCAGCAATGAGAGGCGTTGGATGGAGAGAAAGGGCGCCATCCAAGGGGCATGAAGAAAGGGTGGAGACGTTTTACGTGAGGAGCGCTTCTATCCGCTCCGAGGGGGCGCCAAGGGTCCAAGGGGTCTTCGGTTCAAACCCCACTAAGTACATATTAAATATTTAATTTATTTTATTAACGAATTTAAATGATATTTAATAAATTAAACTCATTTAAATTCGAAATAAAATGGTTCAAAAAAGGACTAAGGCCCGGGTCAACCCAGACTAACTAAGTCAACCCAAACTAACCAAATCAGGCTGAAATTCGAATCCAATTCGAATTTGATCATCATAAAAAATCTAGAAAAATCCCATAAATTTAGATTAAACTCTAGATAGGCTGCCCAACACATGGCTAATGTTAATTTAAATCCAACTTAAATTTATTAGCCTAATCAGCAAGCAAATGACCTAAACAGATTAAGTCAGGAGCTCGGTTAGCCCACATATGCTAGTATGCGATCTTGGCCAACCAATTAGGATCCAAAAATCCTAATAAAAATATTTTCAACTTCTTCAATTAATTCTCTATTGTGTGTGACCCTCTGGGTTCCTCATCTAGCCAGCAGTAGGTTTTTGATTTAGCCCGATTATGTATCCGACTATCTGAACAGGTCAAATCGGGCTAACTTAAACTGTCATCTGGACCAACCTTCAAATTGACTTATGAAATCAATCTAATTGATTTATAAAAACCTACAAGACAAGATTGACATCTAGCAATGTGTCATGCCTACCAAAAGATGAGGAATTTGATAAAAATTACAAAATACCCTTTAGTGGCAAGTTACCGTGCAATTCAATCCTTCGATATTTCTTTATCCCGATTAAGTGATGGGCATGGATAAATGTCAAACCCTCATACTTAATCCATTTGAATCTCTAATCATTAATGAAGACTCAACCGATGATAAATAAGAAAACCTTTTCTAATTTCATCATACTTTGATCAAAGATTTTCTGAGTCAACATTTGATGAGATTACTTGGATAAATACTCCTCTTACTAGGAGTCATCGATTCCTTGTTGACCTACTCATTACCTTCATACACAATCCTTCATATCTAGCATCACCCGTACATAACCTTTTGTTATGAATGAATATGAACCAAAATATGGATTCATGTGCACAAGATACTATGGTGGTCTCAGGTCTAAGGATTACTTGCACAACTCCCACTTAGAGAACAATCTATTATGACAAGTAAAACTTCCATTTGATGTTTTCCTGTCGGATCAATTCAGTGAACTCATAACCTAATGAGCACCCACATCTTTGTATTAGTGTCCCTACACAAGTGGTCGTGAGACCAACCACCCTCACAATCGAGCATACATAAGATGTGCTAGTCTATCCGGATTCATCGATCCCTAAATCGATGATCCTATGACTAGGAATATTCTAGATTAGGGTTTATAGGTTTTAGGTCTCACTGTTATCTTTGTAACCCTAAAAACATTGCCCTATTCTATGGGGTTCATCATAAAAAATATAAGACACAGCATATGATGAAATATAAAATTGCCTCTATTATCATTCTTGAGTTGAGAGAAATTACAAATTTTGCCACTGATACAACAACTGTGATTGGCTTTCAGGGCATAATTTTTTCAATCTCCCACTTGCACTAAAGCCAATCGCCCTTGTATTTAATACCCATACAATCAAGATGGCGATCTAACTGCTGTAGTGGAAGGGCCTTAGTGAATGGGTCTGCTATGTTGTTCTTTGTTTCAACTCGTTCTATCACCACATCATGTCTTTCAATGATGTCTCGAACGAGGTGGAAGCGTCTCAGGATGTGCTTGGATTTATGGTGAGACCTTGGTTCCTTCACTTGTGCCACAGCTCCAGTGTTATCGCAATATAATGGCACCGGCTGTTGTATAGTAGGAACTACGTCTAATTCGGTGATGAACTTCTTCATCCAGACAGCTTCCTTAGCGGCTTCACTTGCAGCTATGTACTCTGCCTCAGTGACTGAATCAGCTACAGTTGGCTGCTTGGTACTTTTCCAACTCACTGCTCCTCCATTCAGAGTGTAGACATACCCTGATATAGACTTACTGTCATCTGGATCAGATTGAAAACTAGAATCTGTGTAGCCTTTTAGTTTTAAGTCTGATCCTCCATATATGAGAAAAACATCTTTAGTCCTTCTCAGGTACTTAAGAATGTTTTTTACTGCTTTCCAATGATCCTCCCCTGGATCAGCCTGAAATCTGCTTACTATGCCCAAAGCATAAGCAACATCAGGTCTGGTACATAACATTGCATACATAATTGATCCTACTGCCGAAGCATAAGGAATCTTATTCATCATATCTCTTTCTTTGGAGTCTTAGGAGACATCCTTTTAGATAGGTGTATGCCCTGACTCATGGGCAAATAACCTTTCTTACTTCCCTCCATATTGAATCTCTTCAATATTAAGTCTATGTACCTGGATTGGGATAACCCTAGCATCCTCTTAGATCTATCTCTATAGATCTTTATTCCTAAAATATAGATGCTTCTCCCAAATCCTTCATGGAAAACCGTTTTGACAACCAAGTCTTGACTGATTGCATCATTGGAATATCATTTCCAATGATAAGTATGTCATCCACATACAAGACCAAGAAAATAATGGCACTCCCATTTATTTTCTTATATACACACGGTTCATCCGTATTCTTGATGAAATCAAATTCTTAATAGTTTCATCAAAACGAATGTTCCAACTCCTTGATGCTTGCTTTAATCCATAAATAGATTTTCTAAGTTTGCATACTTGGTTTGGTCTTTGAGACAAACCCCTCTGGCTGTGACAAGATTCTTCCTCAAGATTATTAAGGAATGTAGTCTTAACATCAATTTGCCATATTTCATAATCATAGTATGCAGCAATAGCAAGCATAATCCTAATAGACTTGAGTATGACAACTGGCGAAAAAGTTTCATCATAGTCAATACCATGTCTTTGCTTGAAACCTTTTGCCACTAACCTAGCCTTGTAGGTTTCTATTTGCCCATCTGCTCCAATCTTTCTTTTGAAGATCCATTTGCACCCTATTGGGACAATTCCCTCAGGTGGGTCAACCAAGATCCAAACCTGGTTGTCATACATGGAGTCCATCTCGGATTTCATGGCATTAAGCCATTTGTCGGATTCCTTACTCTCGACTGCTTCCATATAGGTCAGTGGATCATCATTTTCAATGACATTGGCTTCATTATTGTTTTCAATCATAAAACCATATCTAAGAGGTGCTTCCCGCACTCTTTCTGACCTACGAAGAGGTGTATGTTATGGTTGTACCTTATCAATTTGTACTTCTGATTGAGGAACTTGAGTTTGTTTATTTTGAATTTCACTTAATTCGATTATTTTGCCATTACTTTCTTCTTGAATAAATTCCTTTTCCAAAAAGACAGCATGCCTACTAACAAATACCTTTTGTTCAGTAGGATGATAGAAAAGGTATCAATACCTTTTTGAGAATAACCAATGAACCTATATTTTTCAGCCCTAGCATTTAGCTTATGTACAAATTCCTTTTTAACATAAGCTGGGCAACCCCAAATTTTAAGATATTTAAGACTTGGCTTTCTTCATTCCATAATTCATATGGAGTGCTAGGAACTGATTTTGATGGTACCCTGTTTATTACATATGCAGCAGTTTCTAGGGCATAACCCCAGAAGGATACTGGAAGATCCGTGAAGCACATCATGGACCGTACCATATCAAACAAGGAACGGTTCCTCCTTTCAGCTACACCATTTAATTGTGGTGTATATGGAGGTGTCCATTCAGAGAGAATACCATTATCCTTAAGATGATTAAGAAACTCACTGGATAAGTATTCACCTCCTCGATCAGATCGAAGGATTTTAATACTTTTTCCAGTTTGTTTCTCAACCATATTTTGATACTCTTTAAACTTTTCAAAGGCTTCGGATTTATGTTTCATAAGATACACATATTTGAACCTTGATAGATTATCTATAAATGTGATGAAATAAGAGTATCCTCCTATAGCTTGAGTTGACATGGGTCCACATACATCTGAATGTATTAACCCTAATAACTCAGTTGCCCTTTCTCCATGTCCAGTAAATGGAGACTTGGTCATTTTTCCATGAGGCAAGATTCACAAGTTTCTAATGATTGAAAATCATAAGGTCCAAAGAAATCTTCTTTGTATAACTTGTTAATCCTTGACTCACTTATATGACCTAATCGGCAATGCCAAAGGAATGTTTCATTGGTATCATCTCTTTTTCTCCTTTTGTTTTCAACAAGCAACACATTATCATTGAGTGATAGAGTTAAAAGACCATTCACAAATTTTTCATTCCAAAGAAGTCATTTGAATAAGATATAGAGCATCCATTGCTCTCAACTTTTATTTCATAACCTTGTTTTAATAACAACGGTACAAAATAATATTTCTGACTACATTCGGAATAAAATAATAATCTTTTAATTCAAGTATTTTGCCTGTAGGCAATAATAACAAGTAGGTTTCAACAGCTTCTACATGGATGGTCTCTCCACTCGCGCCATAAAGCTTGAAGTCACCTTTCTCCAACCTTCTAATTTTGTGAAGCCTCTGCAAAGATTTGCATATGTGAGCCCCACATGCGGTATCCAATACCCATGAATCAGAAGTTGAAGAACTCAATGATAAGTTTGTTTGTATCATTAACAAACCTTTTGATGCTTTATCAGTATCCTGTTTCAAACTTGCCAGGTACTTCTTACAATTCTTCTTCCAATGTCCCTTCTTACCGCAGAAGAAACAAGATCCATCATCTGAAGACTTCTTTGCCTTCTTCTTCTTGATGCTCCTTTTAGGGTTTAATTTTCTTTTTAAACCCTTCTTCATCACCTCTTTCTTCTTCCCATCGATCAGAAGAAGATGAGCCTTTTCTCCCTTAAAATGGCTCTCAGCAGTCTTAAGCATGTTAAGTAGCTTTGGTAATGTAAGATTCAATTTATTCATGTGGTAGTTCATGACAAATTGTGAGAAGGAATCTGGGAGTGACTGCAAGATCAGATCCTGATTTAGCTGCTCGTCCATGACGAAGCCTAATTGACCTAATTGGGTGATTAAGTCAATCATCTTTAGGACATGAACCTGAACAGGCGAGCCGTCACTCATATGTGCACGAAACAACTGCTTAGATATCTCATATCTTGCCGTCCTACTATGCTCTCCATACAACTCTTTTAAGTTGAGAAGTATGGACTGAGGTTCCATCTTTTCATGTTGCCTCTGGAGCTCATTGCTCATTGAGGCCAACATGATGCACTTGACAGTCATACTGTCATTCTGCCACATCCTTAATGTGGCCCTTTCCTCCTCGGAAGCATCTTCTCCGATCGGATCTGGATCTGGAGAATCAAGAATGTAGGAAATTTTCTCCTGAGCTAATACAATCCTCAGGTTCCTCAACCAATCGGCATAATTTGGTCCGGTTAGTTTATTAGCATCTAAAATGCCCCGCAGTGATAATGATGAAGCCATTTAATTGTCTACAAACAAACAAGAACAATACATGAGCAGACCACTCAAAAATGATAATCACAATTAGACAAGGACTTTGAATCTAATTGTGTCTCCCACTATTTTCTTCGAATACCATAACCCTCTACTATGTTAAACGAGAAACCAATATCCGATTTCTTTAGTGGGGTTGAGATCCCAATTCCTTATAAATGCCTTGAGTTTGCTCAACAAACATTTATAAGTTCAAGGGTAGGAAATTCCCTTTCCATTTTCATCAACATTACACTTGCCTCTAAGACACTTATAGCCTTGTGTTTGCACAACAAACAATAATTTCTTAGTTTAGTCAGACCCTTCATTCTATATAGTCATGATTGAATAATGTCACCCTTGAGTTTGCTCAACAAAGTAACATTAACAAGCATACTATAAAGCATAATATGCACCAAGTCAAATTTTTATATCAAACCCTAATAGTAAGCCTTGAGTTTGCTCAACAAGCCTACTATAGTTTTGATATAATTTTGGCTTTGTATGAAGGAAGGCATTTTTGTAGTGCATTATAACCAATTAGCATTTCCAATTCTAAGGTTTAAATTAATCGAATTGGCCAGGAAAGTGGAAGAGGTGTGGGAGTCCCCCGTTCTTGCCTTAGACACCAAATAAATTTGGCCAGGTAAGTAACGGAACTAATTAAAAAACCACATTCTCTTTACTTCCCAGAACCACTTTTCTTAGACACCAATCGATCAATTAATCCCTAAAAAGGATTTGCTTCATGATAATATAACACTACAACTAAATATAATTTTTAGGAGGGCTTTTATCGTCTCGAGCACATCCTTATGTTTCTAAGTATCACATATCCATTTATATGCATAGTGTGTCATTAATCTTACAACATAATGACAACTAATACTTCTAAACATATTTATAAATTAATTAGGGTTATAGTGAAACCCTAATCTTGTGGCATACAATCAATCAGTACATACTTCATCTCATCATATCAACTAATACGCATATTAGCCCTAATATGCATCACAAAAGCATATGATTAAAAAAAATAATCATCCGTTCTCATTACTTGTTCATGGGATAAGATCACATCGGTACCCCTACATATCATAGGAGATCCCATTGAATGGAAAGAGAGGGCCTTTAAAAAAAAAACTACTTGGCTCTTATGACCAAATGGCTATGGTGACTAACCCAATCCTAAGTAGTTACTAGGACATTGCATTATATAAAGCATAATAGTCAATTATGTATAACATATATTGCTAATTATGCATCAGAACATAATGATTTACTTATTTTAACAATCATAATAATAACCATTTTATGAATGTAATATAGTCATATCATTACATTATGCATATCATGCCAATTTGGTTAAACATAACTTACTATTTTGCTATAAACATATAATGATCTATCAATTTAATCATTCATAATAGATTAATTTGATTTTTCTTGAATGCATGAAGAAGGCTCTGATACCACTGATGGAATTTTGAGATGCTTGAAGGCATGCTTTTCATAAACTTTAATCATTTTGAAAAACAAACATCGCCAAAAGTCCTAATTTCCAAGATCGCCTTTATGTAGTTCAAAAAGTAAATCAATTAAAATCTAAAATAAAAGGAATAAGAAAAATACCTGGATTGCTAAATCCAATAATCTCCAAGAGGTACACAAGTGTATGCCTCCAAAGGTGATCCACACGAGAATCAATTCGAAGAAGCACTCCTATTTGCTTGCTAAAACCTTCCTGGCAGCCTTTTAGTGCTCTTTGGACTTTCTCCTCTTCAAAAGCTTTCTAAAAGCTTTCCAACAAGCCTCTACACACTCTAATAGCCTTTCTCTATCTCAACTTAGGGCCTTGTCTTAATATGATAGTGACATTAAGACAAGGGGAGAAGAACAGGGGAGAAGGAGGGCCTACGGGCTCTCTGTTTTCTCTTTCTTTTTTGTTATCTGAATCCCATCTGCTGCCCCCTTTAAATAGAAACGAAGGGGCAGCAATGAGAGGTGTTGGATGGAGAGAAAGGGCGCCATCCAAGGGCAAGAAGAAAGGGTGGAGACGTTTTACGTGAGGAGCGCTTCTATTCGCTCCGAGGGGGCGCCAAGGGTCAAGGGGTCTTCGGTTCAAACCCCACTAAGTATATATTAAATATTTAATTTATTTTATTAACGAATTTAAATGATATTTAATAAATTAAACTCATTTAAATTCGAAATAAAATGGTTCAAAAAAGGACTAAGGCTCCGGGTCAACCCAGACTAACTAAGTCAACCCAAACTAACCAAATCGGGCTGAAATTCGAATTCAATTCGAATTTGATCATCATAAAAAATCTAAAAAATCCCATAAATTTAGATTAAACTCTAGATAGGCTGCCCAACACATGGCTAATGTTAATTTAAATCCAACTTAAATTTATTAGCCTAATCAGCAAGCAAATAGACCTAAACAGATTAAGTCAGGAGCTCGGGTTAGCCCACATGTGCTAGTATGCGATCTTGGCCAACCAATTAGGATCCAAAAATCCTAATAAAAATATTTTAACTTCTTCAATTAATTCTCTATTGTGTGTGACCCTCTGGGTTCCTCATCTAGCCAACAGTAGGTTTTTGATTTAGCCCGATTATGTATCCGACTATCTGAACAGGTCAAATCGGGCTAACTTAAACTGTCGATCTGGACCAACCTTCAAATTGACTTATGAAATCAATCTAATTGATTTATAAAAACCTACAAGACAAGATTGACATCTAGCAATGTGTCATGCCTACTCAAAGATGAGGAATTTGATAAAAATTATCAAAATACCCTTTAGTGGCAAGTTACCGTGCAATTCAATCTTCGATATTTCTTTATCCCGATTAAGTGATGGGCATGGATAAATGTCAAACCCTCATACTTAATCCATTTGAATCTCTAATCATTAATGAAAGACTCAACCGATGAGAAATAAGAAAACCTTTTCTAATTTCATCATACTTTGATCAAAGATTTTCTGAGTCAACATTTGATGAGATTACTTGGGATAAATACTCCTCTTACTAGGAGTCATCGATTCCTTGTTGACCTACTCATTACCTTCATACACAATCCTTCATATCTAGCATCACCCCGTACATAACCTTTTGTTATGAATGAATATAAACCAAAATATAGATTCATGTGCACAAGATACTATGATGGTCTCAGGTCTAAGGATTACTTGCACAATTCCCACTTAGAAAACAATCTATTATGACAAGTAAAACTTCCATTTGATGTTCTCCTGTCGGATCAATTCAGTGAACTCATAACCTAATGAGCACCCACATCTTTGTATTAGTGTCCCTACACAAGTGGTCGTGAGACCAACCACCCTCACAATCGAGCATACATAAGATGTGCTAGTCTATCCGGATTCATCGATCCCCAAATCGATGATCCTATGACTAGAAATATTCTAGATTAGGGTTTATAGGTTTTAGGTCTCACTGTTATCTTTGTAACCCTAAAAACATTGCCCTATTCTATGGGATTCATCATAAAAAATATAAGACACAGCATATGATGAAATATAAAATTGCCTCTATTATCATTCTTGAGTTGAGAGAAATTACAAATTTTGCCACTGATACAACAACTGTGATTGGCTTTCAGGGCATAATTCTTTCAGTTTTAACATCCATTTGATGAATTTCAAGATTGTTAATGGCTGCAAAAGCGATTAATATTTTTATAGATGTTATTCTACTTACTGGTGAATAGGTATCAAAGAAGTCTATACCTTCTTTTTGTTTGAAGCCCTTAGCCACTAATCTGGCTTTATACTTGTCAATTAATCCATCAGCCTTTAGCTTTTTCTTAAAAATCCACTTGCACCCTAGAGGTTTCATACCAGATGGTAAGTCTACCAACTTCCAGGTATGATTGTGCATGATGGGCTCAATTTCACTATTAACAGCTTATTTCCAAAAGAGTGCTTTTGGATTAGGCATTACCTCTTTGAATGTCTGAGGTTCATCTTGTAACATATAAGTTACATAATCAGGACAAAAGGACTTTATAACTTTTGGTCTCTTACTACATCTGGGTTCATCTTCAGGATATTTTTCTGATGACTACTACTAGCAGTATTATCATAAGTTCTTTTATTTGAACTTATTTCTAATTTTCTTTTGCTTGAAAATATATCTTCAAAGAATGATGCATTCCTTGATTCCATGATTGTATTTTTCTGTATATCAGATATATTTGATTTATACATAAGAAAGCGATATGCACTACTATCATGTGCATAACCGATAAAAATACAATCAACAGTTTTAGATCCTATTTTGACCTTTTTGGGGTCCGAAATAGCTACTTTAGCTAGACACCCCCACACTCTTAAGTAATTGTAAGAAGGCTTCTGTTCTTTCCATAACTCATATGGAGTAACATCCTTCTTCTTAAGAGGTATTTTTTAAGAATATGATTTGCTGAGAGAATTGCTTCTCTCATAAATTCTGTGGTGTACTAGAATTTATCAACATAGCATTCATCATTTCTTTTAATGTGCGATTTTTGCGTTCCGCAATTCCATTAGATTGAAGTGAATAAGAGCCGTAGTTTGATGAATAATGCCATGTTCTTGACAGATTCATCAAAAGGTGTATCATATTCTTTACCTCTATCACTCCTTATGGCCTTAGTCTTTTTACCAAGTTGATTTTTAACTTCATTCTTATAACATTTAAAGATTTCTAAAGCCTCATCTTTAGACTTTAGTAGATACATATAGCAGTTTCTTGTTGAATCATCAATAAATGTTATAAAATACATTTTACTTTCTTGAGTTTGAACTGACTTTAAGTCACATAGATTACTGTGAACTAAGTCAAGAGGTTCAGTATTTTTTCTACTGAAGAAAATTATATTTTTACTAACTTAGCTTCAACACACACTTCACACTTGTATTGTGGATCAATTTCATGATTAAGTAATAATTCTAATTTCATTAATTTTTGTAATGAATTAAAATTCACATGTCCTAATCTACCATGCTATAAACAAGAAGAATCAACCATATAAGCAGAAGAAGAAGCTTTATTTATTTCAAGGTTTATGTGTACAGTCATTACATTAACCTTGAATAATCCATTATTCAAATAACTCCTTCCAATAAATATCCCTCCTAAGTAAGTACAAATTTATTAGACTTAAAAACCATCTAAAGCCGTATTTGCTTAAGAGGGAGTCTGATATAAGATTCTTCCGGATGTCAGGGACATGTAGCACATCGTTAAGTAGAAGCTTCTTGCAAGATGTCATCTTCAAAACAATGCGGCCAAGTCCTTCTATCTTGGATGTAGCAGAGTTACCCATGACCAGATTTCTACCATTGATAGGAGTATATGATGAGAACATACTCTTATCAGAGCAAACATGTCTGGTAGCTCCAGTGTCGATGCACCACTCATTAGCTTTGTCAACCATGTTTGCTTTAAACACAATAGCTGACAGCATCATCTCGGATATCTCTTGGGATAGGGTTTCAGTAATGTTAACTTCTTTCTTTTCTTTTTTCTTGAAACGACAGTCCTTGGATTTATGTCCTTGCTTTCCACAGACAAAGCACTTTCCCTTGAACTTATATTTCTTTGGATTGCCCTTTTTTTGTTTAAAGCCTTCGTATGAAAACTTGCGTTTCTTTCTTCCTTCTATGAGGTTGGCCATTGGCTCAGTAGGTTGTCCTCCTGTCTTCTTGTCTTAGCTCTTATTGTCTTCCTCGATCCTCAGGCGACAATTAGATCTTCAAGTCTCATCTCCTTTCGCTTATATTTCAGGTAGTTCTTGAAGTCTTTTCATAATGATGGTAACTTCTCTATGATGACAGCTACTTGGAATGACTCACTGAGAGATATTCTTTCTGCATGTATCTCATGCAGATGATCTAGATTCTTGAACTTGCTCTATAACAGTTTTATGGTCGACCATTTTGTAGTCTAAGAACCTTCCAACCATAAACATCTTATGTCCAGTATCCTCTGTCTTATACTTTTTATCCAGGGATGCCCATAACTCCTTGGCAGTAGCAATACTACTGTACACATTGTACAAGGTATTATCCAGACCATTTAGGATGTAGTTCTTGCAAAGGAAGTCTAAATGCTTCCATGCTTCCACTGCAGCAATTACTTGCTTCTCGGATAGATGGATCTTCATTCAGTACTCTAACCAGATTCAGAGTTGTGAGGTAGAATAGCATCTTCTATTGCCATCTTTTGAAGTCCATGCTGAAAAACTTCTCCGGTTTCTTAGCTTGAACGGATGTCGTCATTGTAGCCATCTGCAACAGCACTTTCGATAGCAGAAAAATTGTATTAAGATTATTGGTGCAGATTGTGGCTACCTAATTGATAAGACTGAGTCTAGAGTTATACTCTATGTCCTTAAGACAATTTTGTCCCGCAATGGTGCTTACGGTCAGTATGACGATTGTCTCTCAGGATACAACATCTTCTTTTGATGAAAGTAGCACTACAATTCATCAAAAATTTGAACCAAGAATGCTTCTCTCTTTTTAATGCACTATAGTTATACATTCCTAAGGAGAGTATGCAAATGCCTAAGAAAGGGAAAATGATTGGATTGATTGGAATCAATTTGGAATGAATAAAATGCAAGGATCTAGGGTCCTATTTATAGGTTTTAGGTGCCTTTTGAAAGCAATCCTACGGATTTAATTTAAATTGAATTACTTTGATCGGATTTGATCAAAGGATGTGAGGGTAAGGGCTTATCACCCTTGATATGCCCAGTCGTCTTTGTGATCTTTAGATTAGGCATCCGATAAGCCTTTCCATGATCTAAAGGTCGTTTCTTCGATCAGATAAGCTAATTCCACGATCGAATAAGTTATAGCATGGCTTTGATACGCCTTTTTACGATTGAAATGTTGACTTATTACAACAGCCTGATTGGAGCGATGCCTTATCTCGGATGGATGCTTATTACCAATGGTCAACAGTTGACCGGCAGCCAATGGGTGTGAGCCATTGGATCGACACTATCACGATCGCAATCATGATTTGATCACCACATCTTAACCCTTCATCCGATCGATTAACGATCAGTCTAATCCTGATATAATGATCAACGGTCAATTGATCTCAGCCCCTTATCTTAATCCGATCAGTCTCCACCGTCAGTTCCTCATGATCAAAAAAAAAATTTAAGTGAACCTTTCTTTCTTAATTTTTTTATTTTATCTTTATTTACATAAAACATAGGATGCATAACAATTGAAATGATCATGCGTTAGAACGGCATCATCGTTCATTCTTTCTAGGTAAATAGTATCATGAGGTAGAAATTTTATGCCTTAATTTTAACCTTCAGATTTTATTTTAATGAAATAGAAAGCGTCCTTCGCACGCGCACGGGCCCTCAAGCTCTCCACTTATGGTAAACCTAAGGAACTTAAGCTTCAAGAAGATGTTTCCATATAAGTAACCTTCCTTTCTTAATTTTTTCGATATGGAACTAAATGTCCTCATAATTTCTCATTCACCCACATAAGGAGTAATGGACTTTCAAGGACCATTTAAGTATTCCAGGCCTATTTTTGGCCCATTACCCAACAGTGATGAGCAGCTCAGATTTAGCTTTAACAAGGTTGGAAAAGTCTTTGTACATCGCTTCCGGTGCGGTAAGTCCTACGTGGGCTGCACTGCCTCTCCTGATTGGTCCACGTGGATCCTACGTGGCTGACTGATGCGGAACGGTATGGCTCTGCTACATGTTACGTTCTGATCATGACGGCCATTAAAAGTGCTTCGCCTTTATTTTAAAATTACTGTGCAGACGAAAATGCCCTTTTCCTCCAGCCTACTTCTACCGTCATTTTTTCTTGGATTACATCTGTGCAAGAAAAACTCTTTCTTCCCCCTCGCTCTGGCTTTCGAATGCAAGGAATCAGTCCAAGGTTTGAGCTCTGAGAGTCCGATTGGAAGAAAATATTTCAGCTTCGAGGCTGGAATACGTAGCTACTGAAGTCTTTGTACAAAAACGTCTGAGAAAATGTCATCAAAAAGTCTTTGTTCCCATTTCTTTGTAAAGCTCCTTTATTACACTAACTATTTTTTGTCGTTAGAGGAAGTTAATGCATTAGGAAACCGTTTAATGCGCAGGTAATTTCCTTAGACCAAAATAGTTATGACATTCTGGGAGTCATAACTGTTTGGAGTTTAGTGTTTTGTAGCATGAATGTCATACTGTTTTAACTAGGATGTTATAACTTATGAACTGGGGTGTCGTCAGAGTGTTTCGGCGGCCTATATTCTCCGTTATTTCCTTTCCATCTAGCTCTAGTGTCGTCATTTGACAACTCGGGTGTCCTATGATTTTCTGCATTCAGTTTCAGCTAGGGTGTCCCAATATGAGAGCTGGTGACGGTTGGGGCGTGGCTTAACGGTTGCATCTGGGGTGTCATCATAAAACTATGACACCCCAGATTTGCTGTTAAGACACCGTAGTTACAAGCCTACGACACCCGTGCTCCAAACGAATGTTGGAGAAAAGCCTTGCGACATCGCAGGAGAAAATCGGCCAAAATCAATGACAACTCCCCAGGAAAAAAGTCAGGAGTATTGCGACACCCAAGTTAAAGTAATAAGACACCTCTGTTAAACAAATACGACACCCCAGTTATGCTCGGCCGAAAATCCTTCGCGATCCAGTTCAAACATCACGGCACCCTAGCGACAACGCTACGATACCAGTGCTTATAACCTTACGACACCCAAGGAGGAATTCGCCAAAAATCATTCGTGATACCGCAGTTGAAACGTTACGATACCCTAGCGGCAACGCTATGACACCCATGCTTATAACCTTCGCGATCTTCGTTTGTTGCTTTCGGGGTGTCGTAGTTTGTTCTCTGGGGTGTCTTTAACTGCTAAAGGGTGTGTCGTACTTATAACTGATGCTGGAGAGAAGGCCCGCGACACCCCAAGAGGAATTCGCCCAAAAATCTTGCGACACCCAAGTTGAAATGTTACGACACCTAGCGACAACGCTACGACACCCGTGATTATAACCTTCGCAATCTTCGTTTGTTGCTTTCCGGGGTATCGTAGGTTGTTCTCTGGGGTGTCTTTAACTGCTAAAGGGGGTGTCATTATTTTTTATATGGGGTGTGTAAGTTGTTTCATGGGGTGTCGTTAGTTCCTGCCTGAACATTTTCAGCTACGGTATCGTAATATGTGAACCTGGTGTCGTTAGGCCCTTCCTCAATGTGTTATGAATGGGTGTCGTAATTTTACAGCTTCGATGCCGTTTTTTGTAAACTGGGGTGTCATGACTTCTAATTCGGCTGTTGTAAGTTCATGTCTTTAACTATTAATAGGTGTCGTAGTTTTTAACTAGAAAGACGAACAAGGAGCCATTATTCAGATCATAGATAACATGTATACCTGGTATTTGAGGTTCAATCATAATCATGTTGTTGTATTTCTTCAAGTGAGGTGTCATATTTTTTTAACCTTGGTGTCCTAATGCTTTGTCAGGATATATTGACAGCTAAATCTATGGATATCATTGTTCATGACTGTGTGCCTATATTTTCATAGACGATGCTGAAATTATAGATCGGAAAGAAATCGAGCACACTTCGGCCGTGCACCTTCACCCATCGCTCCAAAAGCAGGGGTTGATACTGTAGTTCCTCAAACTGGAATGGAATTTAATTCAGCAGATGATGTATATACTTTTTACAATGGATACGCAAAAAGAGTTGGTTTTGGAATCACAACAGTGTGTAGCAGGACCAACAATAACAAACAACTTTGCTTCAAGCACCTGGCGTGTTGGAGGCAAGGAAAATCTAGAAAAATAGAGAAGAGTATGAATCATAGGGATACTGGGAAAGTTGATTGCATGGCATCCATAAAAGCAAGACTGAATGCTACAAGTGGTAAGTGGATATTGGTTGAGGTTTCTCTAGAACATGACCATGGGATGTCCATAACATCAACTGGTTATCTACGGTCTCATAGGAGGATCAGCACACCAGAGAAGGCAGAGATCAGCAATTTACATGCCGTGAATGTTCCGACAACTCAGATATACTCTGCCATAACAAGGAGAAAAGGGGGCAGAAGATAATTGGATTTCACCGAGAAGGATGCTCATAATTTTATTTATCGCGAACGTCAGTCTAAGCTAAAAGAAGGAGATTCTCAATCGATGGTAATCCATTTCACCAAAATGCAACTCAGAAATCCCAATTTCTTCTATACCTTAGACCTCAATGATAATGGTCATCTCAGGTCTATCTTCTGGATTCATCTAAGGTCAAGATTGGCATGCACATACTTCGATGATGTTCTAAGCTTTGACTCAACTTACTTGACAAATAGATATCAAATGCCTTTTTGTCCATTCGTCGGGGTCAACCATCATGGACAGTCCACCTTGCTTGGTTGCGCATTGTTGTCTGATGAAGTACTGAGACATATAAATGGGTTTTTCAGTCATGGCTGGATGCAAATGGTGGTCAAGCACCTATTGCCATAATAACTGACCAAGATAAGGCAATCGAGGCTGTTGTTAAAGAAGTTTTTCCTAACACACGACATCGATTTTGTCTTTGGTATATATTGAAGAAGATACCTGAAAAGATTGGCCACATTTTTACAGCAAATTCAAATTTATGGTTGATTTCGATGAGGCGATATATGATTCATTGACCATACAGTCATTCGAGAAAGGTGGGCATATATTATGGAGAAATATAAAGAATGCAAGGCTATAAATTGGTTCAATGTCCTTTACGAATGTCGAGATAAATGGGTCCCAGTTTACCTAAAGGATACATTCTTCGCAGGTTTGTATGTCATTGTCTTTGGTTTATGTTCGCGTTCAACGCTTCTTTTTTTGACAAAATTATGTACAGGGATGTCATCTTCAAAGGAGCGAGGGCATAAATCACTTCTTCGATGGGTTTATAAATTCGAAGACTACACTAACGAGTTCATAGGTAAGTACGAAGATGCCTTGAGAAAAGGTACGAGGCCAAAAATGAGGAAGATAATAGGATATTGCAAACGATTGCTTTCCTAAAGACATCATCACCTTCTGAGAGACAAGCTGCAGGAAGGTACACAAGGCGCATTTTCAAAAAATTTCAGAATGAGATCCTTGAAATGGCTGCATCAAATACTAAATTGATCAAGGAAGCTAATAACTGTTGTGTATATTCTGTAAAGTCGTATGAAAGGATTGAAGTCGATGGAATCGGCAAGGAGATGATCAAAGATTATATCGTGTCATATGATAGAAATATTGAGATGTCCAATGCCAGTGTTGATCCTTTCAGTTCAACGGTTACCTGTGTAGGCATGCCTTGTTGGTTCTTCATTAAAGCGACGTATTTCATTTACCAGATAAATACTTCTTGAAGAGATGGTGCAAGGACATGAAATACCAATTCGACGATTTCGACTGCAATACTAAGGTTGTGATAAAAGCATACAAAAATCACAATACGCGGTGATAATTTTTATTTGAAATGTCTTAATATCTGTTTTCGATAACATTATGTTATTGATTGTAGATATAGTTTGCTAAGTCATCGGATGATGAAGCTCGCAGAGATAGCCTCCATGTCTGAAGATGCATTTAATTTAGTGATGGATGGTCTAACACTTATATTCAAAATTATCGTGGATGCTAACTATGCAGCGAAGCCAAGTACAGAGCTTGTAATTCAAGATCCTGAGCAAATTAGGACAAAAGGTCACCCAAGAGAGAACAGTTAAAGAGTGGAGAGAGAAGTCAAGGCAAGTTGACGCTTCACAATGCAAAATGAAATAAGAGCTGCTTCAAGCAACAGGCAGACTTGTATGCAGACAATTAACACCGGAGAGGATATGGAAAGAATTGTACCACCTTCTGAAACTTTGATGGACGAGTTTGATGCTTATGTATTGAGTCAACTAACACAGGAGCATATATAAAACACGGGTGTCATAACTTTGTAACTAGGGTGTCTTGATCGCAAATAAGTGCTTTGTAACTAGGTGTCTTTTTCAGCCAAATGAAGTGCTCATCTCGCCAAGAAGATTTGATATTTTACGAATACGCTTGCAATGTTACGATACCCTAGCTCTGCCTAACGACACCCTTGCTTTAAAGCGACGACACCCGTGCGGAACTGTTAAGGTGGGGGGAGCGAGGACACCCCCGCTCTCGGCTAACGACATCCTAGCTTTAGCTCGATGACACCCGAAAGGCCAAATCCTATGACATCCCATTTCTCATGAAAGGACACCAAAGCTTTTAGCGCGATGACCTCCCAGCTCTGGGCTAACGACACCTAGCTTTAGCGCGATGACACTCGAAAGGCCAAATCTACGACATCCCATTTTCAAGAAAGGACACCATTGCTTTAGCGCTACGATACCCCCGCTCTTGGCTAACGACACCCCCGCTCTCGGCTAACGACACCCAAAAGGCCAAATCCTACGACATCTCATTTCTCAAGAAAGGACACCAAAGCTTTTAGCACGACGACCCCCCAGCTTTGGGCTAACGACATCCTAGCTTTAGCACGACGACACCCGAAAGGTCAAATCCTACGACATCCATTTCTCAAGAAAGGACACCATTGCTTTAGCGCTACGACACCCCCGCTCTCGCTAACGACACCCTAGCTTTAGCTCGATGACATTCAAAGGCCAAATCCTACGACATCCCATTTCTCATGAAAGGACACCAAAGCTTTTAGCGCGATGACCCCCAGCTCTGGGCTAACGACCTAGCTTTAGCGCGACGACACCCGAAAGGCCAAATCCTACGACATTCCATTTCTCATGAAAGGACACCAAAGCTTTTAGCGCAACGACCCCCAGCTCTGGCTAACGACACCCTACCTTTAGCTCGACGATACCCGAAAGGCCAAATCCTACGACATCCCATTTCTCAAGAAAGGACACCATTGCTTTAGCACTACGACACCCCCGCTCTCAGCTAACGATACCCTAGCTTTAGCTCGATGACACCCGAAAGGCCAAATCCTACGACATCCTATTTCTTACAAAAAGACACCAATGCTTTTAGCTGACGATCCCTCAGCTATGGGCTAACAACCCTAGCTTTAACGCGACGACCCGAAAGGCCAAATCCTACGCACCCCTGTTCTCAATTTACATTCTAGTTTTCAATTTACGACATCATATATGAAAACTTAAGAAATTGTGAAGTAGAAAAGGCATAAATATGAATAAATCGTGGACACCCCTGTTTTCAATATAAAATTTTTGCATTTGCATTAAATCTGAAATAGTGTTAATATGAATAAATTACATTAAATTTTCAATCAAAGAAGAATGAAAAAATTAAGAACAGTTTGTGACAAGGTCGTTGATCTTTTGGTTCAGGCCCTCTCTCAATATCGTCGCAGCTAATTGTCGCCGGTAATCTCTTACTTCCTCCTCTGTTAAATCCATCTTCATATCAGGATTGTCCTGTCGAGCAAGACATTCCATGTATCTCAGATAGTATAGGCCGCAATCCAACGATCTGGCCGGTTGACTTGGGCAATCCAAAATCTCTTCCATCGGCCAAGTCATCACCTCCTTATCGCAGTAGATATGGAATATGTGGCCAAGAATTGTATGCCATTTCTTCGCATTGGCCTTGTACCTAGCATTGCGTTTTAATGAATTCAGGTGCATAAACACCTTTCTTTCCATGTCGACAGCAACCGGATGCTAGTGCGAGTTATCGGAGTTTATTATGGTGAAAAAAAATTGAATTGGGCCTTATCTTCATCGGATACATTGTCAAATATTGAAGCCCCTGATGTTGCAGCGAGTTCATGAGCAGTTAATGGAGAAGTCAGACACAAAGCGGCTACGAAAACTGATGCAAAGATGAACTTATGGTATCGGTCCGGATCCTCCATCCAGTTGCACATCAAAAACTCCTGGCCGGCATCAATTATCTGCCAATGGAATGTAAACCGATTAATATAATTCTAAAATCAACAACTAGAAAAGGTTTCTTGAGATACTTACATCATCTATTATCATATCATTGTTAATGAGATCTTGAAGACTTTTCCTTGTTACAACGCTACCTAACTTATTGGTGTACACGATCTCGTCGGTTAGTCGTTCGCTCAAAAATTTTAATAATTTGGTCATCTTCGACCGTTGTGTTGGGCTTTGATGTGCCCACTGTCTTCGACGACTTTCTAGGATGGGTTGTCTCATAAGAATCTCCTCTGACCTTGGATGCCTTTCGCTTCCTCGGCTCTTTTTTAACCCTCTTAACAAGCGAAGGCATTCCAACGATTTCTATGTCCACATCATCACCCTTTGGCGCAGGGGTGCCAAGTTTATTATCAGATTTGGAATCCTCTTGGCCCTCTGTAGAATGCCCCTCCCCCCTCTTCTCCTCTCTTTATTTTCATTCCCATGCTCTATTTTATCGTAAGGAATCCCCCTCCAATCTCTTCTCCTCTGTTTTTGCATTCCCGTCTCAGTTGGACACTCGGAGGAATGGTCCTCCTCCATCTTCTTCTCCTCAGTATTTTCTTTCCCAGGCTCGAGAAGTCACTCCAGGGAATGCCCCTCCTCTTTCTTCCCGTCTTTCTTGTCCTTCTCATTTCTTGCATTGTTTTCCTTTCTGAGCAGTGATTAAGGAGGCTCTCAGCAATGGACAGCCTATGCCTGACATCGTCGAGTTGATCCTTAACGCAGGCCAATTCAATCCTCAACTCGGCACAGCTTGCGCAGCTATCTATTGGTTCAGGCGATGCTACTGTCTGTTGAGTGAGAAGCCAGCGCTCTTGTGACAGTGGTACAGTAGCTCCCTCCAACTGCAAAGCAAGATGATAAACAAATTAATATTAAGTAAAATATTAACACATTAAGTGGAAAAATATGGTCAGAGCAATGAAGCAATGTATTAGCTTACTAAGTCATGAGGCTGCATGTTGGCAACCCGAACCGACTGGATCTTCATTTGGTTGTCATACCACTTCAAGAGCCGGGGCAGTTTATCGGGATATGCTGGTGCTCGCATTGATGTATGCTCGAGGAACCACGCCTAAACATGATAATTTTTGGATATAAAAAAATATAATATTAACAAAAAATTATACTAAGGACACTATTTCTGCATCTCAATAATCCTTACCACCAGCACTGCCGAGCATCCGAACAGGGTAGGCTGCCTCCTAACCTTTTTTGCTCTCTTTGAGTGGACCGGCTCCTCGGAACGCAAGCAAGCAACTACTTCTGGCAGAGCCAGACAATCAACTCCTTGAATGCCGAAGCCCAGTCAATCCTATCCAGTTGACTTAAGTCATCCAAGTGCTGGATGAGATACCGTGGACATCTCTGATTAGACTTTGGAGCCAAAAACATGGCAAACATGTAGGCGATCCAAAGTTTGACGGTGTCCTCGACATCCTCCTGTACCTTAGATGATCGGAGTCGAAATATTAACTTCTCCAAACCTTCTTGACGAAGATCTAAATCCTGGCCAAATCATCTGAACAACCTTCCGTTGAACAACTGGCTGGACGTGTCGATCTTCTTCCCATGAGCTGAAAGACCCAGAATAAGTGCGACTTCATTGGCATTGAATAGAACTGGCTTGCCACAGAAAATGAACTCGTCGCCTCCATTGTGACATCTTATGATGTCTTCTAGCAGTCGCCCATCGACTTCAAATAAGTTTTGTATGCTGTCTAGTAAACCCCATCTTCCAAACCTTCTGAACGTATACGGCCGGCCTGCAACTATTCTTAAACAACTGGGAAGCCTTCACTCGGGGACTGGAATAATTTTCATGTCATCTGAAATAGGGGGTAAAACATACTTGTCAGCTGGGTGCCATTATGTATGAACTAGGGTATCATGACAGTTTAAGAGAGGATGTCATAATATCTCAACAAAGGGATAAACATACCTGAAGGAGATGCATCCTCATTCGAATGAAGAACGATGTCCTTGCTTTGTTCCGCCATTTTCTCCTTCTGGTTCTTTGTTCGCGGTCTTCGTCCACAAACGAAAGCACTCATCTCCATGAATGAAGTAGATGGAAGAAAGAACTATGGAAGAAATTTAGGACACCAGTGGCTTCTCGAGCAACAAATGAAGGACCTCTAGGGTTCAAAATTTTTTTATGCCGACCTCAGAGAAATATGAAAGGACACCAGGAGTGCCACGATCATATCACTGATACTCAAACCCGTAGGAACCGGCCACGTTATGCAACTTTTCTCAAAAGATGGCATAGCTGAGTTACTAGGGTGTCGTCAATTACAACTAGGGTGACGTCAAAATTCCCGCCTAGTTCAAATATATCGTAGTGGTGTCATAAGTTTATACCAAGGGTGTCGTAACGTTTCAACTAGGGTGTCATGAACGAAACCCCATGAAACAACTTACGAAACCCCAGCTCTCATCTGACGACACCCTAGCTTTAAGGCAACGACACCCGTACCGGGACTTGTTAAGGCGGGGACCTACGACATCCCCGACTTAGGCTGTTATGACACCCCAGCTCTCATCTGACGACACCCTAGCTTTAGTGTGACACACCCATGCGGGGACTGTTAAGGCGAGGACCGACGATATCTCCGACTTAGGCTGTTACTGTTGGAGAGTTAATCCCCGAGACATGCATATTTTAAAATTTGATAACAATTATCAATGCGAAATTTAAAGATTACATATTAATCTTTCTAACATGCATCAAGATCATATCTTTGCCTTATATTATAAGATCGTTTGATCTAAGTATTGCATATAAATTAAATAATTAAGATCATATCTTAATCTTCAAGATGAGAAGTCATACTACTCATCTTGAAGCCTGCCTTAAGATCTAAGGATCAAATCACTCACCTTAAGAACAGTAGGTAAATCCTTTGTGCTCTGCAGTCGTTCAATCGTCCGGCCTCTAGTATTGTCCACGAGAAGCCCCGAATGATCGGATTCCCGGGAGTGCTAGCTCGCGGAAAAATAATTTTGCTGATCTTGAATTCTTCCACTTGAATCTTCCTCCAAGATCCACCAAGCTTTGCTAACACTAAAATCACACAGAATTTTCTGTTCTAACTCTTAGAACTGTAACACTTGGTTCTAACTGTTTAGAATTTTTGATCTCTTTTGATCTTGTGTTATGTTATCTGGTGAGGGATGTCCTCTATTTATAGTTTCATATTAGCCAGCCTATTGAATTCTAACATTTATAATTCCGCTGTTTTTGTGAAAACCAAAGAGACATATTAAATTCACACACTTATCAATGCATGAAGAGTTGTGTGGAGTGCTCTTCCAAAGAGGCACATTAATTTACACACTTGTCAAATGGAGAGTTGTGTGGAGTACTCTTCCAAAGAGACATTAATGCACGAGAGTTGTGTGGAGTGCTCTTCCAAAGAGGTACATTAATTCATACACTTGTTAATGCACGGAGAGTTGCGGAGTGCTCTTCCAAAGAGGCACCTTTTAGCAAAATTTATGTTTCTTGAACTTGGGAATCATTTGAAGAAGACTAAAAGTTATAAATTAAATTCTGCATGAGAATTTAATTTCTCATGAGATGAGATTTTAGCCATCTCATCATGCGAGAAAACCTTTTTCACACATGGGGTTGGATTTTTTGGTTTTAAGCTAATTTGAATTTATTGGATTAAACCAATATAGATCATGGTCCTAGCCCAAATCAAATTTGGCTAGTCCTGAATCTATTTAAATCCAAATCAAGTCTAATTTCAAATCAATATTTGAAATTGATTAGTCCTTCTAATAGACTTAAACCAAATTGAATCTTATTCACTTGTACTTAACCCAATTGAGATAATTCAATCAATCAAATTGATTAATTAAATCATATAATTCTCAATCGTTGATCAGCAAATAGATCATCCTAGGAAACTTCTATGCGTGTGACTCTCTAGGTTCGAACCTAAGCCGGTAGCATAGAAATAACTTTCTATACTAATCGATGTGCCCATCTAGCAATGGAACCCGACGTCCGGATAGGTCGAAGAGTTGCCGAGCAAACTCCAAGAACCCTAAGAAACAGTTACCGTATAATTCATCCTCTTGACCACAAATGCTAAGGATGGCTTAAGAGCCTGTCAACTCTAAACAGCAAATCCATAAAGTGATTTCAATTTTAGTGATCATGTGACTTTCACATGAAGTGCCTTGGCCAAGGTCTTGCTAAATTGAAACACAAGCATTTCTCCTTTTAACGGGATAGGTCAAATTCCATCTTGATCCACAACTGACTACCACAAGTACTTGACTGCACCCAGTAACCTTTCGTAGCTGGATTAGAAATCCAGGTGGTCCGGCACCTAAGTACAATGAGTTGCTTGTAAGCCACTGGTTGTGATCTTCAGGTCTGAAGGATACTTATACCTATATCTTCTCGGATTAACTCTTGACAGTAGAGTATCCGAAAATGAGTCACGTTCGGTGAAATGTACTCCTACACTTTCACCTGTATGTCATACCAGTGTCTCTACACTCCTTGGTTAAGAGGACAACCAACAAATATGATATACAACATCCTATAATTGATAGTACTATGGCCCTGTCATAGTATATCATTTGGTCGCGAACTCTTTTAAGGACCTTCAAAGATAAATCCTCCTTTATCGTGAAGGAAGATCCTGAGGGCTTCATTACTATTAGGAGTATTAAGAAGATGTTCTTGTAATGAATAAACTGCCAAATAACTTTTATTAATATATCAATTTATATACAATTTACATCAGCACAATCATCAAATGATTGGCTTTAGGATACAATTCCCAACAAACTCCCACTTAGCCTAAAGCCACTCATTACAGTATCTAATACCCATCTTCAACTTATAGTTGTCAAACTCCTTGATGCTGAGTGCTTTAGTAAATGGGTCACCTAGGTTTTCCTTTCCATCAATCTTCTGAAGATTTATGTCACCTCGGTCTACAATCTCTCGAATAAGATGAAACCGACGCAGTATGTGCTTGGTGCGCTGATGTGCTCGTGGTTCCTTTGCTTGAGCTATGGCACCAGTGCTGTCACTGTACAACAGGACTGGTCCATCTATGGAAGGTGTCACTCCAAGCTCGGAGATAAACTTTCGCAGCCACACAGCTTCTTTCGCAGCATCTGATGCAGCGATGTACTCTGCCTCGCACACCGAATCTGCCACTGTATGTTGCTTGGAACTTTTCCAGCAAACAGCTCCACCATTTAGGATAAACACGAAACCCGATACACTTTTGCTATCATCATGATCTGATTGGAAACTGGAATCAGTATATCCAACAAGTTTCAAATCAGACTCTCCATAGACTAACCACTGGTCCTTAGTATTTCTCAAATACTTAAGGATTGTCTTAACAACTTGCCAGTGTTTTTCTCCTGGATCAGATTGGTATCTACTCACTACTCCTAGTGAGTATGCCACATCTGGTCTTGTACATGTCATGGTGTACATAATCGATCCTACTGCCGAAGCATATGAATTCGACTCATACGTTCTCTTTCATTAGGAGTTGTCGGACAATCCTTCTTAGAAAGATGAATTCCATGGCCTATCGGAAGATAGCCTTTCTTGGAATTCTCCATGCTAAACCTCTTTAGCACTGTGTCAATGTACGTAGATTGGGATAAACCAAGCATCCTCTTAGATCTATCTCTATAGATCTTCATCCCTAGGATGTATGATGCTTCTCCCAGATCTTTCATGGAGAATTGTGATGATAACCATGTCTTTATTCCTTGTAATGCAGGGATATCATTCCCGATTAAGAGAATATCATCCACATATAATACAAGAAATACAATAACGGAATCGTTAGCCCATTTATAAATGCAAGGTTCTTCTTTATTCTTAATAAAGCCATAAGATTTGATCACTTTATCAAATCGTATGTTCCAACTCCTAGATGCTTGCTTAAGTCCATAAATAGACTTCTGTAGCCTGCACACTTTAGACTCGTCTTCAGATATAAAACCTTCAGGCTGTATCATATACACCTGTTCTTCTAAATCACCATTTAGAAAAGCGGTTTTAACATCCATCTGCCAAATCTCATAATCGAAGTGTGCTGCTATAGCTAGCATAATCCGAATGGATTTCAGCATTGCCACAGGAGAAAACGTTTCGTCATAGTCAATACCATAACGTTGACGATACCCCTTGGCAACCAGACGTGCTTTATAGGTCTCAACCTTTCCGTCTGCGCCTCTTTTCCTCTTGAAAACCCACTTACACCCTATGGGTTTTATCCCTTCGGGTGGGTCAACTAATGTCCATACATTATTGTCCTTCATGGAATCAAGTTCGGATTTCATGGCATCAAGCCATTTATTAGAGTCAGTCCTTTGCATAGCATCCATATAGGTGATCGGATCCTCGTTGTTCTCATCGAGTTCAACAGGATCATCGTTCTGGACCAAGAAACCTAAGTATCTGTCCGGTTGATGTGGTACTCTACCAGATCGCCTTAATGGTGCATCTAAAATGGGTTTTGAGTTTGATCTAATCAACTCAGATTCTAAGGGTTCACTGGTTTGTGTTGTTCCTTCTACTTGATGAACTTCCTCAAGTTCAACATTAGAGCTATTTGTTCCTTCACTAAGGAACTCCTTTTCAAGAAAAACTCTATTACTAATGAACAACTTTTGTTCTTCAGTATTGTAGAAGTAATATCCTTTGGTTTCTTTCGGATAGCCGATGAAAAAATATTTGTCAGATTTGGGTTCAAGTTTGTCTGATTTTGCACGTTTCACATAAGCCGGACACCCCCAGACTCTCAGATAGGTAATAACCGGTTTATGTCCATACCACATCTCATGTGGAGTTTTAGAAACAGACTTACTTGGAACCTTATTAAGAATATGACAAGCTGATTCTAATGCGTATCCCCAAAATGATATTGGCAAGCTTGCAAAACCCATCATGGACCGAACCATGTCTAACAGAGTTCGATTCCTTCTTTCCGACACACCGTTATGTTGCGGTGTTCCAGGAGGAGTCCATTGGGAGAGAATCCCATTCTCCCTTAAATATGTCACAAATTCATTGGAAAGGTATTCGCCTCCTCGATCTGATCGAAGGGTCTTAATACATTTTCTGTTTGTTTTTCTACTTCTTTATGATATAGTTTGAACATTTCAAACGATTCAGATTTATGTCGCATAAGATAGACATAACCGAACCTAGAAAGGTCGTCTGTAAAAGTAATGAAGTAGTAATATCCACCTTTGGCACAAGTGCTCATTGGTCCACATACATCAGTATGTACTAGACTCAATAGCTCTTTGGCTCTTTCACCTTTTCCAGTAAAAGATGACTTGGTCATTTTACCAAGAAGACATGATTCACAGGTAGTTAATGATTCACAATCATCAACTCGAAGGATGCCCTCCTGAGTTAACCTGTTTAATCTGTTCTTATTGATATGACCCAGCCGATGGTGCCAAAGATAAATGTCTGTGACATCAGTTGTTCTAGGGCGCTTACTTGATTGTACACTACATTCACAGGCTGTGATAATATATAAATGCCATTAGATAAATGCCCAGTCATTACAGTGACTCCATTCATAATGATATTCAAAGTAACATCCTTTATTGAAATTTCATAATGACTTTTGGCCAGAAGGCCTACAGAAATTACGTTCAACAAGAACGTTGGGCAAAAATGACAATCATTTAGTATAATGACATTTCTATTGAAAACTATTTCAAGAACTCCTAATGCCAGAACTGGAACTAATCTTCCATCGCCGACATTAAGGAATCTTTCATTGTCCTCAAATCTTCTGGTGACCTGTAGTCCCTGCAATGAATTGCAAATGTTAAAAGGACTCCCGGTATCCAATACCCAGGTCTGATTATCATATACAGAAAAATTACAAGGTGTTATCATATAAATACCTTGTTGAGCAACATCTTGCTCCTTTTTCTTCTTGGCCTGTTTGGATCAAGTGTGGCAATGTAAAGAGGACAGTTCCTCTTCCAGTGCCCTTGCATCTTGCAGTGAAAGCATTCAGCTTGACTTTTATCAACTTTCTTCTTCTGCATCTGACCCCTTATAGATGTCCTAGCATGTTGCACCTTTTTATTATTCTTTTTCTTCTTCCCTTTCCCAAAGGGTTTACGCCCTACCTTAGATCCTTCAACCACATTAACCAAACCCTTAGAGAGCTGGTTATCCTTCTCAAAGTTCTGTAACAACCCCAACAAACCGTGGTAGTTGACTGCAGGCTTTGTCATTCGAAAATGAGTAAGGAAAGGTCGGAAGGATGGAGGCAAGGAATTCAGGATCGCATCTTTTCCCAACTGCTCATGTAAGGGAAAGCCGAGCTTGCTTAGGAGTTCTATCTTCTCGATCATGTACAATACATGATCAGTGACAGGAGATCCATCCCTCATTCGAGCATTGAAAATAGCACAACTAGTCTTGTGCCTTTCAACATCGTCGGGTGTGCCGAAAGATTCATTCAACGCTTGAATGATTTCTTCTGGCTGAGCATTCTCGAACCGGCGACCGAATTCATCGTTCATTGCTGCTAGCATGATACAACGCACGCTAGTTCTATCATTGAGCCACTTCTGATAAGTGTCTCTCTCAGAACTTTGGGTGTTTGCATCAGGTATCTTTGGTGCAGGATTATTCAGAATATATAGAATCCTCTCATGCTCAAGGACGATCTTAAGTTTTCTGAACCAGCTATTGAAATTGGAACCATTCAACTTGTCACTATCCAATAGGGACCTTAATGATAAATTAGTGGCCATGTTCTGCATAAGGAAAAACTAAAGTTTATTAGTATATAAATTGATTCAGTCTAAAGACTTGGACTTTAGTCTAAAGATTCTCCCACTATTTTGTTCAAATTGGCAGCCTCTACACCCCAATTCGAAGAATTATTCTTAATTCTTTAGCGGGCACTAAGATCTACATAAACTACATACAGGCCCAAGTGAAGCTTGGCTAACCCATATGCATCTAAGAGTAGGTTCAAAACCAATTGTTTCCCAAAACAATTCTTAGTGTTCAGTTTTGCCCCATGTACCTCTTCAGCAGGCATGAAGTGCCTCCACTGAAAGTTCTGGTTAGGTCCAACCATTAAATGATATAATCAGTGTAACCTATCAATAGACAACCAAGCCCGAGTGAAGCTCGGCTCACCTGACTGTCTATTTAATAGTTACGCTGACTTATCATATAATGAATGATAATTCCGATGGTTGACAAGCACCAGGCATGGAGTGCCTCCAATGATTATCAAGACATCGGACTCATTATCACCCACCTTAATGGGAGGCTATGATCTAGTTATCATATAACTATTTCATTTTAAGGACCTAATAATTTTAGAGGATTTTAATAATATGAAGATAAATTGACTAATCAAGTTCTCCCACTGAATCTATGAAATCGGTAGAATGAAACAAGATTAAGTCAGGTTAAGTGGCACCTAAATCAGTCAGACTGATTTCCTTACAGGCATGGGTCAACCCGAATCAGGTAAATGATCTGAATCATAAATGGTTCACCACATTGACCAGGTGAGTGAGATCGATGGGAGGGATATGCCATTAACTCGTTAAAGACGCATCAATACGAGTAGCTCCCAATTAAAAACCATTCGATCGTTGATCCTAGAGCAACTTGCCAACTCACCTTGACATCATATGGTTAACCAATTCTGATTTGACCATCTAAGAGATTCATGCTCAACCACGGAGCCTAATCTACTTCCATTTGGTTTAATCAAAGAGAAGGACATGATCAACTACAACTATTGTTTGATTTAGAGCATTCTTAACCTAATCTAATTAGATTTGATCAAATACTCTTTTAGTCCAGTTGATTTAAACCTTAGGGTCTAACCCTTTATGGACCCGATTTAGCTAACCCAAAAGATTAAATATATTTCATGTTTACATGTCATATATTTCAATCAAGCATCACATGTATTATGTTACTACTCATAATTCCTATATTTAGATCATATCTAAAGAGATTATGAATTAACATTTGACATTCAAATTAGACTCTCATAAATATTGTATGTTTCATAACATAGACATCATGCCATCATATATCATATCTATGTTTTATACTAAACATGCAAATATCATGCTTTTATACAACATCAATATGTATCAAATATAAAACATCTTTTGAGAGTGTGTGTAATCTATGTTTTGATGCCAAAGCTCAATTTAAATTATCTTTAACATCAATGATAAAACAATAGCACGACAATATGTCACAGAATACCTCATTGAATGGGTAATTTGGATTTTCAATCCATCTGTGACCATATAGCCTTGTGATTAGTTTTAGCCATAATTACACAATTAATAAGAACATTAATTTACATGCAATAAATTAGATCAATAAGAAACCATGCTCTGATACCATTTGTAAGGAGAAATAGTCCGAGGCATGCATATTTTAAAATTTGATAACTATTATCATTGGAAAATTTAAAGATTACATATTAATCTATCTAACATGCATCAAGATCATATCTTTGCCTTATATTATAGATCGTTTGATCTAAAATATGCATATAAATAAATAATCAAGATCATATCTTGATCTTCAAGATGAGAAGTCATACTACTTATCTTGAAGCCTGCCTTAAGATCTAGGGATCAAATCACTTACCTTAAGAACAGTAGGTAAATCCTTATGCTCTGCAGCCGTTCAATCGTCCGGCCTCTAGTATTGTCCACGCGAAGCCCCGAATGATCGGATTTCGGGAGTGCTAGCTCGCGAAAAAATAATTTTGCTGATCTTGAATTCTTCCACTTGAGCTAACACTAAATCACACCAGAATTTTCTGTTCTAACTCTTAGAACTATAACACTTGGTTCTAACTGTTTAGAATTTTTGATCTCTTTTGATTGTGTTATGTTATCTGGTGAGGGATGTCCTATTTATAGTTTTTTTAAAACCAAAGAGACATATTAAATTCACACATTATCAATGATGAAGAGTTGTGTGGAGTGCTCTTCCAAAGAGGCACATTAAGCTTGAATGCACGAGAGGTGGAGCTCTTCCAAAGAGGCACATTAATTCACACACTTGTCAATGCACGGAGAGTTGTGTGGAGTGCGAGTGGCAAAGAGACAGCAAAATTTTTCTTGACTTAGGAATCATTTGAAGAAGACTAAAAGTTATAAATTAAATTCTACATGAGAATTTAATTTCTCATGAGATGAGATTTTAGTTATCTCATCATAGAGATCCTTTTTCACACAGGGGTTTGGGGTTTAAGCTAATTTGAATTTATTGGACTTAACCCACATAGATCATGGTCCTAGCCCAAATCAAATTTGGCTAGTCCTGAATCTATTTAAATCCAAATCAAGTCTAATTTCAAATCAATATTTAAAATTGATTAGTCCTTCTAATAGACTTAAACCAAATTGAATCTTATTCACTTGTACTTAACCCAATTGAGATAATTCAATCAATCAAATTGATTAATTAAATCATATACGATTCTCAATCGTTGATCAGCAAATAGATCATCCTAGGAAACTTCTATGCGTGTGACTCTCTAGGTTCGAACCTAAGCCGGTAGCATAGAAACAACTTTCTATACTAATCGATGTGCCCATCTAGCAATGGAACCCGACGTCCGGATAGGTCGAAGAGTTGCCGAGCAAACTCCAAGAACCCTAAGAAACAGTTACCGTATAATTCATCCTCTTGACCACAAATGCTAAGGATGGCTTAAGAGCCTGTCAACTCTAAACAGCAAATCCATAAAGTGATTTCAATTTTAGTGATCATGTGACTTTCACATGAAGTGCCTTGGCCAAGGTCTTGCTAAATTGAAACACAAGCATTTCTCCTTTTAACGGGATAGGTCAAATTCCATCTTGATCCACAACTGACTACCACAAGTACTTGACTGCACCCAGTAACCTTTCGTAGCTGGATTAGAAATCCAGGTGGTCCGGCACCTAAGTACAATGAGTTGCTTGTAAGCCACTGGTTGTGATCTTCAGGTCTGAAGGATACTTATACCTATATCTTCTCGGATTAACTCTTGACAGTAGAGTATCCGAAAATGAGTCACGTTCGGTGAAATGTACTCCTACACTTTCACCTGTATGTCATACCAGTGTCTCTACACTCCTTGGTTAAGAGGACAACCAACAAATATGATATACAACATCCTATAATTGATAGTACTATGGCCCTGTCATAGTATATCATTTGGTCGAACTCTTTTAAGGACCTTCAAAGATAAATCCTCCTTTATCGTGAAGGAAGATCCTGAGGGCTTCATTACTATTAGGAGTTTTAAGAAGATGTTCTTGTAATGAATAAACTGCAAATAACTTTTATTAATATATCAATTTATATACAATTTACATCAACACAATCATCAAATGACTGGCTTTAGGATACAATTCCCAATAGTTACAATACCCCAGCTCTCATCTAACGACACCCTAGCTTTAAGGCGATGACACCCGTGCGGGGACTGTTAAGGCGGGGATCGACGACATCCCCGAATTAGGCTATTACCGACACCCCAGCTCTCATCTGACGATACCCTTGCTTTAAGGCGACAACACCCGATTGGGACTGTTAGGAGGAGACCTACGACATCCCCTATTTAGGCTATTCCGATACCCTAGCTCTCATCTGACTACACCCTTGCTTTAAATCCTACGACACCCCATTTCTCTTAATAAGCGAAGGCAATCCATTGAATTGTATATCTCCATCATCACCCTTTGGTGCAGGGGTGACAAGTTTATTATCAGATTTAGACTCCTCTTGGCCCTCCGTAGAATGCCCTTCCCTCTCTTCTCCTCTTCTTTATATCCATTCCCATGTGCTCTCTATGGTCAGTTATAAGCACGGGTGTCGTAGCATTAGTGCTAGGGTGTCGTAAGGTTTAAACTGGGGTGTTGCGAAGGATTTTTGGCCGAATTCCTCATAGGGTGTCGCGGGGCTTCTCTCCATGGTCAGTTATAAGCACGGGTGTCGTAGCATTGGTGCTAGGGTGTCGTAAGGTTTAAACTGGGGTGTCACGAAGGATTTTTGGCAGAATTCCTCCTGTGGTGTCTCAGGGCTTCTCTCCATGGTTAGTTATAAGCACGGGTGTCGTAGCATTGTCGCTAGGATGTCGTAAGGTTTCAACTGGGGTGTCGCGAAGGATTTTCGGCCGAATTCCTCATGGGGTGTCGCGGGGCTTCTCTTCATGGTCAGTTGTAAGCACGGGCGTCGTAGCATTGGTGCTAGGGTGTCGTAAGGTTTAAATTGGGGTGTCGCGAAGGATTTTTGGCCAAATTCCTCATGGGGTGTCGCGAGGCTTCTCTCCATGGCCAGTTATAAGCACGGGTGTCATAGCATTGGTGCTAGGGTGTCATAAGGTTTAAACGGGGGTGTCATGAAGGATTTTCGACCAAATTCATCATGGGGTGTCGTGGGGCTTCTCTCCATGGTTAGTTATAAGCATGGGTGTTGTAGTATTGGTGCTAGAATGTCATAAGGTTTAAACTGGGGTGTTGCAAAGGATTTTTGGCCGAATTTCTCATGGGGTGTCTCGGGGCTTCTCTCCATGGTCAGTTATAAGCACATGTGTCGTAGCATTAGTGCTAGGGTGTCGTAAGGTTTAAACTGAGGTATCGCGAAGTATTTTTGGCAGAATTCCTCCTGGGTGTCGCGGGGCTTCTCTCCATGGTCAGTAATAAGCACGGGTGTGTAGCATTGGTACTAGGGTGTCGTAAGGTTTCAACTGGGGTGTCACAAAGAATTTTCGGCCGAATTCCTCCTGGGGTGTCGTGGGGCTATACTCCAGGGTCCGTTATAAGCATGGGTGTCGTAGCGTTGTCGCTTGGGTGTCTTAATATTTCAACTGCGATGTCGTAGATCTTTTTTTGGGTGAACATAACTTGGGTGTCGTAATACTTCCGGCCTGTTTCCTCTTGGGATGTTGTAAAGCTTATCCGTTCAACGTGCATTTAAACCACGGGCACCAAGTGGCCAATTGAATAATTGAAAAGTGTTCATTCCATCATGCGAGGAGAGACACTCTGATTTACTATAACGAAGACGCTAGCATGGCCGATACTTGTTCCGAATCGGGGATTGGAACACTGAGTTCGACGAGATTTGGTTTCCCGACACTCTCTTCAGTAATGGTTTCTGTCCCCCATCCCCCAACTCGACGGCTATAAAAGGGAAAGGATGAGTATTGCCTGCAACCACAGGAAGGGTAGACGACATCGGAGGTAGTTCAAGAAGGTTTAAGAAAGCTTCGCCCATGACGACATCAGAGGTAGACGAGCTGGCTTTTGCCTTTAGCATGAAACTTCGGCTCGATGGCTCCGATGAAGATGTGGAAAAGCAAACTGCCAAGGGAACGTTGAAGACCGACTCTGGTGGATCTTCGAAATCCCTTTTTGAGCATACAAGTGTGAAGAAGAGAAAGGGAGGAGACCATAGAGGTCCGTTTGGAAACGCAAAAAAGCATTCCGTATGAAATTGTAAAGAAAATTTGCAATGACTAATAATATTATAGATGAACTTGCGATTGCTTCGATGCTACTATGTTTTAATAGTAAATCTGAGGTATCGTAACTTTATTACGATGACGATTGATTTTCTCCTGAGATGTCGTAAAGCTTTTCACCTAAGCATGAACAGATGTCTTAGGTTTGTAACTAGGGTGTCGTACTATTTCAGCTTGGATGTCGTCACTGGTTTTCGGCCAATTTCCTCTTGGGATGTCGTAAATTTTCTCCTAAGCGTGAACGGGTGTCTTAGGTTTGTAACTTGGGTGTCGTAATAATTCAACTGGGGTGTCCTCACTGTTTTTCGGCCGACTACCTCGTACAATGTCACGAGGTTTTTCATTAGCATCCGTTGTAAGGCCACGAGTTTCATAAGTTTGAACCTACGGTGTCTTAACTGTAAAGCTGAGGTGTCGTAGCTTTGTTTCGACCAATTTACTCCTGGGATGTCGTAAAGCTTTTTCCCTAAGCGTAAACGGGTGTTTTAGGTTTGTAACTTGAGTGTTGTAATAATTCAGCTGGGGTGTCCTAACTGGTTTTCGGCTGATTTCCTCCTACGATGTCACGAGGCTGTTCTTCAGCGTCTGATGTAAGGCCACAGGTGTTATAAGTTTAAACCTACGGTGTCTTAACGGTAAAGGTAGGGTGTTCCGGGCAATTTCCTGAACGAGTGTCTTAGGTTTATAACTAGGGTGTCATACTATTTCAGCTAGAATATCTCACCGATTTTTGGCCGATTTCCTTCTGGGGTGTCGCGAGGCTTCTCTCTATGGTCAGTTATAAGCACGGGTGTCGTAGCATTGGTGCTAGAGTATCGTAAGGTTTCAACTGGGGTGTCGCGAAGGAATTTCGACCGAATTCCTCCTAGGGTGTCGTGGGGCTTCTCTCCATGGTCAGTTATAAGCATGGGTGTCGTAGCATTGGTGCTAGGGTATCGTAAGGTTTCAACTGGGGTGTCACGAAGGATTTTCAACCGAATTCCCCTGGGGTGTCGCAGGGCTTCTCTCCATGGTCAGTTATAAGCACGGGTGTCGTAGTATTGGTGCTAGGGTGCCGTAAAGTTTCAACTTGGGTGTCGCGAAGGATTTTCGATCGAATTGCTCTTGTGGTCGTAGCATTGTCGCTAGGGTGTCGTAAGGTTTCAACTAGTGTGTCGCGAAGGATTTTCAGCCGAATTCCTCATGGGGTGTCACGGGGCTTCTCTCCATGGCCAGTTATAAGCACGGGTGTCGTAGCATTGGTGCTAGGGTGTCGTAAGGTTTAAACTGGGGTATCGCGAAGGATTTTTGGCCGAATTTCTCATGGGGTGTTGCGGGGCTTCTCTCCATAGCCAGTTATAAGCACGGGTGTCGTAAGGTTTAAACTGGGGTGTCGCAAAGGATTTTCGATCGAATTCCTCATGGGATGTCGCGGGGCTTCTCTCCATGGTCAGTTATAAGCACGGGTGTCGTAGCATTGTCGCTTGGGTATCGTAAGGTTTCAATTGGGGTGTCGCAAAGGATTTTCGGCCGAATTTCTCGTGTGGTGTCGCGGTCGTTCTCTCCATAGTTAAAATGAGGACACTAGAGCTATATGGACAGAGAATAACTGGGAATATAGGTCGAGACACTCTGACGACACCCTAGTTCTAAGGAAGTTACCTGCACATTAAATAGTTTCCTAATGCATTAACTTCCTCTAACGATAAAAAACGATTGGTGTAATAAAGAAGCTTTACAAAGAAGTGGGAACAACGACTTTTTACTTCCTGGTACGAATGACATTTTCTTCAGAAGTTTTTGTACAAAGACTTCAGTAGCTACGTATTCCAGCCTCGAAGCTAAAATATTTTCTTTCGATCGGACTCTCAGAGCGAGGGCTCAGGATCTTGCTCAAACCTTGGACTGATTCCTTGCATTCGAAAGCCAGAGGAAAGAGTTTTTCTTGCACAGATGTAATCCAAGAAAAAATGGCGATAAAAGTAGGCTGGAGGGAAAGGGCATTTTCGTCTATACGGTAATTTTAAAATAAAGGCGAATCGCTTTTAATGGCCGTCACGATCAGAACGTAACATCGTAGCAGAGCCATACTGTTCCACATCGTCAGCCACGTAGGATCCACGTGGACCAATCAGGAGAGGCGGTGCAGCCCATGTAGGACTTGCTGCACCGGGGACGGTGTACAAAGACTTTTTCAACAAGGTTTAACTGTCCCATATTTTGTTCTTTTTACATGTGGACCTTTGTAATGGTTGAAACCGAGGATTTTTTTTGTTTTTTACTTTTTTTCTCACAAAAAAAATCACGGGCAAGCCAGAGAAGAAGATCCACTATAAAATAATAAATATCCAAGTCTCAAAGTCCCTTGCCAGAACTTGAGAAACAATCACAAGAGAATAATAGGGATATAAGGATTACGTCACCGAAAAATACGGTCTCCTGCGTTACCTCTTTATTTTCTTCCCTTCTCTTCTTTCTTCTTCTGTTGTTTTTCTTCTGCAGCTTCACGTGATTCCTAGAGTGGAAGTCCTTCCACGTAGTTAAGCACCAAGCAGCAGCCCTTCCTTCTTCCCCTAGCAATCCATGCTCCTAGAAAAAAGAAATACCTGCTACATGCTCCTCCTATTTTTTCCAGACGGCAAACAACATACGTACGGGGCATGTGCACTGAGGAAACCACAACAGTAAGTTAAGAGAGATTATTAAATGTGTTTAATTATTGAATCTGCTGTTATTTTAGCTCTTAGACGTTTAGCACGTTATCGCTAACTTCTTTAATTTGTTTCCATATTTCAGTGAATGATATATGGTGTAGTTGGTTTCCCATGACCCCATCATTTTTTCCAATAACTTATCATTGATATGAACATGTTCGTGAAACATCTACAACAATAATGAACGCTCATGGGGGAATTATCCTGGGTCTGCCTGGATTTTTAAATACCCTTTGAAGACCAGTATACTTTTGGTCCTCGAAACTTTCACTTCAAAATTCATATTGAAATCCAAATTGAATTTTGAGTTGGGTGAAGAAGGTTTGAGGACCACCAGCATATTTTCGCCAATATGCTATAGTTTGCTTGAGAGAAAACGGCTCTAGTCCATTTGCCATTTAAGCGGCCCCAACACCATTCCAAGATGGAACGAGTTGTATGCGCGCGATATCCACATTTGACCATCCAATAAAATATATCACGTCAAGACCAATATCTATTTTTTATTTTTTATTTTTATTTTTTGACGTAAGATAACACCATCTCTCAATTGCAAATATTTGCATTGCTCTGCAGCAGCCTTTACAGGAGATATTCTAATTCTGAACTACAACGATCTCGCTAAAAGTTTCCTAAAGCAAACTTCTCCTCACGTCTACAACTATACAGCTCTCATCTATAGCCATCTGATCCACTTGCCTTACGAATGTGATCACTCGATATGTTCACCCTAATAACCTCAACAGTTTTAATTATGATTTTAAATTCTAACTAGACATATGCATGAAATATTAAAACAGGATACCATCCTTGTAGTGCATCTCGCCATCATCT
Organism: Calamus simplicifolius; assembly: GCA_900491605.1. Lineage (NCBI taxonomy): Eukaryota > Viridiplantae > Streptophyta > Magnoliopsida > Arecales > Arecaceae > Calamus > Calamus simplicifolius. The sequence goes on from UESW01004693.1 coordinate 235,708, forward strand.
GATCTCGATTTATATTGCCTCTCAAAATATCACGACAGAATGACATCATATTTCTTAAAAAGCCGAAGAGATGAAATTTCAAAACCTTGATTTTAACTGTAATCTAATTCTCGATTCTCTCCTGTGAGCTCAAGATTCATTAGCGTCAAAATTTTGAAGAATAAAATCCATGTAAATTTCATGAAAAGAACTAGCCCCGCTGTTTCATTAAAATAAAATCTCAAGGTTAAAATTAAGGCACAAAATTTCTACCTCATGATACTGTTTACCTAGAAAGAATGAACGATGCAGTTCTAACGCATGATTATTTCAATTGTTATGCATCCTATGTTTTATGTAAATAAAGATAAAATAGAAAAGAAGAATCACACTACCACCCCTAAACAATTTTTTTCATCCGTAGAATTGTGATAGACCATCAAAATCTGAGGCTGATCACAGTTAAGCTCACGTTGTTGTCTCAAAAGATGATAAAATAATGTTTATCTGGTGTGGACACCAAAGTTTGAAAGAGGTTTCGATCTAATTCAGTATGGCTTTAATTTTTTCATGTATCCTATAAATAGAGTAATAATTTTACTTCTTTGAATTTGAGTCATGTAATTAAAGTAGAGTCAAATTGGTTTGTATTTAGTAAGTTTAGTAGTTGGGTCCAAAAGAGGTATGGAATTGGGTTCAAGGTAAGCAAGTGAGCTTGAAGATTGAATGCATTCAACCACTCCAACAAATCAATCCAAGATGGACGCCACTTCAGCAAGCATTGTTGGGTACCATATCAACCTCTTGATGTACACCTCATCAAGCCACATCATCACATGCCACGTCACCAAGAAAAATTCAAATTCAAAGGAGCCACCCACTTTTCTCTTCTCTTCTTAAGTTTAGTTATAAATTGTTTCAACCCTCCACCCTTATAGATAGCTTAGGTTGCAACTTTTCATAAAAAGCTTCATGTAATTCAAATTTTCAAAAGTCCCTTGAAGGCTTGTAAATACTACTCCAAGCTCTTTTGTAAAGATAATTTTTATGATGAATGAAAGTTAAGTTTATTTTCTTTCATTTGTGTTGGCAAATATCCTTCGAAAGGGAGTGGGTGAGAGACCCTTAGCTACTTCAAGAAAGTCATCTCCACGCCAAGATCCATTAGCTATTCTTCATTCCATCCTACCATCCCATCCCATCTTTCAAGGTGCAAGAAGACTCCACAAAGAAGGCCGGCCAAGCTACCTCAAATCCATCAAGCTTCATCTTAATTTTAACCTTCTCTTCCTCTTCCTTCATTTCATTAATACTCCATCAAATTTTTATGTTTTTAACTCTAATTTGGTTTGTGTAGAATCCCCGAGAATTTCAGGTTCCAAAGAAGAAGGTCTTTCGTGATAATAAATAGATACAAGAAGTCCTGCAACTAGAGGAATCTCCTTGTCATCCAAGAACTTCATCCTTGAGTGTAAACCTTCCAATCTCTGATATATTAATGGCCGGATACCCCTTTCAACATTTTTGATCTGAAATATTAGAGTAACTAAGCCCTAGTCTATATGGTTTCTTAGCCACAAAGATTCTTTCTCTTTACTATTTTAAAGGATTCTCATCCAAGTCTAGTTTAACATGTAAATTTCTTCATAAAAATTTCTGCTATTTTACATGAAAATGTCGCCTAACTTCACTCCATTTTTCATTTAGATATTACGATCTTCTTCTAGATTGCATCATTCCACTTCATCCCTCATCAAATTGGTATAAGAGCATGGTAGGTTAGGGCAATTTTTTTTATTTTCTGTATTTTTTGTTATTTTCTGCATATAGAACATAGGGTTAAAATTTCATTCATTTAAGGATGGATTCATGAAGTTCTTTCCTACTCTTGTGAATCTTAGCTCATATTAGACTCTAAAATTAAGTCATGCCAATTCAAACCAGATCTGAAAACTTTTTCAATAGGTTTTAGATATGAGGTTTCTTTTAACATTTGCATAAGTTTTTATAACTTTAATTCTAGGTTTCACGCCTCCTGAGCGGAGTATACTTTTCAAAACCCGGAAAAGTATACTGTCCGTCCATGGGAATAATGAGCTATGGCCGGACGTGAGGTCTTTTATTAAAGGTTTAATGTGCTAATGCTTGCTTGATGAATGTTGCATGTATGTGCCAAGTGATTGCAAGAAAGTTTTCTTTCTAGCACATTAGATACCTAAATTTTGGTTACATTTTAAATTTGAAGTTTTTCTTTAAGAAAACTTAGAATTTAAAATTTAAAATTTGAATCCTAAGTTTCGAAATGTGAAATTTAAATTTTGAATTCTTGTTTAGTTAGTTATAACTTGTTTGAAGTTACATTCTTAATTAGTGTAGCGACATTGCTTTGTTGCATGCCATCATTTGCATAAGCTATCTTAAGGGCACTCCCATCACAAGATAAGGAAGGATTTCATCACCTTTCCTTAGCCTAAAAATCATAATCCTTCATATGCGAACCTAAGCCTCTAACTAAAAGAAAGTAGTAATCTAATTTACTCTAGTGAGCTAGGGACACCCACAAAGTCGGTTCTAACCAGTGTCAAGTCAGTGTAGACATCTTTTCTGTGTGTGCTTGTGCATTTGGTGTCTACGGCAAGTGGTTCAAGGACAAGAGCCCGAAAGAAGGTGGGCTGGTCCACTTATCTAGCCAATTTTAATTGGTGTCTTAGGCAAGCAACGAGGGACCTCCACCAACCTTACACTTACTTGGTCAGGTGCAAAGTTACTACAGTTTAGATTGTCACCTTGACTAAACATCTGGTTTGAGCTTCTAAGTCTAGCACACCCTAGAACGAGTCCATTTGCATTGTATGACAATTAGATCAGGAATCCCATACGAGCACAGTCCAGGTCAACCCAGTGTAGCCATGGACCCAAATCTAGAAGCTTGAATGAGGACTATGATTGAGTGTATAATCAATTGAACACTAGGTTTGACCAGATGCAAGAAATGATTGATTCCTTAGAAGAATCTCATATGACTCCTGCTGAGCCTCAATCACCCAAAATGACACCTATGAATCCTAGAGTCCAATATCTTGAACCTATTATTGAACCCCACCAAAAAAGACCTCATCATGACTATATTAATTAAGATGAAAGAGCCCTCAGGAGTATCCGACTTGATGCACCCACTTTTGATGGGGACCTAGACCCTAAGGTGTACATAGATTGGGAGAAAGATATGGACCAATATTTTGAATGGTATGAAATATCAAAGGATAGGAAGTTCAAATTTGCCAAGCTTAGGCTAATCCGACAAGCTAGGTTATAATGTTGAGCGATTGTGTAGGCAAAGAGAAAACATGCCAATAGGTACTTGAAGAGCCATGAAAATCAAGCTTAGGAAGAAGTACCTATCTATTTCCTATAAGCAAAGGTTATTGGACCAATTGCAACGGCTAAGTCAAGGAAATAGGCATGTGTCGGAATACATTACAAAGTTTGATGAATATGTTATGCGATGTAGCATTGTTGAATCAGAAGATGTAACACTATCCAGATTTAGAATCGGTTTAAGCGAAGAGATTCAAAGAGAACTGTTCCTTAGAGAAGTCCATGACTTAGAATAAGCATACTAGGTAGCTAGAAACTTCGAAAGATTCTAAAGAGTACCATTTGTCCATTGGCCTGAACCCAATAAGATGAGTGCCCCAAGCCAAAGGCTTAATCCAAGCCAAACTCACTTTAGCCGATCCATATCCAATACTCCTTTAGTTCGAAAGATTGATGAAGGAAAGAGTCCAAAAATCCAAAGAAGTAATACTCAAAACATACACTATTTCAAATGTCATAAGGTAGGTCATTATGCGAGTCAATGTCCTATTAGAGCCTTGCATATAGGAGAAGTAGAGGAGGAAGTTGATAAATATTGAGAATTTGAAGGAAGAGATTTATGAAGCAGAAGTGAATCTAGCTAATGAGTATGATGGAGATGAAGAAGTTTTAGACTCATCTGAGTTTTTAGGAGTTGTTAGATGTATCTTGACCCGAACCAAAAAGCAGGAAGACTGGCGTAGGACTAACATCCTACAAACTTTTGTCAAAATAGGGGAAAAAGTGTGCAAAATCATTATAGATAGTGGGAGTTATGTTAAAGCAATTTCAACTAATACTGTTAAGAGTCTAGGATTACCCACTGCTTCCTATCCCAACCCTTATAAAGTTTCCTTGATATATTCCACTTCGATACCGGTCAAGTTTAGATGTCAAGTTCAGGTGCAATTCCAGTCGTACCTAGAGAAAGTTTGGTGTGGCATACTTCCAATGGGGGTTAGTAGTATTATTCTTGGCAGACCTTGGTTATATGATCATGATGCCACTTTATTCGGCCGATCTAATTCTTGTTCCTTTAATTTTAATGGAAAGAAGATAGTTATAAATTCTTTTCCATTCAAAGACAACATTAAGAGAGGGTCTAGTAACTTGAAGGAAAAGAAACAGGGGTTGCATTTGATGAATGATAAAGACTTAGAAAAGGAAATTAATGAAGTTCACCAATTTGGATCCTATCAACCCAGGAAATCCAGAACCAACCTCATAAGGAACAACCCCAGAAGTAAAAAAAAAGTTAAGGGAGTTTCAAGATGTCTTTCATGAAGATCTATCTGATCACCTTTCAACACTTAGGGATATCTAACTTGCCATAGATTTAGTTCCTCGCACTACATTACCAAATCTACCACATTATAGGATGAACCCTAGTGAGCATGCTGAGTTACAAAAATAAGTTGAAAAACTCCTCCAAAAGGGATTCATTAGGAAAAATTTGAGTCTATGTGCTGTATCCACATTATTGACCCCTAAGAAAGATGGCACTTGAAAGATGTGTGTAGACAGTCGTGCCATTAATAAGATCACAACTAAGAATAGGTTTTCTATACCCCGTTTAGACGATATGTTAGATATGATGGCTGGTGTAATAATATTTTCAAAAATTAACCTTAAGAGTGGCTATCATCATATTAGGATTAGACCTGGGGATGAGTGAAAGACTACATTTAAGACCAAAGAGGGTTTTTATGAATGGATAGTGATGCCTTTCGGACTATCCAATGCTCCTAGTACCTTTATTTTATGTTGACAAATGTCCTCCGAAAGGAAATGAGTGAAAGGCCTTTAACTACTTCAAAAAAATCATCTTCACGCCAAGATCCATTAGCCATTCTTCATTCCATTCTACCATTCCATCCCATCTTCCATTCTTCATTCCATTCTACCATCCCATCCCATCTTCTAAGGTGCAAGAAGATTCCACAAAGAAGGCTGATCAAGCTACCTCAAATCCGTCAAGCTTCATCTTAAGTTCAACCTTCCCTTCCTCTTTCTTCGTTTCATTAATACTCTACCAAATTTTTATGTTCTTAACTCTAATTTGATTTGTGTAAGATTCTCAAAAATTTCAGGTTCCAAAGAAGAAAGTCTTCCATAATAAGAAACAAATATTTATCATCCTATATTCTGCAATTAAAGAAATTCCCTTGTCATTCAAAAACTTTATTCTTAAACGTAAACCTTCCAATCTCTGATATATTAATAATCGGATATCCTTTTTTAATATTTTTAATATAAAATATTAGAGTAATAGTTTCTTAGCCACAAAGATCCTTTCTTTTTACTATTTGATGAATTCTCACGTTTAGTTTAACATGCAAATCCTTCTCTGCTCTTTTACATAAAAATATAACCTAGCTTCACTTTATTTTTTATTTAGTTACTACGATCTTCTCCTAAATAACATCATTTTACTTTATCCCTCATCATTATCTACCATAACTGGGTATTTTACATCTAGGTGTAACTCAATGTCCCTGAAAAAAATAAAAAAATAAAAAAGGTTTTGCTCAACGTTTAAAAGCCAACAATCAACTACCTGACGCTCTAGTTAATTGAGAACTTCGTGTTGATAAGATTTAACGCATTTTGATACAAAATATGTTGAGCATCATCAACCAGAAAGCTTACCACAGAAGGCTGTTCCAAGTTCCATCAACATCCTAGGTTTTATCACACTTTATGGTTAGGAAAAGGGGTAAAGGTAAGCCACCATGATAAAGGTTTATGGTTAGGAAAAGGGGTAAATGTAAGCCACCATGATAAAGGATACAAGTGCATCTCCAATACAGAACCAAAACAGTTTAGATCCTGTTGAGAATTTGAAGAGTTTATCTCCAAAATGAACCATGAACACTAGACTCAGACAATATGCACAGAACATATCCATTAATCAATGATAGCTTCCCCTCCAAAAAAGGTAGGGTCCTAATGACTTGGAAGAAAAAAAAGGAACACCTCAGTGGCGAGGAAGGCCATGATGCTCATAAGATGCCCAAGGACCAGTGCCATAACGGCCTTTCTCAGTGCCATAGCCATCACCAAACACACCTGGGTAGCTCATATCGGGGCTGCCATTCATGATTCCATAAGCCCCAGCACCTATAAAACAAGTTTGGAGATCCAGTCATCCAAAACTGGCTCAATATTTAAGTGAAAAGGGAAAAAAATTACCAGGTCCCTGGCCCTCTTCTCCAGCTCTGTCCTCAGTTTCTCAAGCTCCCGAGCCATGGAAACAAGGTTTTTCTCCATTACTTGCCTCTGTTCCATTAGCTCAGCATTTGCTTTCTTCTCATACTCATATGCTGTCCTGTCAATGTGATCAATATAAACATCATTAAGGTGGAACAAAGCTCAGCTCAACTCATCTAAAGCCTTTTCCCAACTCAACATCATTAAGGTGGAACAAAGCTAATCAAGAAATTTATAGATCATTTGGCTTTAGGCATCAATGGTTTCTTCTTGTTATCATTTGTCTATAAGAGAGAGAAGAAATGCAAGGCATAAGCAATGAATGGATCACAGAACTACAGACCTGGCCCTAATAAGCTCCTCACGTAGGCCATCAATTTCAGCTTTCAAGGCGGGCAGTTGCTGGTTCTCGCTCTGTAAATGTTTCAGATCCTGTGACAAATTTTGAACTTTTGCAGCCATCTCTTGCTTCAAAGATTCCAGCTTCTGTGCTTCGGACTGTAGCTGCAGTACCTCAGCCTTCAGAGGTTCAAGAGCACGAAGCTTAGCCTCTAGCTTCAGGCCGTCCTGGATTAATTTCCTAGCCTCATGTTCTTTGTCTGCACGGACCTTAGGTATGGCCTGACTCAAAATATGGAGCTCTTCTTTAGCAGCAGAAATCTCTCTCTTAATGGCCACATTTTCATCTATAAGAAGCCTATTAGTAGCAAGAAGCCTCCTGATTTCATCATGTTGCATTGCTAGATCCTCTTCAATAGGGTGTAGAGGCATGGGTCCATGTGCTCGGGGCAACGGGGGTGGAGGCCCTTGGCGGAAGCCATGTGGCCCATTAATGATAGGATAACGGGGCATACGATTCCTGCCCGCCATAGATAATCCTGAAAAGGGACAATAGACTATGATACATGTTTGTTTAAATGGATCATAATACATGATCAATGATCAATATATTGAAGAGTACAGAGAAGTGTAAGTTCAACAAATCAGATCACAGCGCATTATGTCTAAATTAGTTGCACCTCAATTAGACTACATCCTTTTCTGTTTCATGGTCAAAGCCTTATGAGAGCAAAATATCAAACAATTAAAAGAAATATTAAATCTAAAGAAATCATAAATTAGACTATCCAAGAATAATAATATCCATTTCTAAAGAACCACTATAACAAACACGCCCTCTACTTAAGGATAAGCATGAGTTGGGTTGGGTTGGTTCCAACCAGAATTTAGAACCAACCTATCAGGATAAGTTCTTGGATTTTGGACTCAAAACTAAATTGGTCGTGCCCTAGAACCGCCTAGAACCAAACCAATCAGATCAGTTCGATTCTAAATTAGTTTTGCAGCAGACCCCCCTTTTTTTGGACGTTAGCTAGAGATCTTTTTAAAATTTATATAAAATACATTGAATAATCTAACACTCATGTCTCTTAGTAGAGATGGCAAATAATTCATGTGGTATCTTTGATGACCCGGGTTCAATCCTTAGGAAAACTTTGATTTTTCAAATTTCACCTGATGAATTCAAAAAAATAGCCGATTGGCTATGAGTCAATTCTCAGGTTGAAATTAAGGAAACCTTCCTTCGGAATCGAGAATTGATCCGAAGGGAGTCGGTTTCAAAGTTTTGGACCCAAACTAACACTATCAACATTTAGAACCAAACCAATCCAACCTCATTAGACTGGGTTCATGTTGGTTCTCGAGTTACCCTACCCTACTGCTCATATATACTGAGACAGCTCCCAAGCACTTCTTATCATGATATCACTTAAAACTGGGCAGTGCGAGATGATACCAAGTAGAACCGAATGGTTCCACTCAATTCAGACTAACATGGACCAATTCCATATAGGTTT
>UESW01004693.1:254423-292134 GCA_900491605.1 Calamus simplicifolius
AGCTTTGTGCAATTTAAAAACGTGATTTGAAAATTCGTGATCTTCAAAACCTGGTGGTTGTTCTACATAAACTTCTTCATTTATAAATCCATTTAAAAATGCGCTTTTTACATCCATTTGAAATAAGTTAAAATTCATATGACATGCAAATGCAAGTAATAGCCTAATGGCTTCTAATCTAGCTACTGGCGCAAAGGTTTCATCAAAATCAATACCTTCCTCTTGATTATATCCTTTTGCAACCAATCTAGCTTTGTTTCTAATTACTATGCCATTTTCATCTAGTTTATTTCTAAAAACCCATTTTGATCCTATTACTGAATGATTTTTAGGTCTTTCAACTAGTGTCCAAACATTATTTCTAGTAAATTGATTTAGTTCTTCTTGCATTGCTAACATCCAATTATTATCTTTTTCAGCTTCTTCTATAGTTTTAGGTTCAATTTGTGATACAAATGCAAGATGATTACTAATATTTCTCATATATGATCTAGTTCTTATTCCTTGAGATGGATCACCTATAATCAATTCCTTGGGATGACTATGAGCATATCTCCAGTCTCTTGGAAGATCTATATCATTATGATCAATATTGACATCATCGTCCTTATGTGAATCATCATCTTTAGCTTCTTGCTCATGATCAGAAGATACTTCAATATTAAGTTTTTCAAGATCTTTTTCAATTATGTTTGTATCTTCCTCATCATCAATCTTTTCAGATCCAGTTGCTAAAGATTCATCAAAAACTACATGTATGGATTCTTCAACTACTAAGGTTTTCTTGTTAAAGATTCTATATGCCTTACTAGTCGTTGAATAACCTAGAAAAATTCCTTCATCAGATTTAGCATCAAATTTTCCTAAGTTGTTTTTACCATTATTATGAATGAAACATTTACATCCAAATGCATGAAAGTATTTTATATTTGGTTTTCTTTCATTCCATAATTCATAAGGTGTTTTCTTTAATATTGGTCTTATTAAAGCTCTATTTAAGATGTAACATGCTGTGTTAATTGCTTCCGCCCAAAAGTACTTTGGTAGGTTACTTTCGCATAGCATGGTACGGGCCATGTCTTCTAGAGTCCTTTTTTCTTTCAACTACACCATTTTGCTGTGGAGTCCTAGGGGCTGAAAAATTATGATTAATTCCATTTTCAGAACAAAAACTTTCAAATAAGTGATTTTCAAATTCAGTTCCATGATCACTTCTTAGAGATACTATAGTAGTGTTTTTCTCATTTGTGACTTTCTTGAAGAATTTCAGGAATATCGAGAAAGTCTCATCTTTGTGAGCTAAAAACATTACCCAAGTATATCTAGAATAATCATCTACAATCACTAGACCATATTTCTTTCCTCCTAGACTTGTGGTTCTAGTTGGTCCGAAAAGATCCATGTGAAGTAGCTCTAAAGCCCTAGAAGTTGAAACAACATTTTTAGATTTGAAAGAACTTCTAGTTTGTTTTCCAAATTGACATGCATCACATATTTTATTATTTTCAAAATCTAGTTTAGGTAATCCTTTAACTAAATCCATTTTAATTAATTTTGAAATAAGGTGTGTGCTTGCATGACCTAATCTACGATGCCACAACCATCCAATATCATTTATGTTAGCATTGTCAGCAATTAGCAATGACACTCAGATAATTTTCTAAGTCAACTAAGTAAACATTGCCATGTCTATAACCAGTAAAACAATGCTATCATTAATAGAATAGATACATGCATATAGAAGATTTAAATGAAACATTAAAGTTTTATCACATATTGGCTTATACTAATTAGATTATGCTTCAAACCATCAACATAAAGTACATTATCAATAATGTAGATGGAGTTATGCGAACTTTACCAAGGCCCATATTTGACCTTTACCGTTATCGCCAAACGTAACAACTCCACCTTTCTTTTCTTCTAGGGTGATGAATTCATCTTTGTCACCCGTCATATGTCTTGAGCAGCCACTATCAAGGTACCACTTTTTCTTTGATCTTTTGGCTACAAGACATTCCTGCAACATAATTTAAACTTTATGTTTAGGTACCCAAGCTTTCTTGGGTCCTTCATGGTTAGCAGCAACAAAAATTGTTCCTTTCGGAACCCATATTTTCTTTGCTTTTAACATTTAACTTGTTGTTATTATTTAATGTTTTGCATTCAAAAGATTTATGACCTTTTTCATTACATTTAAAACAAGTTATATTACTTTGGTTGGCTTTTACAAAAATATTCTTTAAAATTTTTGTTTCCTAAATGTGTTATACCTAAACCTGCTTTGTCAAAAACAGCTTTTTGACTATCTAAGATCATGTTAAGTTTAGTTGAACTTAAGTGAATTTCTCAACAATGTCTTTATATTTTTTAACATCTTTCTTAAGAGAGTCATTTTCATCTAAAGCTAAAGTTTCTAATTGATCTTTTAAATCTTTTGTTGAGTTTTTAGTTTCAGATTTTAACAAATCTATCTTTGAACAAATCTTCTTTTCATTGCTAAGTTCTTCTTTTTCATTTTAATCTTAACTTCTAAAGCTAATTCATTTTTACTTTTAGCTAAAGCTAATATTGTCATTTTTCAAAAACTTATACTTCTTTTTCAAAGATTTAAAATCAATCATAAGTTCATTGAAAGCCTCAAACATTTCATCAAATGTAAATTCATCATTTGAGTTTTCAGAACTTACCTCATTGTCGTTGTCGTGGCCATGAAGCAGATATTAGCAACTTCTTTTTGTTCTTCTTCTTCGGAAAGAAGACTCTTCACTATCAGTCCAAGTTGCCATGTATGCTTTCTTCTTTTTCTTGTAGGCCTTTTCAGCAAAGGACAATCATATCTAAAATGCCCTGGCTTTTTGCACTCATAACATACTAAGGGCTCTTTTCTTTTCTTTCTCCTTGTTCTTTCCTTATCTTTTTCTCCATCAATTCTTGCTCCAAATTTCTTTTTATGGAAGGGCCTTTTTTCATAAACTTCTGAATTTTTTGGCCAAGAGAGCTTCCTCATCATCTTCATCATTACTTCATCATGCTGCTGCTCTTCCATTTCTGCAGTCTTGAGGGCAAGTGTTTTTCTTTTTGTATCCTCCTCAACATGCTGCTTCATTGTTAACTCGTGGGTCATTAAGGATCCTAGAAGCTCCTCTAAAGGTAATGCATTGAGGTCCTTTGCTTCTTGGATAGCAGTGACTTTGCTTCCCACGATCTTGGTAGTGACCTAAGAATTTTGCGCACAAGATCAGCATTAGAATAAATTCTACCAAGACTTTTTAAACCATTCACAATATCAGTGAATCTAGTGAACATGCATGTGATGGTTTCAGTTTGTTCCATTGTAAACAATTCATATTTATGAACCAAAATGTTTATTTTTGATTCTTTACTTGGTTTGTTCCTTCATGTGTTATTTCCAACCTATCCCAAATTTCTTTTGCGGAATTACATGTTGAGATTCGGTTGAATTCATTTGAGTCTAAGGAACAATATAAAATGTTAATGGCTTTAGCATTTAGTTGTGCCATTTCTATCATTATCATTCCAATCCCTTTCGGGCTTAGGAACAATAGTGCCATCAATTAGGTGTGTGGGTGTACTAGGTCCATTATTATTACTCCCCACAATTCATAGTCAGAAGCTTGAATGAATATTCTCATTCTAGCTTTCCAATATGAATAGTTGGTTCCATTAAATAAAGGAGGTCGATTCGTAGAATGACCTTCAGCAAAAATGAACCACTTTGTGTTGCCATAAGGATCTTTAGCCCTTGATCGTGAGATCAAATTCTAAATGAGCACTTGCTCTGATACCAATTGTTGGCCCAGATGGCAACCCAAGAGGGGGGGTGAATTGGGTTCTTAAAAATTTAAGACTTTTTAACTTTAGTTGATTAGTTAGCAAGATGTGCAAGTGAGAGCTAACTAAAATCAATACACAAGCAAATAAAGAGAGATAGAGAAGAGAAAATATGGCACGGCAAACACAAGATAATTTTATAGTGGTTCGGTGCAACCAACACCTACGTCCACTCCCAAGATTCACTTGGGTCCACACTATAATCTCTCTAGATTACAGCCGAGTTGTTTTCCAAGCTCACAACTCAAACTTGTTGTTTTCCCGGGTGCACAACGAACCCAGCCGGTTTTAACTCGGGCTTACCAGCACAAAACCCTACACGTTGTTTTCACGGGCTCACAACTAACCCAACACAAGCACCCGGCTTGCAACGAGGTATATCAACCTCCACTGATTCAATCCACTGATTGAATCAGCAACACAAGAGAATAAAGTGTTTGGATACAAAATGCTCCCCTTGAGCAAATATACAAAAAATAAAATAAAGAGTTAGAAAAGCCTGATTAGTATTGCAGATGGTAGTGGCTTTGGCTTTCTTCCTTCTTCTCTTTAACTCCTCTTGAAGTGTTGAATCAGGCCTCAGCAAGATTCTTGACCGTTGAAGACTTTGGAGTTGAGATGAAGCTTTTTCTCCTTTTGAAAATCCTTCGATTTGATCTTTGAAACGCTTATGGATTTTCTTTTGACTCTTGTGGATTGATGAGATGGAGCAGACGAAACTTTCTCTTTGATTTCACTCCTTTTGAATCACTCTATTTTGAGCTAAAAGATTTTTTCAATAAAGCTCTGTTTTTCCCTCTTTTTGAAAGATATTCTTTTCTTTTTGATTTTTTGATTTTTTTTTTTTGATTGAAAAGAGCTCCTCTATTTATAGATTCTGCAAAATATATCCGTTAGAGACAAAGAAAATAGCCGTTATTTGAAAATCTTACCGTTGGGGCTGATTGTCATCGTTAAAAATCGCGCCCAGATTTGCGGAGTCGACTCGAGCTTTGTGGGAGTCGGCTCGAAGTCGATTACTAAAAATAGAAATTTTAAAATTAGGGGTCGACTCGCGAAAACTAAAGTGTCGGCTCCGAAAGTCGGGAGTCGACTCGAGGAAAGGCTCGAGAAGTGCTCAAAAAACATGGTTTCTGTTGTTGAGCGGAGTCGGCTCGCACAGACAGGAGTCGGCTCGAAGAGTCAGGGGTCGACTCTTGAAAACCAAGGGTCGACTCGAGAAATGCACACTCTGTACATAGGAGTCGACTCTGAAACTCAGGAGTCGGCTCCGGAACGTATCAAAAATCAGAAACTTTTCTGATTGACTTTAAAATTGTTCCAGATTCATTTTAATTCAATGTTTTGACTTGAATTCAATAAAATGACATTAAGCATGGATTCAAGAACTATTCAAAAACTCATTGAATAAAACATGAATTATAAAATTTCTTTTTGAAATCTTTTAAACATAGAGCTTAAAGTTGCTTTCAAAATTGATTAAAGTCAACCTTTAGCATTCCATTGATTTTCAAAATAAATTTATTGCTCATTTAAATAAACTCATTATATCTTTTAATGAACTCAATGGCTTTTAGTAATCATCAAAATCAAAAGGATTGGATCATATAGTTTTTCAATAATCTTTCAACACTTATTCTGATTCTGATTATGCTGGATGTAAGTTAGATAGAAAAAGCACAAGTGGTGCATGCCAATTTTTAGGAAGTAACTTAATCTCATGGTTTAGCAAAAAGCAAAATTCGGTTGCATTATCTACTGCTGAAGCAGAATATGTTGCAGTTGGAAGTTGCTGTGCTCAAATCCTATGGATTAAGAGACAACTTGAAGACTATGGTATCACACTTGATAAGACACCTATAAGATGTGATAATACAAGTGCAATCAATCTAACTAAAAATCCAATTCAACACTCAAGAACAAAGCATATTGAAATTAGATATCACTTTATAAGAGAACATGTTGCCAATAATAAAATTTGTCTTGATTATGTGAATACTGAAGAACAACTGGCAGATATATTTACAAAACCCTTAAGTGAAGAGAGATTTTGTTATCTTAGAGGAGAATTAGGAATTTGTGATCCTTTGGAATAATTTTCTGAAACTCTTAAGAACAACTATCTAGATTTCATCAATTTTTTGAAAAATCTCGATATTCAATAAGGAAATCTATCTAGATCTTGATTCATTGTTTCTCCAATTGCTAAGGAACATTTATCTAGAGTTTGATGATTAATTTGAATAGTTTCAGATCCTTGAAACTAGATTTGTTCATTAGATATCCCTACTTATCCTGCCCTAGTGAGAGAATTTTACAATAATTTGAGTAGAGGAGAAGGCAGTTTAGTCAGTATTATAAGAGGAACTAGAGTTGTAATAACTGCTGAAATCCTTGGAAATCTGTTGGAAATGCCCATAATTGGTATTATGGAATATCAGCATGATGATAGAAGTGGTGCATTGTCAAGAATGTTAGGGAGGGATGTAACCGAGTTTAAGAAAATTCTTGCTAATCAATTAAATCTGGAGCTTAGGTTACTACACAACATATGTGGAAGAATTTTATTCCCCAAAATTGGTAGATTTGAGTACGTCTCGGAGCGAGATATTCTTTTGATGGATTGTATTATAACTGGAAGGCCAGTCAACCTAGCTCGCATGATGATTGGTTATATGGCAGAGGCTGCTACAAAGAAAAGATCTACACTGTCATATGGTATGGTTCTGACATTGATCTTTAGAAGCCAAGGTGTGCTAATTATGGATAATGAACCCCTAAGGAAATTAAGGCACACTGACTATTATAGTATTTCTACTATTCATCGAATGGGCTTTAAGAAGTTAAATAGTATCTGGATGAAAGGAGGACGAGAAGAAAGAGCTAAGAGAGATAGAACTGAAGAAGCCAGAGTAGAAGATATCCCTGGACCATCCCCTGCGGGACCATCAGTCCCTAATCCATTTATTGCGGGACCATCTACAGCTGGACCTTCAGAAGCTGGACCGAGCATAGTTCCCTCTCCTCCACATCTATCTGTTACTGCTTCTAGGAGATTCTCTGATGAGCAGATTGGTCAGTTGAGAGCCTTGCTTGCTGAATATGACAGTCAGAGATCTCATGAGATTAATCAATTAAAAGAAGACTTCAATCAGCTAAAAGAAGAACTTAACTCGAGACTTGACATGATTTTCTTTTCCATAAGCAATTCTGTTGAATCCTTTGGTGCTGAACTTCACAAAATCTTTGAAAGGATGGAAGGCATTGCTGATGGCTCGGGATCTTATGTTCATGCAACTGGTCAACTGAAGAAGGACATTGACCTTGCAGTCTCACAGATTGAAGCTTGTCTTGAAAATTTTAAGAAATCTCAAAAAGATGATGTAATGGAAATCATAGGTCACTTGAAGAAAATTATATTCAAACATATCTGACTTTGATTTTGATTTTGATACTCTTTTGTATCTTAGGTTCTCCAGGTTTACTTTATCTTGATAGTTTGTATTTAGGAATTTTGAGTATATAATGTATCTCACTTTGGAATGTACTTGAATCAACTTATGTAATGTTTCTTACTTATGTAATGCAATTACACATTTTCAAATCTGTCTATGATTGACTGCTTGAATCCCTATGTCTTATTGAACCAACAATTTTTCTCTAATAACTTTCTTTATCTAATACTCTCCTTATTGCTGATAACAAAAAAGGGGAGAGATGGTTGAATATGCAAAAAAAAAAAGACTTGAAATGTTAATGAGAGATGGTTGAATATGCAAAAAGAAAGAAAGAAAGGGGAGAGAAATGATTGTTTATGCAAAAAGAAAGAGACTTGAAATTTTAATCAGTTCAATTAAAATTTGATTTTATATATAGGGGGAGCTATTCAATACAGAGGGAGCTTAACAACAAGCTTAATTACAATTTTCTGTACATTTAGTTTAAGTATTCATAATTGATGGCTTATATAGAACTCATGCATAATTTTAAAAGTTCACTATGAATATTGGCATCAAATCCTTCATTAAAAATGTTTTAAGCTTTAAAATGACTATAATCTTTAGTTCGAATGAATTTTTTGAATGCATATACTCAAAGTTTTTGTTATCATCAAAAAGGGGGAGATTGTTGACCCAATTGATGATTTTGATGATTAACAAAACTATTTGAGTATAACAATTGAAGGCTCTAATGATTTTGATTAAGTTTTTTAGATTATAAGTCGATTGAATGATCAAAATCAGGAGTTAAATCTTGTTCTGGATTGAATCTAATGTCTAGGTAAGATTGCAGACATTAGAGTCGACTCCGAGAATCACAGAGCCAACTCCAGTATCTGGCACGGAAGTTAGAGTCGACTCTAAGACTGTTAGAGCCGACTCCAACAGAAAAGACAAAACATTGATTTTTCTGGCCCCGACTTAGAGTCGACTCCGGGTCTGTTAGAGTCGACTCCAGAAAAGTTTCTTGTCGACCCCAGAAAAGTCAGAGATGACTCCAGAATTAACGGATTAAAGTGTTTCAAGTTAGAGCTGACTCTAGAAAAGTTAGAGTCGACTCCAACCCACCTGGAATGAAAAATCAAATTACCAGATCAGCTCTAACGGTAATATTTCTATTTTACTTTATTTCTAACGGATATATTTTGTTGCAAGGTACACTCCAACGGATAGTTTCTTCCAAAAATGGTTTGAAAGAAATCTATAAAAAGGGAAGACTATCATTCAAAAAAAAGAGCGGAAAAAGAACGGAAAAACAAAGAAGAAAAATGGAAATAGAGAAATCCCAATTCAAAAATCCGAAAAAGAGGGAGCCTGAATCTCAAGAGAAAAAACCTTCTAGCTCAAATCCACTCCACTCCAAAAAGTTCAAGAGGAATCCAAGGCATTCAAATCAAAGTTTTGGTGGATTTCCCAAATTGGAGAAAGAGGATCAGTTTCTTGCTTTTCAATCCTTCTCAACTGCTTCAACTGTGAAGAATCGGAGCTAAGGCTTGATTTAATCTAGCAAGGAGAAGAAGAAAAGAAGAAAAGAAGAAAAGCTCAAAAGCCAACCAACTACAAATCAGGCTTTTCTAAACCTTGTTCATTTACTTGATTATTTGCTCATTGAGGAGCTGTATACTTGAAAACAATATTTCTTTTGTTTGTGTCTTGTTCAATCTGGGAGATTGAACTAGTGGAGGTAGTCTTATCTCGGTACAAGCTTGGTATAGCTTGTGTTAGGGTTTTTGTGCTGGTGAGCCCGGAAAATCGGCTGGGTTCGTTGTGATCCCGGGAAAAAAACAAGTTTGAGTTGTGAGCTTGTAAATAACTCGGCTATAATCAAGGAAGATTATAGTGTGGACCCAAGTGAATCTTGGGAGTGGACGTAGGTGTTGGATACACCGAACCACTATAAAATCTTTGTGTTTGCCGTGTCTCCTTTATCTCTATCTCTATCTCTATCTTATTGATTGTATTTTATTTTTGTATCTGCATTCACTTTCACTTACACTAAGCAAACAAATATTTCAAAGGGTTTAAATTTTTTTTTAGACAACCCAATTCACCCCCCCCTCTTGGGTTGTCATCTGGGCCAACAATTGGTATCAGAGCTAGTGCTCATTAGATTTTGATCACACGATCAAGAGCTAAAGATCCAAATGGCAGCTCAAGTTGGATCATTTGCTGAAGGTCATTCTACGAATAGACCTCCACTGTTTAATGGTTCAAATTATTCATATTGGAAAGCTAGAATGAGGATATTCATTCAAGCTTCTGACTATGAACTATGGGGTGTTATAATTAATGGACCTAGTACACCCACACATGTTATTGATGGCACTATTGTTCCTAAGCCCAAAAGGGACTGGAATGATAATGATAGGAAGATGGCACAGCTTAACGCTAAAGCCATGAATGTTTTATATTGCTCTTTAGATGCAAATGAATTTAATAGAATCTCCACATGTAATTCCGCAAAGGAGATTTGGGATAGATTAGAGGTTACCCATGAGGGTACCAACCAAGTAAAAGAATCTAAAATTAATATTCTTGTTCATAAATATGAGTTGTTTAGCATGGAACAATCTGAAACCATTGCATGCATGTATACTAGATTTACAGATATTGTAAATGGTTTAAAAAGTCTTGGTAAGACATATACTAACTCAGACTTGTTCGAAAAATTCTTAGGTCACTACCAAGATCATGGGAAGCCAAAATGACAGCAATCCAAGAAGCAAAGGACCTCAACACTCGCCCTTAGAGGAGCTTCTAGGATCACTTATGACCCATGAGTTGATAATGAAGCAGCACGTAGAGGAGGACACAAAGAAGAAGAAAGTGATTGCCCTCAAAGCTGCAAAGAAGAAGAGAGCAGCAGCGATGATGATGATGATGATGATGATGAGAGCTCTCTTAGCTAAAAAGTTTAAAAGATTCATGAGGAGAAAAACCCTTCCACAAGAAGAAATTTGTAGCAAAGTGGGAAGGAGAAAAGGATAAGAACAAGGACAAGGACAAAGAAAAAGAGAAAGACCCCTTGACTTGCTATGAGTGTAATAAACCGGGGCACTTTAGGAATGAATGTCCTAAATTAAAGAAAGCCTATAAAAAGAAAAAGAAGGCTTATGTGGCGACTTGGAGTGATAGCGAAGAATCTTCTTTCGAAGAAGAAGAACAAAAGGAAGTCGCAAATGTATGTTTTATGGCGGACGACAACGATAAGATAAGTTCCGATAACCCTTGCGATTTCAAGGTTTTGAAAAAGAAATACAAGCTTTTGAAAAATGAAAATTCAACTTTCATTAAGAAAAGAAAGATCTTAATAATGAAGTTAAGAAACTTAAATCTGAAAATAAAATTTGGTAAAAGAAAAAGAATTAATTTCTAATAAAAATGATAAACTAAGGAAAGAGGTTGAAAATATAAGAACATAGTTGATAAGTTTACCTTAAGCTCAACTAAATTGAACATGTTATTAAATAGTCAAAAAGCAATTTTTGACAAAGCTGGATTAGGGTATAACACTTTAGAAAACAAAATCACTGAAAAATATTTTTGTGCATGTTGGCCAAAGTAATTTTACATGCTTTAAATGCAATCAAAAAGGACATAAATCTTATGAATGTAAAATTCTAAAACCTAATAAAAACTTAAATATTAAAGGAAGAAAATATGGTTCAAAAAGGAACAGTTTTTATTTCTACTAACCATGAAGGACCCAAGAAAGCTTGGGTACCTAAACATAAGACTTGATCATCTTTACAGGAGTGTCTTGCGGCCAAAAGATCAAAGCGAAAGTGGTATCTTGATAGCGGCTGCTCAAGGCACATGACGGGTGACAAAATTAATTCATCACCCTCGAAAGCAAAAGAGGAGGAGTATTTACATTTGGGGATAATGGCAAAGGCCAAATCTTGGGGCTTGGTAACATCAAATAACTCCCTCCACATATATTGAAAATGCCTTATATGTGTGGTTTGAAACATAATTTAATTAGCATTAGTCAATTATGACAAAGGTTTTTAAAGTATCATTTGAATTTTCTATGCACAGTTGCTAATCCCATTGATAATAGCATTGTTTTTATTGGAAATAGAAATGGCAATGTATACTTGATTGACTTAGACAATTTGTCTACTAATAATCATTGCTTAGTTGGTAATAATTGCTAATATGAATGAGATTGGTTGGTTGTGGCATCGAAGATTAGGTCACGCAAGCACACACCTGATTTCAAAACTGATTAGAATGGATTTAGTAAAGGACTACCTAAAATAGATTTTGAAAATAACAAAATATGTGATGCATGTCAGTTTGGAAAACAAACGAGAAGTTCTTTTAAATCTAAAAATGTTGTTTCAACTTCTAGGCCATTAGAGCTACTTCACATGGACCTTTTGGACCAACTAGAACCACAGTCTAGGAGGAAGAAATATGGTCTTGTGATAGTAGATGATTACTCTAGATTCACTTGGGTAAATTTTTAGCTCACAAAGATGAGACTTTCTCGATATTCCTGAAATTCTTCAAGAAAGTAACAAATGAGAAAAAACACTACCATAGTGTCTCTAAGAAGTGATCATGGAACTGAATTTAAAAATCACTTATTTGAAAGTTTTTTGCAAAAATGGTATTAATCATAATTTTTCTGCACCAAGAACCCTTCAACAAAATGGAGTAGTTGAAAGGAAAAATAGAACTCTAGAAGACATGGCCCGTACCATGCTATGTGAAAGTAAACTCCCGAAATACTTTTGGGCGGAAGCTATTAACACAGCATATTACATCCTAAATAGAGCATTAATAAGACCTATTTTAAAGAAAACACCTTATGAATATGGCATGATAGAAAACCCAACATTAAATATTTTCATGCATTTGGTTGTAAATGTTTTATTCATAATAATGGTAAAAATAACTTTGGTAAATTCGATGCAAAATCTGATGAAGGAATATCTTAGGTTATTCAACAACTAGTAAAGCATATAGAGTTTCAATAAAGGAAGTTTAATTGTTGAAGAATCTATTCATGTAGTTTTTTGATGAATCTTTAGCATCAAGTTCCAAAAGGATTGATGATGAGGAAGATACAAACATTCTCGAAAACAATCTTGAAAAACTTAATATTGATGTATCTTCAGATCATAAACAAGAAGCTAAAGATAATGATTCGCCTAATGCTGATGTTATTAATACTAATCATAATGATGTAGATCTACCAAGAGATTGGAGATACGCTTATAGTCATCCCAAGGAATTGATTATAGGTGATCCATCTCAAGGAATAAGAACTAGATCATCTATGAGAAATAGTAATCACCTTGCATTTGTTTCTCAAATTGAACTAAAACCATTGAAGAAGCTGAAAAAGATAATAATTGGATGTTGCTATGCAAGAAGAATTAAACCAATTCACTAGAATAATGTATGGACATTAGTGGAAAGACCTAAAGATCATTCTGTTATAGGATCAAAATGGGTTTTTAGAAATAAACTAGATGAAAATGGCATAGTAATTAGAAACAAAGCTAGATTAGTTGCAAAAGGATATAATCAAGAAGAAGGTAATTGATTTTGATGAAACCTTTGCACCTGTAGCTAGATTAGAAGCCATTAGGCTATTACTTGCATTTGCATGTCACATGAACTTTAATTTATTTCAAATGGATGTCAAAAGTGCATTTTTAAATGGATTAATAAATGAAGAAGTTTGTTGAACAAACCACCGGGATTTGAAGATCATGAATTTTCAAATCACGTTTTAAATGCACAAAGCTTTATATGGTTTGAAACAAGCACCTAGAGCTTGGTAGATAGACTAAGTAAATTTTTGATTGAAAATGATTTTACAAGAGGAAATGTTGATAAAACATTGTTTTTGAAAAGAAAGATAAAGATTTACTTGTAGTTCAAATTTATGTTGATGACATTATATTTGGTGCTACTAACAATCTTTTATGTCAGAGTTTGCTAAGTTAATGCAGGGAGAATTTGAAATGAGCATGATGGGAGAACTCAATTTCTTCCTTGGACTCCAAATCAAACAAAGCAAAGAGGGAATCTTTATCAACCAAACAAAGTACACAAGAGAAATTCTAAAGAAGTTTGGTATAGAATCAATCAAACCCCTCGGAACACCAATAAGTTCTTCATGCAAGCTGGACAAAGAGGAAGAAGGTAAGAAGGTTGATCAAAAATATTATCGAGGTAATAATCGGATTCCTACTTTACTTAACTGCAAGTAGACCAGACATAATGTTTGTTTGCTTATGTGCTAGATTTCAGTCTGAACCTAAAGAATCACATTTAATTGCTGTTAAAAGAATTCTTAGATACCTAGTGGAACAAAAAATGTAGGTTTATGGTATCTAGAGACTCAACATTAAATCTGAGTTTTGGTGGATTTCCCAAATTGGAGAAAGAGGATCAATTTCTTGCTTTTCAATCCTTCTCAACTGCTTCAACTGTGAAGAATCGGAGCTGAGGCTTGATTCAATCTAGCAAGGAGAAAAGAAGAAAAGAAGAAAGCTTAAAAGGCCAACCAACTACAAATCAGGTTTTTCTAAACCTTGTTCATTACTTGATTTTTGCTCATTGAGGAGCTGTATACTTGAAAAACAATATTCTTTTGTTTGTGTCTAGTTCAATCTGGGGGATTGAACTAGTGGAGGTAGTCTTACCTCGGTACAAGCTTAGTATAGCTTGTGTTAGGGTTTTTGTGCTGGTGAGCCCGGAAAACCGGCTGGGTTCGTTGTGATCTCGGGAAAACAATAAGTTTGAGTTGTGAGCTTGTAAAACAACTCGGCTGTAATCAAGGAAGATTATAGTGTGGACCCAAGTGAATCTTGGGAGTGAACGTAGGTGTTGGATACACCGAACCACTATAAATCTTTGTGTTTGCCGTGTCTCCTTTATCTCTATCTCTATCTCTATCTTATTGATTGTATTTTATTTTTGCATCTGCATTCACTTTCACTTACACTAAGCAAACAAATATTTCAAAAGGTTTAAATTTTTTTTTAGACACCCAATTCACCCCCCCCCCCCCCTCTTGGGTTGTCATCTGGGCCAACATACCCGTTTATCTGGTCGGGTATCCTCATCTCCGTCTCGTTAACTATAATTGCTTAATAGGACGAAAAATGGAAAAGTTTTCCTAATGGGATGGAACTGGTAGAGGTCGCCCCAGGCCATCCTCGGATCGTTGCCGTCCTACTAAAAAGAACTTTCTACCCCGAATCACAAGGTAGAAGGGCAGATGTCTTCGTTCATCTTTCGTCTTCACTATTGCGTCCTCCTTCCATCTTCATCCAATATCGATAAGCAAGTGTTCGGTGAGCTTGCAGCGATGCATTTGCTTTCTTTCCAAAATTAATAGGAAAAGTCTTTGTACATCCCCGATGCAGCATGGACTGCATCGAATGCGGTGATTTGCCCATGAACAGGCCTGCGCGTCAGCAATGCGGAACCCATGGATGAACCCTTGGTGTGAGTTCATACACAAGTGAATCATCATATTCGATGTAGGCATGCTGCATCGAAAACGATGTACAAAGCTTTTTCAAATTAATATCACTCCCCATTCTATAGCTAGTGCATGGGTTACTCGTGGGGAGGGCCATCCTTTACTTTGCCCATAAAGGCCCACCCTTTCCTTGGACCATTCCTTTTAGTATTTATAGATGGATCCCGGAAAAGTTTAGAGAAAATGTACCAATAATCAATGGCCTTTTTTTTGGTAGTATTCCTATTGTTCTCTTGCCTTCCTTTTTTTTTTAATATAAAAAAAATCATTTCCTAGTGTTTTGGGAATGTTCAAATTATTTGAAGTTTAGCTGTACGTATTTCACTTCTCAGCACATTTACCTTGTTTACCATGTAGAAACTATGTTTTTTATTTAGGTTCTCTTGTACTCGTATCAAAGTTGCATAATGTTCTCAATGTACACATATATGTTCTCACTTTACATACTTATCCTCCTAGTATGCACATTTATGCTTCCATTGCACACACTTATCCTCTTAGTATACAATTATATTCTCAATGCATACACTTATTCTCTTAGCATTTGTACTTGCTTATATTTTTATTGTACACACTTTTCCTCCTGCTATACATTTATCCTACTAGTGTATACACTTATATTATCGGTGTACACACTTATCTAACCACTATATATAGCTGTATTGACTTATCTGTTAAGTGTAGGCACTTATATTCCTAGCATATATGTTTATTTGTCTAGTGTACATACTTATCATCCTAGTATATACACTTATCCTCTTAATATATGCCTATATTCTTAGCACATATATTTACCCTCATAGTGTAGACACTAGGGCTGGATTTGGTTTTTGATAACATATTTTATTTTAATTTTTCATCTTCAATATATGAAAACAGTTTCATTGCTGCTTTCTGATCTTTAGAAATGTTGTTTAGTAAGTGAAATAAAAAATATTTTTGATTTCTTATTTTCAATATAAATAATATCTTTTAAAAGAGCAACTAAAAAATTAAAGAAAATATATAAGATTATCATTTTAAAATATTAAAATATATATATATATAATAATATAGATTGCAATATGTGATATTATATATAAACTACATTTATAAATAATATTAATAATTTTGTTAATAATATGATAATATATTATATTATCATATATTATAATATTATAATAAGAGGTAGACTTGGTTACATTCCATTGTAGCTAAGTACAAGATTCGATCATCTTCCTCATCTTTAGATTCATATAGATCCTGGTGCTACCTTATCTTTTTTTATTTTTTTTATTTTTAAGATCATGACGTATATGAATTTAAGGATGAAAGAGGTGATCGAATATAAGTTTAGCTACATTTGAATATAACCAAATCTATTTCTTAAAATAATAATATTATAATATTATATATAATATTTTATAAATATTTTAATCTTATAATAAACTATTATATAATATGTTATATAATGTATTATTACAATGTATTATGCATAAATTGCATATGTGTTATGTATAAATATAAATAACAATATAATATTAATTATTTATTATATAATATCATAATATTATATTATTAATAAATATTGATATAATTATTAACATAATATTAAAAATATATTATAATAATTAATATTATGTAATATAATATAATTAATATTTATAATTAAAAATAGTATATATTATTATTTTTCTAAAAAATATCATAGGTTTATTTTTAACAATCAAAAGTAAAAAATAAAGTAACCAACATATTTTTTTAGATAATTTTACTTTCTTATTTTTTAAATAAAAAGAAAATAAAAGTGATACAATTATGCCCTTTATTTTTTTACTTTTTCTTTTAATAGAAAATAGTGAAAATATCTTTACACTATTTTTAGTTTTCTCTCATTTTTAAGTCGCATTTTATAGAAAATTATTTTATTTTTATTCACCAAACGTATTTTTACAAGTGTTTTCTATTTTCTATAAATAAAAAAAAAAAATAACTATTCTTAGAAATAAATGCACCATTATATTCTCAGACCCATTCTCCCATATATATTTCTCATTTGCCTAGTATACATACTTATTATCTTAATGCATACACTTATATTCTTCATATACATATTTATTTATCATTTTACTTTACATACTTATTATCTTACGTACATATTTACCCATTCAATATACATATTTATTTTCACGGTTTACATACTTATATATCCTCTTCCCGTACATATTTATCTACCCATTATACATAAATATTCTCAAGATATGCAATTATATATTTTTTCACTGTACATACTTATCTTTGTAGTGTACACACTTATTCTATCACTGTGCACACTTATTCTTCTAGTATATACATACTTATCTTCTCATTTTATACACTTATCTCTCATTGTACACATTTATTCACTATATTCTTACAATGTAAACACTTATGCACTCACTAAGCACACTAATATACTTAACCTATTGTACACATTTATATTCTTAGGTAGTGTTTGATACCCAAAAGCTATCTCTGGATAAATGTATAGGATATATATCATTTATCCAGGGGATAGCTAAGGGAATAAGCATCTTTTTAAAATTACAAGTCTGCCATCAAGGAATAACTTTAGGATGTGTTTGATATGATGGATAAGGGGGATATCTAGGTATGATGGATAAGAGGGGATATCCCCTAGATATCCCCCCTATCCCCAAATGCTATAGCTACAGGGGATAGTGCTGAAAAAGTTTAACCAGAGAGGATAACCCATGTTTAACCATGGGTTATCCCTGAACTTATTCCCTAGAGAACCTAGGAATAACTAAAGTTATCCCTTGATGGCAGAGTGGTAATTTTAAAAAGGTGCTTATCCCCTCAGCTATCCCCTGGATAAATGCTATCCTGTACATTTATTCAGGATAGCCAAAAAGCTATCAAATACAACCTTAGTTGTTTCTGGGTTTCCTAGGAAATAAGTTCAGGGATAACCCATGGTTAAATATAAGTTATCCCCTTGGTTAAACTTTTTCAGACCTATCCCCTCTAACTATAGCATTTAGGGATAAGGAGAGATATTCCCTGGATATCTCATCTTATCCCCCTATCAAACACTGCCTTAATGTGCATACTTATCCTTCCACCGTACACACTTATTCTTCTATTGGACACACTCATCCTTCTAGTGTACACACTTATTCTCTCAATTTAGCCTATCATCCTAGTGTATGTACTTATCTTCTTAGTATACACACTTTTCTTCCCATTGTATATACAGCACTTAGCATGCATACTTATCATTCCAGTGTGTACACTTATCATTTACACTTCCCTTAAAAAACTTGTCATTTACATGGGAAGGAGATATATATGGCACTGAATCAAGGATTCTCTAGGGGCATAATTATCATTTCAAAGTTTAATGGGGGTTGGAGGGGACTGCTTGTTAAGAGAAACTTAAGCTTAGGAATTGAGGGCTTCTCTAGAGGCATAATAGTCATTTCAAAGTTTAATGGGGCTATAGAAAGGGATTGCTTGTTAAGGAAAACATAATTGCTCATGGACCAAGAATCTTTAGAAAACAACGGAAAGATGCTTCCTCAATGCATGGTCAATGGAGGGACCGCTTGTTAAGTCCTAAAAAATAATGGTACTCATTATTAGCGTATCCTGTAGAGAGTTAAATTTCTGAGAAAGCACGATAATTTGTTTTTTGGTAAAATAAATTAATGGACAAATGTTTCATTATAATGGGAGGCTATTGGAATCTATAATTAAAGTTGCACAATATATTAAGTTATTATGCGGCTCATTTCGCTTGCTTAGAGTACTATAATTTATTATATATTGTAGGTCAAGTTATACTTGGCCTATGCGTGAAATTTAAAAATATACAAGTTGACTCACAGTCAAACTAGCTATAGCGAGTTAACATTGAAATATAAGAATAATCATATTTAATATTATAACATAATATCATTACAATATAATATAACACATTATGTTATATTTAAATATTATTTTAATTTCTATAATATATATATTATATATAATGATATAGTAATATTTACCATAATATAATATACTAATATACTACTACTATAAAAAATATAAAATTACAGTTTTGTAATATTATACCATATTATAATATGATTATTAATGATAACATTAATATTCCAATTTAATAAATTATAGTAATATTAATGATAATATTATTGTTACAATAATAATAATAATAATAATAATAATAATAATAATATATTCATTATATTATAATATATAATAATGGTATATTACTATAACATCTTAGTAATTAAGAATAATTTATAATTATATTATAATTTTTATAATGCAGGCTGCAGTGAGGTAAAATGGGACCTTATAGCTGTAATATTCTTTCAGGCAGCTAGAATTACTTTGAGTTACAATGCAGTTCAGTTGTGTGTAACTTAATTAGTAGCTTGAGCTATATTGAGTTTTCACTTGTCTTAGGATTCCAAACGGCGCCTCGTCAGAGTTCCCAATTGCGTTTGTGATTTTTTCTTTCTTTTTTAATTTTCTCATGAGAGAATGAACGGCTTCACTCTTCAAATTAACGTGAGACCAAGAGCTAGATTCTTTTATTATATACTAATAGAAATGGATGCTAATATATTAGTAGATAGATTGATATGTAACATCTAAGAGATTAAAAAAAAAAAAAAAAAGCCCTTCAAATCAGCAAGAAATTAAGTTTGCTGCATTCACGTACGTACACCATTATTTATCTGGAAATTAAATGACAGCAATAGGTCGAACAGATTAGAGCCAAGCCAAAGACGTAGAGGGTGAAGGGTATAATCGAAGGGTGGCCGGGCCGTGCGGACGAAACGACGTAGCAACCAGCTTTCATGCACGAACCAAAACCACAACTTATTTGAAAACAAATTAAAGCGAACGACGTTGGTCCAAAAGGCAATATATAGAACCGGAAGTTATACTTATAATAATTAACTCACAGCAGCTTGACCACCTCCGGGATGTGGACAGGGTACCGATGGATGGAGCCGGACCAGGGCCCGTCCACCGGCGTGCTGACCGTCCTGAGGCACTGCCACACCGCGCTGTTGCACTTGAACCCGCTGCCGAAGCCGATCATCCACACCCGGTCGCCGCGCCGCATCCGCCCTTTCCCCTCGATGTAGCTGAGCTCGTACCACAACGAGCTGCTCGACGTGTTGCCGAAGCGGTGCAGCGCCATGCGAGACGCCTCCACGTGCTCCGCCGACAGGTTCAGGCTCTTCTGCAGCTCGTCGATCACCGCCCGGCCCCCGGCGTGGATGCAGAAGTGCTCGAAGGCCAGCTTGAAGTCTGGAATGTATGGCTTCCACGCCGGCTTTATGACCTTCCGGCCGATGAGGTTCAGAAGGAAGAGGATCTGCTCGGAGGCCGGCAGGACTAGGGGTCCGATGGTCGTGATGTTCGCCTTGAGCGCGTTGCCCGCGACCGCCATGAGGTCTTTGGAGAGGTTGATACCGGAGTTGCCCTCGTCGTCCTCCTCCTCGTAGACGCAGTGGTAGGAGCGGTCGTCGGCGCCCTTGTGCGTGCGGACGACGCGGACAAGGCGGTACTTGGCGCGGGCCGCTTCGCGGCGGCGGTTCGAGAGGAGCACCGCGGCGGCGCCCATGCGGAAGAGGCAGTTGGGGAGGAGCATCGAGCGCTGGTTGCCCGTGTAGTAGTTGGGCGTGATGATCTCTGTCGAGATGACGAGGGCGTACGAGTTGCGGTGCACCTGGAGGAGGTCCCGCGCGAGGTTGACGGAGATTAGCCCGGCGCTGCAGCCCATGCCGGAGAGGTTGAAACTCACGACGTTGCTCCGGAGCTTGTACTTGTTGATGATCATCGCCGAGAGCGAGGGCGTCGGCGAGAAGAGGCTGCAGTTGACGACGAGGATGTCGATGTCCTTGGGCTTGACGCGGGTCTTGGCGAAGAGCTCGTCGACGGAGGAGAAGATGACGAGGTGGGCCTCGGCGCGGGCGGCCTCCATGTTGCCCTGCGGGGGGATGTAGCGGTTCACCTGGGGGAGGCAGGTCTCCTCGCCGAGGCCGGACCGTTCGAGGATCCGGAGCTGGAATCGGATGCTCTTCTCGTCGAAGAAGGGCACGAGCCGGGCGTGCTCCAAAAAGGTGGCGAACGGCACGCGGCAGCTCTGGGGCGGCCGGAAGCAGGCGTAGTCGACGAGATAGACCGGACGCGGCCGCGACATAAGGTAGACGTGGCGGCGATGGCGACGATGAAGCCGGAGCACAGGAGGTGGACTTGGTCGAGATGGAGGGACCGCCACAGAGAGACGATCTGGTGAGGGCCGAGGCGGGCAAATTCCAGCAGCACGGCTGCAGCCATGATGGGGATCAGGAGGAGGGCCGAGATGGGGTTCACCAGGAACTGGTAGCCGAGCTTCACATACTTGAGCGTGGCTGACCTCAACATTAACGCTGGCGGTGGCTCGGCCGGCATCTTGCTTATTAGCAGCTCTTAGCTCACCACCGGAGTGGAGATTGAGAAAATAATATTGATGGCTTGGCGTTTGGGTTTGTGGCTTTGTTTGTGCTTGTGATAGAAGGCTGAGGATCGAGGACGGGACTTAAATGGCGTCTTGATGGCAATGAATGTTGGCAGATGGCGATGTTTAATAATGGTGGGACCTACTAACATTAAAAGCGAATGGAGGTTCATTCCGGGCCTTCAAATAAGCTAGCTAGGTAGGGATGGCAATGACCATGGCAGACATGATGGAAGCAGAATCACCTAATTCTAATTCATATCTATTAAAGGAAAAAATTATATTAATTATGTCATATTAATTAATTCATGCCCATTTCATTATGCATGGTCATTATGTCGTATTAATTAATTCATGCCCATTTCATTATTTTTATACTCATATTATACTTATAAAAATTGCATAATTTTTATAACTAAATAAATAAGCTAGTCTAAAAAAATTATATATCAACAATGTCCATCTATGAATTTTTTACTCAAAATTTAGAACTATATCAGCAAATAAAAGTAATAACTAAATCTACATATATAATAAATGTTGAGGGGTAGAATCATCATTACATTGATAACCGTGCGAAAGGGCTAAGATCAGCCCCATTCCCCCGCCTACTACAATATGCCCCCGAGGAACGAGCTAAACTAATATGGTCCAGCAGGTCGAGCAACCCATAGCTCGGCTTCCTCCGAGCTTCCTTAACTCGACTTTCCTCGAGCTTCCCGTAGCTTGGCTTTCCCCGAGCCTTCCGTGGCTCGGCTTCCTCGAGCTCCCCGAGCTACCTATAGCTCGGCTTCCCCGAGCTTTCATAGCTCGGCTCTCCCTGAGCTTCCATAGCTCGGCTCTTCCCGAGCTTCCCGTAGTTCGGCTTTCCCCGAGCCTCCCGTGGCTCGGCTCTCCCCAAGCTTCCCATAGCTCGGCTCCCCCGAGCTATCTATAGCTCGGCTCCCACGAGCTTCCCATAGCTTGGCTTTTCTGGGCTTCCATAGCTCGGTCTCCCCGAGTTTCCATAGCTCGGCTTCCACGAGCAATCTACGACTCGACACTCACCTCCGTGGAACCCGATGCGGGAGAGCCTAGGCCCATCGTAACAGAATCCCAAACAAAGAATCATGTTGAGGAGTGGGCTAGGATCTAGTATAACTACCTGGGACCTACGCATCTATCAGATCCCGGGCCATCAAAGAGTTCTCCCAGCCGTCGATCCTTCAACGAACAAGATACGATCCCCGGCCTGATTCGAATCGTTCCTGTATCCTAACAACCTTCGAACCTTCCAGAAGGCGCTCAAGATTCAGGTGATTGCCTACGAATACGACATCCCCAGATTTTCTTAGGTATGCACTCACGGCCCCTGACTTACTTCCACACTCACTCACTCTCACTGCTCGTCGGCGCTCCCCAGAGCTCCCGATCAGCCACCCCTGGAGGGACTCCCCAGCGAGATCTTTCTTTCCATTTTTGTTGATCGTCGATCTCCGCTGACTTGAGTGTCGGAGGGTCTTCCATGGAGGGCCACCCCTAACGCCTCTGCATGAGGACTTCTGTGCAGGTTCGCCCAGAAGGAAGCCAGATCAGGAGATCGGCCGCACCCGAGTTGGAGGACAGATCCCGATGGCAACAATAAATATCAAGCGAAGGAAGATGGAAGAGAATAGGCATATTTTAAGTTCATACCCTACTTCTTTTCTCTAATCCCATTGTTTTGTTTTTGATGAACTTTTCAAGCAATTCTTTATTTTTTTTATAGAGATGAAGACGAAATGAGAAGATGAATTTCTTTTTTATTAATAACGAAAATAGGAATAAATATATTTTAATCCCATTTAATTATTCTATACTTTAATATTATAATATTTTTTCTATATTTTTATTTATAATTTTTTACTTTTTATTAAAAAAATATATATAAAGAAGAAAAAGAAAATGATAAATTTCGCTGCATTGAATTTAGGTGAACTTATATATATATATATATTATTAAAGAAGATCAGACGGAAGGAATGGGGTAGAAGATTTATTATTTCCGATTTTCCGTTGAGATAAAGAGAAAGAGGTAGGAACCGAAAGGGGAGGGCGGAGGTCCCGACTTCCCATGCCGACCTCGCCGTGCCCATCCTTGCTTTCCAGCGGTCGTAGCGTTGGCAATCCTCCGCAACAGTCACCCGTACTGTGTAAATTACAGTATTAAATGAGCTCGGTGGTGCGATCGAGCACGCAGTTGACTGCCGGCCGCTGTCACGAGCAAACCGGCACGTCATGTGACGCGGTTTCTCTTTCCCTTTCTAGCACAGTAATGGGCTCGTCCGCGGGCCGTGCAGCAAGTGCGCACCCAATGAATGATTCGCATGTTTACATCATCACGTATGCCAAAATTTAATGAGTTTTGATATGCATTGCATGGAGGTAGCATAGGTGCGTGATTAATTTATATATTTAAATTGCGTTTGTTACATTAAAGAATTATGCAGAAAGACTTTTCTTTTGATTTGCATGATTGTATTAAAAAAATCTTGCTGCATCATTCTTCGATGTAGCAAGCATACATTGAATGTATGAATTAATCGAATGCTCGTGCCATCTCACATGCGATGCATGTTAAAACTCATTAAATCTCGATATACATGATGATATAGATGCACGATTAATTTGTACGTCTGATGCGCAGCTACTGCATCAAAAGATAGTGTAGCAAGCCTTTTTCGGTTGCATTTAGACGGAGATGGAGTAACGCTAGGCGATACAGTGCGCTTAAGCGCTTTGCCCATCCTGTGCGTGGGCCGCATGACAAAGATGTCATGGACCAGCGCTCATGAAATGGGAAGGCTGGGCTAGGATCAAACTCTGTTATTGGACTAATCTTAAAGAACCAATTTAGTGGATGTCAGCTTTCTTCTTGGTGTTGCTTTAAGGTTCGTGCTGAAGGTTCGTGCGGAGCTTTTTTCTTGTTGCTTTAAGATTCGTGCCTGCAGCACGGTGGTGGCCGATCTCCGGCGATTTTCAATCCTTTGGCTTGCCTTCCTCTTAGTTGATGGGTTTGCCGGTGAATGCCATTCCGGTGGCCTCTGATGGGGGAAAGATGGAGGGAAAGGGAGGTAGTCGGTTCCCAAGCAGCCGGTTTGAATGGGTCTCTTCTTCTCCGTCTTCGGCGACTATTGTAGCACTGGAACGTCAGTTTTCGGACGTGGTTCAGGTTCCTCTCCAGGCGCTAGAGGAGGAGACCTCCGATTGGGGAGCCAAGGCAGTCATTGCCAGGAGCTTAATGAAGTGGATTCCCCCTGAAGCCATCGTCAGGGAGCTCCGCCGCGCTGGAGTGGCTGGTTCAATTGAAACTATCAGCTTGGCCCACCGCCACTATTTGATCCGGTTCTCCAACCCTGCTACAAAATTGATGGCATTGGGTAATCCATGGGTTGCCAACGGCCAGGTCATTGCCATGGAAGACTGGAGGCCGGAATTCATTCCTTCGGACTCTTCCTTAGCTTCTGCCCTCATATGGATTCGGCTGCCGTCTCTCCCGATGGAGTTCTGGTCAGAGACAATCCTAAGCTCCATCCTTGCTGCTGCCGGGAGGTTTGTCTTCCTCGATGCTGCTACAAAGGAGAGGAAGCGCGGTGGTTATGCCTGTGCCTGTGTTCAGGTCGATCTGAGGAAACCACTGCGACCAGGAGTGCGAGTGCGTGGTTTAGGAGTCCCTTTCTGGCAACCATTTGTCTT
This sequence comes from Calamus simplicifolius, assembly GCA_900491605.1. Lineage (NCBI taxonomy): Eukaryota > Viridiplantae > Streptophyta > Magnoliopsida > Arecales > Arecaceae > Calamus > Calamus simplicifolius. The sequence goes on from UESW01004693.1 coordinate 279,508, forward strand.
TGAGCATGTGGAGGGTTTCTGCTCCAGGTGTGGCGCCCTGCATTCGGTTGATGGCTGCAACTCTGCTCCAAACAGCAACTATGCTCCTGAGAGTCTCCATGACTCTTTCTCTGAGCTGTTTGGGCCATGGATGTCTGTCGTTCGTCGTAGGAGATCATCCCAACCTACGGTTGTGGAATCAGGGGTGAAGCTCCAGAAGTCTTCTGCTTCCTCTTCCCCCAGCGTAGCTGAAGGCTGGCAGCTCCCGAAGAGGACTTCTCGTAGGCAGCAGGGGTTGAAGGCTGGTGCGATAGGGCATGTGGACTGCCCCTCTGTGAAGCTGGATGGCTCGGTTGTGGCATTGAAGGGTAGTACTCAGGGGATTCTTGCTGGAGGCTCTGGGTCTCAGGTTGGGGATGAGGGGCTGCAGGCAGAAAAACTTGCGTGCCGGTCCCTATTCACAGTGCTGGTTCAGGCTGAGAGTTTGGGTGACCCTGGAAATCTTCTGAAGGCTAATCCATCAATTGCTTCTGCTAATCCATTTGCCCTCTTGGGTTCTGCTAAATGGGCTGGAAGGCCGAAATCCCGTAAGGAAGCTAATCCGGGGCCACTGAAGCGGGCTCGCCCTGTTGATCCGCCAGCCCCTGCGGGTGTTTCTAAAAGCTTGAAAGGAAAAGGTCAAATTACTGATGCTGCTAACCATGACATGGATCACACCTTCACGTTCTCTGCATCGTCGAAAGTGCCGAAGGAGAACGGGGTTCTGGATGGTCAAGGATCCTTGCTGATCCAAGCTTCAGAAGCACATCTTTCGGATGTCTGCGATGAGGCTCCTCGGATGCTTTCCCCAGAACATCGTTCTCATGACGCTATGGTCTGTCTCCTTAAGAAGTCCATGCAGGTGGGGATGGACGGTGTTACTATGGAAAGTCAGGCCCAGGGGATTTCGCAGATTGCCCTATTGATAATGCTTCTCTAAACACTGAGATGATTGGGGATCAGTTAGGCCCCCCCCCCCCAATCTAAATGAAGATTATTATATGGAATGTTAGAGGAGCTTTGAAACCATCGTTTCGCTCCTCTTTTGGGAGGCTCATGCAGCTCCATAAATGTGATCTATGTATATTGCTGAAGACTCGTTTGTCTGGACAGAGTATGGCCAATGTTAGGAGACATATATCCAGAACTTGGTCCTCCTATGCTATAGAGTCTGATGGATTATCTGGTGGCATCTTGGCCTTATGACGGTCTGCTGACATCAGAGTTGACGGTTTTCACCACAGTGGGCAGCAGGTGGCGTTGGTCATATCTGAAGGTGTGTCGGCCCCCTGGCTCCTTTCTGGTATTTATGCGAGTACAGATTTTCGGGTTCGCCGTGTTCTCTGGGATGAGCTCTTGTCCTTGCTTTCTAGGGTGTTCCTGCCCTGGTGGCTGGGGATTTCAATTGTATCACGAGCGCCAATGAAAAGAGAGGTGGTAGGCAGTTTGTGGAGTCTTCGGGCACTTCTGAGTTCCGATCCTTCATTGCCTCCGCTAATCTTTTGGATTTGGGCTTTCAGGGGGCTCAGTTTACCTGGTGTAACAACCGTCAGGGATCTGCCAGAATTTGGGAAAGATTGGATAGGGCGTTGGCTACTGCTAAATGGCTTCAGCTCTTTCCATCCACCACTGTATCTCATTTGTCCAGGATTGCCTCTGATCATTGCCCTATCCTTATTTCTACTAATGTCGATGATCGGTGCCGGGGTCAGTTTAGATTTGAGAAATTCTGGACTTCTTATTCAGCAGCTTGGTCCCTTATCTCTCAGGTTTGGCATATTCCTGTCAGAGGTAATGCCACTTATCGCCTTTCTTGTCGTCTGGATCTTGCTAGACGTAGACTTTCCAGATGGAATCGGGAAGAGGTCGGTGACATTTTTAGACAAGTTAAGGAGGTGGAGAATGTTATTGCTTCTCTTCAAGAAAAGGAGGACCGCCTTGGTTTTTTGCAGGACTCTGATTTGTCTACTCTTCGTTTCAGTCTTAGCCTCCACCATTCTCTTCTTCGTCAGCAGGAGATCTTCTGGAGGCAAAGATCCCGGATTCAGTGGATCAAGGAGGGTGATCAAAATACTAGATTCTTCCATCAGTCGACCCTAAAGCGCCGTGCAGTAAATCGGATATGGCGGCTCATTGATGATTCGGGGAATGTCCAGGAGTCTTCTTAGGCCATTTGGACCAGATTTTCCATTTCTTTAGTTCTTGCTGGACTGAGCTTTCTGGGGATGGTTCCTCTGTGGTTCCGGTGGCTCCTCCCCTTAGGGTTTCGGCGGCGGAGAACGTTGCTCTCATCAGTCTGATTACCTCTGAGGAGATCCGTTTGGCCCTTTGGAACCTTGGCTCAGATAAGGCCCCAGGGCCTGATGGGTTTCCCCCTCTCTTCTTTCGGTATTATTGGGCTATCGTGCGCCAGGATGTTGAGTAGGCCATTCAACTTGTTTTTGAGACCAGACTGATCCTTCTGAGTGGAATAGGACTCTTGTCACTCTGGTGCCGAAACACCACGATGCTTCTTTCCACATCATTTTCGGCCTATTAGCCTATGCACGACCTTGTATAAGGTTTGCGCTTAGCTTCTGGTTTCTCGGCTCAGGGTGGTGATTCCTCGGCTGATCTCTCTTGAGCAGGGTGCTTTCCTGGCTGGTCGATGTATTTCTGATAACGTCCTGCTAGCTCAAGAGGTTATACATGATCTTCATCCCTAGCCGCCACTGTCTGATGGCTATTAAGCTTGATATGGAGAGAGCTTATGATAGAGTGTGATGGAATTTTCTCTTTCGCTCTCTTCAGGAATCTGGGTTTGATGAGCTTTTCATTGCATGGATCAAGGCTTGTGTTCACCGGCCGTCATTCTCTATTTTGATTAATGGTGGTCAGATTGATTATTTTCATTCTGCGGTAGGTCTCAGGCAGGGCTGCCCCCTTTCCCCTTTCTTATTCATTCTGTCTGCGGATGCTTTATCGAGAGCTCTTCACTAGGCCCAGCAAGCTTCTCTCTTAGATCCTTACAATACTGGATCCCATGGGCTGGCGTTATCCCATTTGTTATTTGCTGATGATTGCATCCTGATGGGGAGGGCTACTACCTATAATGCTTCTGTTTTTGCTTTAGTGCTCCAGTCTTACTGCAGGGCTTCTGGGCAGCAAGTTAATACTGCTAAATCCATTATATCTTTCAGTTCGAAGACTAAAACTACCACTCGGGAGTCTATCATGCATATATTGGGCATTTCTGTTCAGGCTGATCATCTTTCTTATCTGGGGGTTCCAATTACGGGAAGGAGGCCTCGACGCTCGGATTTCAGTGAGCTGGAGCACCGTGTTTGTGATCGTTTGGATGGTTGGTAACTCTCTGGATTATCTATGATGGCCAGGCTTACTCTCATCCGATTTGTTCTCACAGCTCTTCCTCTCTATATCCTTTCTAATGCTGCCATTCCGGTGACCTGCTTAAGAAGGATGGAGAGATGGTTCAGAGATTTTCTCTGGGGATCTATGCAGGATGGCCATGGGATCCATTTGCGGGCTTGGGATTCTGTCTGCATGTCCTTTTCGGAGGGGGGGCTTGGGATTCGGTCCCTCATTACGAGGAGAGAGGCACTGATTGCTAGGCATGCATCGAGATTCTTGTTGGAGCCAGGATGTCTGTGGAGCTTGTTCATGCGTGCCAAATATGGTGATTGGTCTTCCAGAGTCACCCCCAGTCTAGTCATAGCCATTCCTTCTTTTGGAAAGAGATTTGTCTTCATGCTCCGGTTGTTCTTAATCGAACATCGTGGATGATTGGTAATGGTGCCTTTGTGGATATCCTTACGGATACTTGGTTGGCGGACATCCCTTTGATTCGATGGCCCACCTTTGTCAGTTCTAACATCCCTATTGGTATGAGAGTCTCTGACCTAATTATGCAGGATCACAATGCCTGGAACGGTCCTCTTGTAGACTCTTTATTTGGTGCGGAGCTTTTTCAGCGCATTCTATCTATCCCTCTTCTCCCTGATCACACAGCGGATATTAGATTATGGAGGAGGTCTTGCTTGACCCGTGCACCGACTAGGGACATCATGCAGGCTTACAGACCTCAGTTGGGACACACGATTGATGGTTCTTGGATTTGGAGCATTCCTGTCCACCCTAGAGTTCGCCTATTCATATGGAAGATGGCGTGGGATTGTCTTCCTACGTGTTCCCTGCTCTCTAGGAGAGGCATGGCGATTTCTCCTATTTGCCCATTATGCGGTACTGAGGTCGAGACTTCTGATCATGCTATTTTTCTATGACAGAGCGAGTTTGGTGTGGCAGACAGCGGGTTATCGTTTGTGGGATGTGGGCAGTGTTCAGGATTGCATTTCTTTCCTTATGATGATTCGTCGGGATATGAGAAGGGACTTCGGTCGATCCAGTTCCTTGGCTGCCTATATTGCTTACCAGCTCTGGTTATCTCGGAATCGTCATATTTTCTCTGATGTATCTAATCCTCCTTTCAGGATAGTTATGACTGCCCAGTCCCTCTCATATGAGTACATTATCCATCACTCTACCATTGACTCTGATAACTCTAGCATCTGGGGTTCCCCTGCTGCTCCTGCAGCGCACCAGCACACGGTCTTCATTTCTTGGGAACCCCCTCCACTAGGGTTTGTCAAAGTAAACTTTGATGGTAGTATTCGTGGTCGTCTGGTGGGTTTCGGTTTTTTGATCCGGGGGTCTGATGGTAATTTGGTGGCGGTCGGCAGTTTTGGTCTTCTTGACCTCTCAGTTCCGTCTGCTGAACTGCATGCTGCGTGGGCTGACATCTCCTATGCCATCCGCAGTTTAGGTAGTCGCAGGCTTATTATTGAGGGTGATTCTCTCACTGTGGTGCGCTGGCTCCGTCAGGATCTGGGCGACCCTATTCCGACCAACCATATGATAGCTGACATTTGGTCTATGCTCCACCAGGCTGATACTGTCCTTATTTGGCACATTTATCGGAAAGCAAATTCAGCGGCTGACTGGATTGCTGCCCAGGTTGCTCATCATTCTGGACCGTGGTGCTGGATTCCATCTGACCCGTGCTCGCCTGTTCTATCTTAAATTTTGTATTCAGATCTTTTGGGCTTGACTCAACCACGTATGGTATGATCGCCCGTTTGTATAAAAAAAAACCAATTTCATGACCACCAAACTACAATTTTCTTTTTTTAAATATATATTCTCTCATTTAAAATTTAATTAATTTTTTTTAATTTCCTAGGCCTACAAAATTTTCACTTAGATCTAGCCATATACATGTTATATAGCTATACTCAGAAAAGTTTTCATTTAGATTTAGACAAAAAATTATAAGCTTTATTTTGGAGTTATATGCCATAAACCTTGCTTTAGGATTTTATATATATATATATATATTATGAACTTTGCATGGAATAAAAATATTTTGAAATTTTGAGGAGCCATGCCCTCCTAATCTCTATTAAGATCCGCCATTGGATTTAAATGATGAAGGTTAGACATTGATGATCCAAACTATTAGATATAATTTATGTTATCTAAAATGCTTACACATCAAATATCAAGTGATTTAGAATTTTCTAGACAATGCATTAAGTAGTAAAAATAAAGATATATATATATATATATTATTTCATACTTTTAAACTATTCATTTTTTAGACCACCTTATGCATAAGACAGAAGCTTTTAAATTATAAGACTTTTGGTATGTAAATATATAGAAATAGTAGAACATATCTAAAAACTCAGATTATTAATGTTAGAATCTTATGATCTGATGAGGGATAAAATCGTCATTGCATTATTAACCGCTTATATTGGCGATGGGATTGTACCCAATCCAAACACCTTGCTAGCCAGTTGGCCAGCTGGCGTAACATTCTAGCGACAAGGTCAAATCAGCTTTGATAAAGTCGGATCATCCTGACAACCCGGACCACCTTTATACTTCGGCCATCCAAGCCGAGCCATCCTTATTCCTCGGTAATCCTCGAGCTATCCTTACACTTCGGCCATCCGAGCCGAGCTATCCTTATTCCTCGGTAACCCGAACTATCCTTATACTTCGGCCATCCGAGCTGAGGCATTCTTCGGTCATTCGAGCCGATCCGTTTTACACTTCGAAAAACCAGGCTATTCCTTATTTAGGCCAACCACGGCATTCAAAATACCTCTGCGGAATCCGGTGCGGGAGAGTTTAAATCCACTATAGCAGAATAAGATTTCAGGTGACGAATCATGCCCAGAAGTGGCCTAGGATCTGCGAGAGTGGCCTAGGTCTGTGTGATCATCGAGCCTCAAAGCATCAACCAGCTCTCCCAGCCGTCGATCCTCTAACTGACAAGGTACGGACCCTACCGGCCTCATAACAAATTTGATTCGAATCCTAACAGTTTTTAGACCCCATTCAGGGCACGTCCAAGGAATCAGGTGATCACCTATAAATACTACAGCATTCCAACCTCTCAGGTACGCGCATAAACTCTAAGACAACCCCTTATGCACTCATTTTTTTTCACTCCATTAGAGCTCTCACAAGAGCCGGGAGGAACATCTCTCTATGAGAGTCTTCTCCTCACATCTGCTTGCTGTGAATCTCCACTGACTTGAGCATCGGAGGGTCCTCCGCAGAGGGTAACCCCCACCGCACCCTCTGCATGAGACAGTCTTGCAGGTTTCACCTCGAGGCGACGAGATCGGCGTCCAGATCAGGAGCCGAAAGCACACCCGAGTCGAAGAACGGATTTCCGCGGCAACAGATTGGCGCTAGAGGAAGGGCCCCAAGTCCCATAAATTTGTGATCCAGGAGACAAGACTCAAAAACCCAGAGCAAAGCATCCTCTAATGGCCAATCGAAAAAGAGCTACCTCTGAAGCTCAGGACCAGGCCGCCTCTCAAAGGCCTAATCCGATTAGCGGTGCAGCACCTCCGCTACCACTGCCCACTGAAACTCCTTCGCCGTCGGCAACGGCGGTAACTCTGGACCAGTTCGCCACTCTGGTTCAGCAAGTCCAAGCCTTGACCCAGTTGGTCCAGGGATTCCAGGCGATCCCCGGAACTGCTATCCCTACCTCTCAGCCCCATGAGGAGGCCGCTGCCCCTATCCCGCCAGCGATTTCTTCTTCCGATCCGCCTGGGGCGGCGGATTGTGGTCACCGACCCGTAAAGGCGAAGCCGGTACTGCAGCGAATTGGAGGGAAGAGCCCACTCAAATCCAAACGGGTTCGCTCTTCCTCCTCGGTGTCTTCCTAGGATTCGACACCGCTATCATCTTCTCCTCGCTCGATCCCTTATACCACTTTGGATGAAGGGATCAGACAACAGATGCAAGAGATGTGGCAAGAGTGGCGTCGGGAGTTGTACGCTGCCAGGCAAGCCCCTCCATCCCAGCCGAAAGCGGAGCAGGGCATCCCCTTCTTCGAGAGGATCATAAGAAAAGTGATTCCCCCTCATGTCAATCTCCTTACCATTGAGCCATATCATGGATCCACCGATCCCAACGACCACCTCAGCAGCTTCAGATCCATCATGATGTTCCATGAGGCATCAGATGTGATTCTGTGCAGAGCCTTCCCCTCCACCTTAAGGGGATCTGCTCAAACCTGGTTCAACAGCCTAAAACCAGGTTCCATTGATTCTTTTGACGAGCTGAGCTGTCTGCTCATTAGCCAGTTCATCAGCAGCCGTCGCCAGCGACGGAGATCCGACTCCCTCTCCAAGATCAAGCAGAGAGAGGGGGAGTCGCTGAAGAGTTACCTTAGCCGCTTCAACACAGACCTCCTAGAAGTCGACCATCTCAACCACGAGGTGGCCATGTCCGCCCTGGCTGGAGGAGTGTTCAAGGAGGAAGACTTCTACCTGGCTCTGGAGGTGAATTACCCAAAGAGCCTCTCGAACATAATGTCCCTGGCGGACAAATACGCCAGGGTGGAGGAATCGAGGAGGTTAGCCTGAACTGAGCAGCTGAAGAAGAAAGAGGCAAAGGGCCCAGACAAGCAGCGGGCCCATCGTTGCGCTAGCTCGCCTCGCCACCGCAAGGCTCCTCCACCGCCGCCTTGGGACCGAACTCGGAGTCCGGTCCGAAGATTCGACCTCTATACTCCCCTTACCGCACCAAGAGCGCAGATCCTGATGGAGATCGAGCGTCGGCTTCCTCGACCCCCTCCTCTTCGAGGCAATGGAGCTCGGAGGGACCCGACCAAGTACTGCCGCTTCCATTAGGACTACATGCATGATACCAAGGACTGTTGGCAGCTCAAAAATGAGATCGAGCAGGCGAGGCAGACTGAACCGGTTCAGGGGCCTCCCTGAGCCAATTAATGAAGAGAATCACCAGCCTGAGCCTCGCCAGCTCCCACCGCCAAATCCTCCAGTTATCGGCAACGTTAATGTTATAACGATGGTCGGATCCCCATCTTCTTGGCCAGGCGAGGAGGAGAACCCATCGAAAAAAGCTCGGATCGATGAGCTCACTTTCTCTGATGAAGACCTTGGGGAAATATAATACCCCCATGATGATGCTCTAGTTGTATCTTTAAACATGAACAATTACGATGTACATCGGATTCTGGTTGATAGTGGAAGCTCTGTTAACTTTCTGTATTTTGATGCCTTTGTGAGGTTAAAATTTTAGGTAGAAAGCCTCCGACCGTTGGAGTCCACCCTGGTGGGCTTCACAGGTGACTCCATAATCCCTAAAGGAGTCATCACTCTGTCGGTCCGAGCCGACACCTGGCCCCATGTGGCTACCGTGTTCATGGATTTTCTTGTGACCAAGCTCAGATCTCCCTATAATGCCATCCTCGGTAGATCAGGGCAAATCTCTCTTAAAGCCATCATTTCCATTCCCCATCTCACCATGAAGTTCCCCACTGAATGGGGTGTGGGGGTTGTTCGAGGAAGCCAGATAGTAGCTCGGCATTGCTTTGTTGCCGACCTCCAATCCAGGAAGCTCGAGGTGGACGGGCTGGATGCTCGAGAAGATCTCGCCAAACAACGAGGAGAGCCTGCCGAAGAACTGGAAGAGATACCACTCGACGAGGCTCGGCCCGACCGAACTATAAAGGTCGGATCGCAGCTAGAAGGAAAGCTTCGACAGGAATTGATCGAGTTCCTTCGGAGGAATGCCGACGTCTTCGCCTGGTCTGCATTGGATATGCCTGGAATTAGCCCAGACATTCTAGTCCACCACCTCAGTGTGGCGAAACATTCAGGCCCGTTAAACAGAAGAAGAGAAGCTTCGCTCCAGAGCGCCAAAAGGCCATCGAAGAAGAGGTGGATAAGCTCATCAAAGACAAGTTTATCCAGGAAGTTAGTTACCCTGACTGGCTGGTGAATGTGGTCATGGTAAAGAAATCGAATGGCAAATGAAGGATCTACATCGACTTCACTGACCTCAATAAGGTCTGCCCAAAAGATAGCTTCCCTCCTCTACGAATTGACCAGCTCGTGGATTCAACTTCAGGGCATCAAATGCTAACCTTCATGGATGCCTATTCGAGCTACAACCAGATCAGAATGGCGCCAGAAGACGAGGAGAAAAATGCCTCCATCACCGACCGAGGTATCTATTGCTATCGAGTTATGCCCTTTGGTTTGAAAAATGCAGGTGCCACCTACCAAAGGCTGGTCAACAAAGTCTTCAAGGAGCAAATCGGTCGGAACATGGAGGTGTATGTTGATGACATACTGGTAAAGAGCAAGGAGGCATCCCAGCACGTCGAGGACCTTGCAGAGAGCTTCACTACACTTCAAAAATATCAGATGAAGCTCAATCCCACCAAATGCACCTTCGGAGACAATTCCGAAAAATTCCTCGGCTTCATGGTTTCACAGCGAGGCATCGAGGCAAACCCTCAGAAAATCTAAGCCCTGCAATAGATGGCTCCGCCAGGGTCAGTCAAGGACGTGCAGCGCCTCACCAGAAGGGTAGCAGCCCTCAGCCGCTTCATTGCTCGGTCGACCGAGAAATGCCTTCCCTTCTTCAAGGTGCTTCAGTCGGCCAAAAACTTTCAGTGGACCCCAGATTGCCAGAAGTCTTTGGAAGGTCTCAAGAAATACCTTGGCTCGCCACCTCTCTTCAGTAGCCCAAAGCCAGGGGAGGTGCTGAACCTATACCTGGCGGTCTCTAAAGGCGCTGTTTGCTCAGTGCTAATCAGAGAGGAGAACAGAATCCAAAGACCTATCTATTATGTCAGCAAGCTGCTCAAAGATGCTGAATTGAGGTATACTCGGATCGAGAAGATGGTCCTGGCTCTAGTGACATCGGTCTGAAAGTTGCGGCCATACTTCTAGGCACATACTATCATCGTCCTGATCGACTAACCCCTCAAGGCGATTATCCATCGCCCAGAAGCATCAAGAAGAATGACCAAATGGGCTATCGAGCTGAGCGAGTATGAGATTAAATATCAGCCTTGTCCAGCCATTAAAGCCCAAGTTCTAGCGGACTTCCTCCTCGAATGCATCATACCCGAAGATGGCTCTATTTCGGATACCCCCGGATAACCAAAGCCCAGTGCCCCATGGTTGCTTCACGCCGATGGATCCTCTAGCGCAGGCAGTTCTGGCACCGGCCTAGTCCTCACCAGTCCGGAAGGCTCGACCTTTGAATATGGCATTCGCTTCTCCTTTCCGGCTTCAAACAATGTGGCAGAGTACGAAGCCTTACTCTCCGGACTTCGAATCGCTCGGGAGCTTAAAGTCAAGAAGCTGATTGCCTACATCGACTCCCAATTGGTGGCTGGCCAGGTGCAGGAGAATTCGAGGCTCGAGAGCTGAATATGATTCGGTATCTCCAAAAGGTGCGTGATCTATCCTCCTAGTTCGATGAATTTAAAATTATCTAGATCCCAAGGGCTGAAAATGCGTGCACCGACCTACTGTCCCACCTAGCAACTATGGAGTCGATGAATCTCGAACGAAAATTCCACCTAGAAGTCCTAGAGAAGCCCAGCATCGCCGATGCCGACCACATGATGCAGGTTGATGCTGAACCATCCTGGATGGACCCCCTGCACCAGTATCTCAAAGAAAGGTTGCTGCCTGCTGATAGAAAGGAAGCAAGGAAGTTGAAATTGCAATCATCTCATTACATCATGATTGACGACCGGCTATAAGCGGTCCTTCTCCATGCCATTGCTTAAATGCCTCCATCCATCGGAAGCCAATTATGCTCTTCGGGAGATTCATGAAGGCATCTGTGGCAATCACCTCGGCAGCCGCGCCTTGTGCCACAAAGTGCTACGCCAAGGATATTATTGGTCGACGATGCAGAAAAATGCCGACGACCTTGTCCGAGCCTGTGATGCGTGCCAACGACACTCAAATATTCAGAGGATCCCCTCTGCTCACCTGACTTCCATCTCATCCCCCTGGCCCTTCGCCAAGTGGGGAATGGACATACTTGGTCCTTTCCCCCTCACAATGGGGCAAAGGAAGTTCTTATTTATCGCAATTGATTACTTCACTAAGTGGGTTGAAGCTGAGGCAGTCGCCCAGATAACCGAAGCTCGGGCTAAAGACTTCGTGTGAAGGTCCATCATCTGCCGCTTCGTTCTTCCCCACACCATAATCACCGACAACGGAAAGCAATTTGATAATCCGAAGTTTTCAGAGTTCTGCGAGGATCATGGTATTCTTCATCGCCTGACATCGGTCAAACATCCTCAAGCTAATGGGGAGGCTGAGGTAACAAATCGAACTCTATTGCAGGGAATTAAAGCTCGGCTCAACCAAGCGCGAGGCAGATGGGTGAAGGAGCTCCACCACATGTTGTGGGTGTACCGAACCATCGAGAGGGCTCCCATGGGCCAGACTCCATTCAAGATGGCCTTCGGCACTGAAGCTGTTATCCCCGTGGAAGTCGGACTCCTCTCCCCTTACACAGAAAGCTACTTGGAAGAATCCAATGACGAACAACTCTGAACCAATCTTGACTTGATAGATGAAGTCAGGGAGAAAGTCCGGATCCGAATGGTGGCTTACCAACAAAGAGTTGCCCACTACCATTCAACCAGAGTCAAAGAAAGTTTTTCTCTCTGGATGATCTGGTACTTCGGAAGGCATCCGTCTCAAAGCCACTGGAGCAAGGGAAGCTATCTCCTAATTGGGAGGGTCCTTATCAAATTACGGAGGTGATCAGACCCGACTGTTGAGAAATTACTGAAACATAATTGCCCCAACTTTATTGATTTTGATGATTTCCAAAAGCCATGAGTACCTTAAAGAATACAATGAGTCTATTTATCAAAACCTTGAGCTTATTCAAATTGAAAGGAATGGACTCTCAATGGTTAAATTTAATGAGCTTTGAATCCTTTAGAAAAAGGAGTTTCAAGCTCTATGCTTAAAAGATTTCAAAAGAAATTCTTACACATTATAATTCAATCTATAAATTTTTGAAACATGTCTTGAATCCATGCTTAATGTCATAATTAATGTATTCAAGTCACATTTATATTTTAAATTTATTCTGGGATAAATTTCAAAGTCAATCAGAAAAATATCTGACTTTTGATACGTTCCGGAGCCGACTCTAGAGTTTCAGAGTTGACTCCTATAAGCCACAGAGTTTTCTAATTTTCTCGAGTCGACCCTTGGTTTTCAAGAGTCG